>NW_019167826.1:9506290-9904405 GCF_002303985.1 Durio zibethinus
AAAAGCTCCTGGCACCCGATTTAGACTCGTGGTAATCTACACCACTGCTGTTTATGAACTAACTCGATCTGCAAGCTATTGTTTTTCTTCTTTTTCTTCCATTTTTGTATTTGATTTTTTTTTTATTTTTTTAGATTTTTATTTTACTTACTACTACTATCCATTATTATTTTTATTATTGGACCTCGATCGTAAGTATTGGTTTTTCTTTTTTCATTCCATTTTTTGTTTTTGATTTTATTTTATTTATTTTAGATTTTTATTTTACTTACTATTACTACTACTACTACTACTACTACTATTATTATTATTATTATTGTTATTTGTTTTGATTTTTTTATTTATTTTATTGAAAAAAAGTGATAAAATAGACAAGCTTGGTTAGGAGTTTTTTTAGGTTTTTAGGTTAATATTGGAAGTCTTGGTTTTGGTAATTAGTCCGTGATTCTGGTTTATTTTAATCATGGATTGAAAATGGTTTCAATTTCTCAAATTTTTCTCTTTTATGGAAAATTTGGAAATTTGGTTGAATATTGTTGAAGTTTCTAGGTGAACATTTGGGACCAAAGTTGAAGTTTTCGGTAAGCATTCTTGACAAGTTTTTCTAGAAATTGATGACTAAATCTAGGTTTTCAGTCACCTAGATTTAAATGGTAGAGAAGAAGTGGTAGGAGAGAGGCAACTCTGAGGGAAAACAGGAAAAAATTTTGGTTTTTATACAGGGTTTGGATTGACGTAGTTTAGGGAAAAGCTCTTAACCCATTTAGACCCGTGTGACTTGCATGCTTACCTTGTTATGGAAAACCTGACTCGATCACCAAGTATTTGTTTTTCTTTTTTTCAATTCCATTTTTTGTTTTGATTTTTTGTTATTTTATTTTAGATTTTTAGTTTACTTACTACTATTATTATTATATTATTATTATTGACTCGATTTTGTAAGTATTTGTTTTTCTTTTTCATTCCATTTTTTTGTTATGATTATTTAATTTATTTTATTTTAGATTTTATTTTACTTACTATTACTACTACTACTACTATTATTTTTTTTTTATTTTTTATTATTTATTGAAAAAAGGTGATAAAATAGACGAGGTTGGTTAGGATTTTTTTAGGTTTTTAGGTTAATATTGGAAGTCTTGGTTTTGGTAATTAGTCTGTGATTCTAGTTTATTTTAATCATGGATTGAAAATGGTTTGAATTTCTCAAATTTTTCTCTTTTATGGAAAAATTTGGAAATTTGGTTGAATATTTGAAGTTTCCAGTTGAACTTTATGACCAAAGTTGAAGTTTTCGGTCAGATCTTGACAAGTTTTCTAGAAATTGATGACTAAATCTAGTTTTTGGTCACCTAGATTTAAATGGTACAGAAGAAGTGTAGAGAGAGGCAACTCCGAGGAAAACAGAAAAAATTTTGGTTTTTATACAGGTTTGGAATGACGTAGTTTAGGGAAAAGCTCCTGACCCATTAGACCCGTGTGACCTACACGCTACCTGTTTATGGAACCTGACTCGATCGCAAGTATTTGTTTTTCTTTTTTCATTCCATTTTTTGTTTTGATTTTTTGATTTATTTTATTTTAGATTTTTATTTTACTTACTACTATTATTATTATTATTATTGACTCGATCGTAAGTATTTGTTTTTCTTTTTTCATTCCATTTTTTGTTTTGATTTATTTATTTATTTTATTTTAGATTTTTATTTTACTTACTATTACTACTACTACTACTATTATTATTTTTTTTATTTTTTTTAGTTATTTTATTGAAAAAAGGTGATAAAATAGACGAGCTTGGTTAGGAGTTTTTTAGGTTTTTAGGTTAATATTGGAAGTCTTGGTTTTGGTAATTAGTCCGTGATTCTGGTTTATTTTAATCATGGATTGAAAATGGTTTCAATTTCTCAAATTTTTTCTCTTTTATGGAAAAATTTGGAAATTTGGTTGAATATTTGAAGTTTCCAGTTGAACTTTATGACCAAAGTTGAAGTTTTCGGTTAGATCTTGACAAGTTTTCTAGAAATTGATGACTAAATCTAGTTTTCACCTAGATTTAAATAGTAGAGAAGAAGTGTAGAGAGAGGCAACTCTGAGGAAAACAAAAAAAATTTTGATTTTTATACAGGCTTGGAATGACGTAGTTTAGGGAAAAGCTCCTGACCCATTAGACCCGTATGACCTGCACGCTACCTGTTTATGGAACCTGACTTGATCGCAAGTATCAGTTTTTCTTTTTTCATTCCATTTTTTGTTTTGATTTTTTGATTTATTTTATTTTAGATTTTTATTTAGTTACTACTACTATTATTATTATTATTATTGACTCGATTGTAAGCATTTGTTTTTCTTTTTTCATTCCATTTTTTGTTTTGATTTATTTATTTATTTTGTTTTAGATTTTTATTTTACTTACTATTAATAGTACTACTACTATTATTATTTTTATTTATTTATTTTATTGAAAAAAGGTGATAAAATAGACGAGCTTGGTTAAGAGTTTTTTAGGTTTTTAGGTTAATATTGGAAGTCTTGGTTTTGGTAATTAGTCCGTGATTCTGGTTTATTTTAATCATGGATTGAAAATGGTTTCAATTTCTCAAATTTTTTCTCTTTTATGGAAAAATTTGGAAATTTGGTTGAATATTTAAAGTTTCCAGTTGAAGTTTTCGGTCAGATCTTGACATGTTTTCTAGAAATTGATGACTAAATCTAGTTTTCGGTCACCTAGATTTAAATGGTAGAGAAGAAGTGTAGAGAGAGGCAACTCTAAGGAAAACAGAAAAAATTTTGGTTTTTATACAGGTTTGGAATGACGTAGTTTAGGGAAAAGCTCTTGACCCATTAGACCCGTGTGACCTGCACGCTACCTGTTTATGGAACCTGACTCGATCGCAAGTATTTGTTTTCCTTTTTTCATTCCATTTTTTGTTTTGATTTTTTGATTTATTTTATTTTAGATTTTTATTTTACTCACTATTATTATTATTATTAACTCGATTGCAAGTATTTGTTTTTCTTTTTTCATTCCATTTTTTTTTTGGTTTTTTTATTTATTTTATTTTAGATTTTTATTTTACTTACTACTATTATTTTATTTATTTATTCATTTAAAGAAAACAACGAAAAAATATTTCAAAAATTAATTTATGAATCTTACCAAACTATTGGAGGATTTTTCATGGATTTAAATTTTATGAATTCTACCAAAACTATTTAAGAATTTCACAAACCAATTTTTATTAAAAAATATTTTGTTTTAATCCTACCAAACTATTGAAAGATTTGAATCTTAAATTAAATCTTATCACACTATCGAAAAATTTAATAAATTTTTTGAAAATAAATTTACAATAAAATCTCACTAAACTATTGGGAGATCTATATTAAAATAAATTTTACGAAACTATTAGAGGAATTTACTAATTATTTTTTTGAATAAAATATATTAATGAACCCAACGACGGAGCTTCTTTAGAGTGGATACTAGTCTCCATAAATACTTCTGAGATGAGAAAATTATCTTAAATTGCTATCAAACTGTTAGAGTAACTTTAAGATCAATTTTCAATAATTAAGTTATTGGGTAAAATTATAAAAATATTTCAAGACTTAGATAATTTAAAATCAAATTGTTACCATCCTTTGGATAAGTATTATGAGGGTGCTATAACCTTTCTCACGTGTAATTGCACTATCGAACCTAAAATCTAGTTTCAAAGACTAGAATCTACTATTTAAAGATACCTAAGTCTATCTTAGAACTACTATTTAAATGAAAAAAATTCAGTCAAGTGGCCAATCACATCTAAACAAAAAAGATTGATGGTGACTCCTTTAGTCTATATCTATTGCTAGGTCTACGGATCTATACATTATGACAGTTTGATGATTCCACTAAAAACAAAGTGAGTAGACCAGTAAATGATTTCTTATTATCCAAGCCTACTTAATAAATTTAAGTTTTTTTTCTTTTTCTTAAGTTTCATGTATTGTTTTTATTACGCTTGTCATTCACTTACATGTGCATAACATGAGCTTTACACCCAAGTTTTATCCCTTAAGAGGAGTAAAGTACTTACACTTTCATGAGATTTCATATCTCTACATAGGCTAATGAAATACTCCTACTCAAATTAAACTTTTTTCTCTTGTAGCCTATAATGGGTGAAAATTGGGGTGCTTTACCAGTTTGTGATGGACAATGATGTAAAGAATAATTTGAGAACCTTTTAAAAGTGACCCAAGCTATATGTAGTTAACCTTATGGGCTTAATCTGTAGGTAAAGCCATGTTCCCTTTACCCTTTAGAGTTAATCCAAAATTTAAAGTCATATTGTTGTTGTATTATATTTGGTTTATTGTGTTTATTTTTTATTTTATATTGCAATAATTAACAAATTTTGTGTTTGTTTCTCTTATCTTGCATATCCATAAACATGCATACAAATTACATATCATTCTTACCCTAAAGATACCTTTAACAAAAGCTTTCAAGGAATTCACGAAATGTCTAGCGTGTGCCTTACCTATGTTTTTCAAGTGTGAGTCACCTATCGATATGAAGGTAAAGTCTAAAAAGAGGCAACGAGAGGAAGAAAATTGTTTACCATCTAGCTAGGTCTCTACCCTACCTAAGGAAGTCCGATGGCTCCTTAAACAAAATGATTTGAAAGATCTATTAGACATATGGAATAACATGGTTCCTTCAAGACAATAAGCTTTTTTATAAAAGTTTGGGCATATCAAACATCTCTTATTGATGAAGGTTAAAAATTTACTCATTAAGTAATGATATAGTTTCGGGACTTTTCCTATCGCTATTTCATCTTCAATAAAATTGATTTGATGCCAACCATAGAGAAGCATTCAATTCTGATGGGTATGCATCTCTAGTATTAAGATAAGGTTTATGTGAAGAAGTAAAAGCTAGGATATCATAAAAAGCTGGCCAGTATTTTAGGGATAGAAAAGAAGCTTATAGATTCACATGTTCAAGAAAAAAGAGGGCATATAGGTATTCGATGGGAAGTTTTTTGAGATTTCATTGTTAAACATCCTGATGATGACCAAAGAATGAATGTGTTTGCCCTAACAATATATAGGATTATGATCTTCCTCAAGGTTTTAGGCTATATTGAGATAAAAGTGATGGATTTGTTTGAGTAGATTAAAACTGGATGTAATCCTTTATCGATAATATTGGAAGAAACCATCAGATCATTGAATTATTGTAGACAAAATGATAAAGCACGCTTCTTGGGTTGCATACCATTATTATATCTATGGATGAAAAGCCATTTTGAATGCAAAAAAAGTATTTTCTCCAAACTTTATTTTTGCAATCGAAATCCAATCTAGGAGTTTTGTGGGAGCGAATGGCTAGAAACAAAATCCAAGAAAGAATAGGAGTACTTGCTACAAAAACTCACAACTTGTCAGGTGAAATGGTTAGTTCTATGGATGAATCGAGAACCCATGCTATATCAATGTGGAGATGAAATAAGGGTTTCACTTTTAGGCTTATGGGGGTCAACAAGTTATGCACCATTGATGGTGAAAAGATAGTATGGAATTGAATAGTTTGTTTCCATGATACATAGGCTTAACCAATTCGATTGTTTATATGGAGAGCCTCAAACATTTCAAAAAATTGACTACATGATCAAAGCTTGGAAGAAGCCTAAGAGAGTGAGTCCTGGGTCATTTACTGATAAAGTCACCAACAGGTATTTGGTGTGAGAGCCAAGAGGGGCAAAAAGGTTGCGTTTAATCCTAAAGATTATTGCCAGCCAGTGAACCAAGAGTTGGATGAGATACCTTCAAAGTTGAAATTTGCAAAGAAAGAATTTAAAGATAAAAGTTAGAGGTCAAGAGTCCATAAGATGAAGTAAGAGATTTTAAGGCTTCAAGAAGAGAAAGAACAATAGAAGGACAAAACAAAAAAGTTAGAGGTTAGAGTTCACAAGATTTTAAAGGAATGTGATATAGTAGTTAATGGTTTGGCTAAACTTCATCAATAACAAAAGAAGTTGGAAGTTGAAAGTAAAACCCAAAATGTTGTTAGGGAATGAGACAATGCCTTTAAAAAGTTGATGGAATTGTGACAAAACCATAAGAGGCTATGTTTCTAGGTGAAAGTGAAAGAGAAAAATATTTCTTATTTGACTTATGAGAATGAAAATTTGAAAAGAAAATGTTCCCAGTTAAAATATGATTGTGTTGAAGTCGAAAAGGAAATGAGATGGTTAGAGGGTATATTTAGACATTGAAGTAAAAATTGAATGAACAAGAGGATCATATCATGGCATTCATGAAAGAGCATATGGAGTATTCTACCAAGTATTATTTGGAAAAAGAGAAAGTTTGGGAAGGCAAAGATGCATAGAGCATCTTGTAGCCCAGATAAGCAAAGTAGTGATCAAGGCAAGAGAAATAGGGGAAAAGGCTGAGGCATTAAGAACATTGGTCACATCAGCAGGAAAACATGGGTAGCAATTTTTAAACTTTATTAAGGAAGCCAAGAATTAGTATGAGCAAATTAAACAATTTTACAAATGGAGAATAATAGACTTGATATAAAATAAACCTTTGTAGAATAAAATGAAAATTTACTTTTGTTGAAATCTTTAAAGGGGCAAATATTTTTCTTTCTTTTTTAGGCATTGCACTTATTCATAACTAATTTTAATTATGTTAGTCAATAATAAGATCACTAATTTAATATTATGGTACATAAGTTTTAAGGATAGCTCAACATTAGTATAACACCCGAGCTTAAGCTAGAATAATGGAACAAGATAATGCAAGTCATGTTGAGAAATTAGAAAAGGCTTAAGAAAAGATTAAAGGAAAACTAAGCAAAATCCTAGAGGCATTAGGCAAGTTGAATAAGGAAAAGTGGTCGAAAAAGATGTTTCCCATGATATTGTTGACCCTCCATACCCTCTAAGTTATCGTCCATATCAGCCTAATCCACTCCAAGCTTTCCATCATAACAATTTATATTTCCAGCAAGCTTTACTTATTTGGGAATGCCACCCACACCTAGCCAAATGAATGTCCAAAGTTACAATAACCCTGCCTCTGCTGAAAAGCCAGTTGAACCAATCCAAGTTTCGAATTTGGACAACCTAAAAGAGAAGTTGAAAATGGTTGAGGCTTCAGTTGAAAACTTATAAAGGCAACTTGGAAAAGGAAAATATGGCATCATTTGGGAGGTTCACCAACATGTTAACTGGAATATTTTGAAGAGCTCTGAAGTGCTAAGGGCATTGTATGGTTGAGTTTTTGAAATCCAAGATATGTTGTCATAAATATCTGATTATTTATTTTAGGGCATTATTATCTCAAATAGCCATCCTTGTATGCTTTTATTGTGTCTAGTTGCAAAAATTTGTCCCAAATAGCCATCATTTGTAATCTAGTCTTTTTTCCAAATAAAAGATGTTCATTTCATTCTATTATCTATATATTGTTTTCAATCCTTGCCTTTTCCTTGCTGTTTAAATATTTTCCAATGAATAGAAGAAATGTATAATTTACATCTTATATATTTTGAAATTGGGATAATGATTAATAATTGAATAATGTCATAAAAAATTGTATATTGCTTTGGGAAAGTTGAAAAAGATGAAGGCAAAAAATGAAACCCTCAAAGCTTAGTAAAGACATTGGTTTTGAAAACTCCCATAAAGAATAAGGCGAGTGCCCATTTTGAATAATGAAAAATGGAAATGATTTTGTTTCCCTTATTGGAAATTTGAAGAGTTTGGAATACAAAAAAAAAAAAAAGAGTCTTGAAAACCTTAGTACCACAATTGGAATTTCATGGCATTGATTAATTGACATTTGCATCGGTATTAGTCAACATTTGCATCGACATTAATCTTCATCATTGCATGTGAGAAAATATGGATTTGTTACATTTGCGTCATTTGCATTATCATTTATCGCATATGAATTTTTTACTTTGATGAAAATTTTTGAACTTGTGATTTTGAGAACATTTTTTGAATTGTAAGGCCTTTATTTTAGAAAGTTTTTCTCAAAGCCCTTTGAAGATGATTTATAAGACCTTTGGGCATAGTCTTTAAAAATTTATGGATCATTTGATCTCATATTTCGATGTATACTCAGCCTAGTCATTTTCAATTTTTGCTTAGTCCAGATCAGTAATTTTTTTGATTTGCAGTTTAGTCTCAATCACTCATTTTGGCCTTAGCTCAATCCAGGTCATTTATCTTTTTGACTTATAGTTTGATCCTTCTTAGCACTTTTTTGGTCATGGTTCAGTGTAGATCATTCATTTTCTTGACTTGCGGTTCAGTCTCGATCACTCATTTTGGCCTTGACTTGGTCTAGATCATTTATCTTTCTAATTTGCAATTCAATCTTGGTTAGCATTTTGGCTTTGGCTTACTCTAGGTCATTTAATATTCTAACTTATAGCTCAGTCCCAATCACCTTTATTTTTATTTTGATATAGCTCAATCACTTTCGACTTTAGCTCAATCCAGTCATTTTTACATTCAAATTTGGCTTAACACAAGTAATTTTATTTTTTGAACCCGGATGTAATGGTTGTCTATGTCTTTGCATTATTTCTATTTCACAAGAATATGCAAAGAGTGGCAACTATAGACACACCATTTTGTATAGGACTTGTAATCGAATCTCAGGTTTTGTCTAGATTATTAGGCTTTCAAAATGCCTATTAGGTTTTTAAATTGGCTTTGAATATTTGGACTTGGAAGTGATTTTGGGCTTTCAGCCCAATGGTGTTTTGGCATTTAGGCTTGAGGGCCATCTTTAATTTCATTTTTGGTTTTTCTGCTTTAATAAAAAAGATTATTTAAAAAATTAAAAAAATAAAAAAGGGGAAAGGAAATCAGAAAGTTCTTTAGGGAATTTGATTCAGAAATTAGAGTTGATTAAAATGGAAACTAAATTTAAAAATCTTTGACCACAAGAACTAAAACATAGACCAAGAATCACGTGGTGACTGGGATCAAATCTGGTAGATTTGATCTTTCTCATTGAATGAAATCCCTAAGATTTTTTTTATGAAAAACCCTATAAATGGTGCCTAAAATCACACCCAAAAAAATGAAAATTGAAAAAAAAGTGATAAAAAGACAAGAACTTGGTTAGGAGTATTTCTGGGTTTGTAGGTAATATCGAAAATCTTGGTTTTGGTAATTAGTTTGTAGTTTTTTTTTATCATGGATTGAAAATGGTTTGAAGTTCTAGAGTTTTTCCTCTTTTTTGGAAAAATCTAAAAAAATTTAGAAATTTGGTTGAATGTTTGAAGTTTTCAGTTGAAATTTTCAACCAAAGTTGAAGTTTTCGGTCAAATCCTGGCAAGGTTTCCAAAAACCAGTGACCAAATCCAGTTTTCGATTACCTAGATTTAAAAGGTTGAGAGAGAGGCAGAGAAGAAGAAGTGTAGAGAAATAAGGGAATAGGCAATTTTGAGGAAAACAAAAAAAATTTTGGTTTTTATATAGGCTTGGAATGACATCATTTTGGGAGAAGCTCCTAACCCGTTGGACTCAAGTAGAATCTGACCTAATTGCAGGTATTTGTTTTTCTTTTTTCATTTTTTTTCTTTTTTCTTTTTTCTTTTTATTTTATTTTAGATTTTAGATTTTACTTATTATTATTATTATTATTATTACTACTACTACTACTATTATTATTTTTTATCTTTAATTATTATTTTACTCATTATTTTTAATTGAAAATTTATTTTTTTTAAATCCCTTTATGAATTTTATTTTATTTTATTTATTCATTCATTTAAAAGAAAATAAAAAAATGTTTTCAAAATAAATTCATGAATTTTACCAAACTATTAGAAAATTTTTCATGAATTTAAATTTTTATGAATTCTACCAAATTATTAAAAATTTTCATAAATCAATGTTTATAAAAAATATTTTTTTTTGTTTTAATCCTACCAAACTATTAGAAGATTTAATGAATTTTCTAAAAACAAATTTACAATGAAATCTCACCAAACTATTAAGATATCTGCATCAAAGTAAATCTTACCAAATTATTAGAGAAATTTACTAATTATTTTTTGAATAAAATATATCAATGAACCCAACAACTGAGCCTCTTCAATGTGAGCACCAATCTCTCAATGAATACTTCTAAGGTGAAAAAATTATCTTAAATTACTACCTAACTATTGGAGTAACTTTATGATCAATTTTCAATAATTAAATTATTGGGTAAAACTATAAAAACATTTCAAAGCTTGGATAATTTGAAATCAAATTGGTACCATCCTTCGGATGGACATTATGGGGATGTTATAACTTTTTTCACACGTAATTGCATTCCTGAAACTAAATTATGGGTTCATAAACTAGAATATACTATTTAAATATACCTAAGTCTATCTTGGGACTTTTTTTTAAATATAGCAGATCCAGTTAGGTAGCTAATTGTACTTAAATAAAAAAGATTAGTAGTGACTCATTTAGTCTATGTCTAGTGGTAGGTCCACGGATCTCTACATTATAACAATTATTATTATTATTATTATTATTATTATTTTCTAATCAAGCTTATACAATAGCCAGATGTCAAATGAAGAATACAAAGACAAACCCTTAGTATCTTAGGCAAACCATTTCTATAGAAACCTTACTTTAGCTACCCTCTTCTTCCCATTTTAATTTAGAGAATATAAACAACCATGAATGCACTAGGGTTTCAAACACACAACTTTAATGCCAAAAAGGTTTAGCAAGCTACAAAATAAAAGTCCCATATTATTAGAACCTAAAGCAAACTACTTTCCATTCCATCAAAAGTCGAGGCATGGTTAGATAACAAAGGAATACAAGATAACAAACAAATTAACAAAAGGTAAATATGGCAACATCAACCTTCCCCATGAACCTAAAATAAAGTTGATTGAAACTCCCCATCAACAACCAAACATGCACGAATGTAAAACACTAAAAACATGACACAATGATACCAAAGTATCAACACATCTTGCAACTTGGGCTAAGACTAAGGAAAACTTATCCAAAAATAAAATGGGCCTATTCTTGATCTAAATCCACTAAACAAATACAGAAATAAGGTAGGCTAGAATAAGGAGATTTTGTTCACTCTAGCTGAAAAATGAAAGTATGAAGATGGATGAGATTATGGTCAGATTCATGGATGAACGTAGACACCAAATATTCAGCATATTATCATGTAATTTGCATGAGTAAATGGATAGATAATTGTGTTTACATTATAGATTATTGTGTTCACATTTAATTTCCATGATTTATGGCACCATTTCAACAAGACAAGATTGAAGGCAATTTCATCACTTTAGCAATCGAATCTTTGAAGCTCCCATGCTTGGAGGGAAGTTTCTAGCCTATTTATTTTTTGTTATTCTTTATAGAAGGTAGAATAGAGTATATTTTATCATTAAGCAATCTTTATATTGTTCTTAAGTTTTGTATCTCTTAAGTTGATTTCTTAAAGTGGTGAACTTCTATAGTTTTATATCCTTGATTAGAATTCTTAGGGTGGTATTTCTATATCCCTTAGTGTCTAGTCTTGGCAATGAACTTCTATCCCTTTAATCTAATAACTATATTTTACCATTATTCAAATTCTTATGAGTTGTCTTCTTTGTGAATTTTTCTATTTGTAATTACTTTTGAACATCTCAGCCATCGATTTTTGACATCAAATTGGCATTAAAGCTATGGCAGGTTATCGTAATCAAGTACCAGCAAAAGATGTTGAAGCCAACACCAATGTTGCAGTAGCTACAAATGATGACCTCAGGGATGCTCTCATAAAGAATATGCGGTAACAAATCCTCTAACTACAATAACAGTTATGTATGCAAGAGGAGAGAAAGAAGATAAGGCAACAAGGAAAGAGGAATTAAAAAGATAAAAAAAACCAATCCATACCATGAAAACAATAGTGATTCTGATTATAGCACCCCACCTCACCCATGGTAAGTAAGAGACTACCTATAAAGAAACAAATTTTAACATAGCATGTTCAACCCCAAGATAGAGATTCCTAAGTTTAAGGGAAAAATACAATTTGAAAAGTTCTTGATTGGCTACACATAATGGAGCACATTTTTGAATACCATGATGCCCTTGAATATCGTAAGGTAAAGCTAGTAGTCATCAAACTTAGAAAGTATGAATCCTTTTGGTGGAAAAATTTAAAGAAGCAAAAAGAAAAAGAGGGCAGGAGAAAAATTACAACTTGGGAGAAAATGAAAAGAGAGTTGAAGAAAAAATATCTTCCAAACAACTTCTAGCAAGATGCCTTCCTTAGGTTTCATAACTTGAAGCAAAGAGATCTTTCAGTGGAAGAGGATACGATTGAGTTTGACCATCTCATATTGAAATGCGAATTAATGGAACAAGAGAAACAGACTATTGTACAGTATCTTGAAGGGTTAAAGATCAAGATAGCTAATGTGGTACAATTAAAATCCTATTGGACTTTTAACGATGTATGCAAACTTGCCTTTAAGGTAGAGAGGCAACAAAAAGAGGTCTATGGTAGCAACTTAAGATTTGGGTCCTAAAAAGGCTATATCAATAAAGATGGCTTATCTAAAGTTATTATTCCTTCTAAGTCTATTCCAAAGCAACCCCAAAAGAAAGATGAAACCTTAACAAGCAAGTCTCAGTCTAGTGTACAAACCAAAAGGTGTTTTAAGTGTCAAGGGCTTGGACACATTGCCTCAGAATGCCTAAACAAGAATATTGTGAGTCTAGTAGAGAAAAACTTGAAAGAAAATGAAGATAAGCTAGTTGAAGAGAATCAAAACCTCGAAAAGGATGAAAAGGTAACCTATGGCGATTGTGAAGCATCTTTAGTCATACAATGCAGCTTAAGTATCGCACCTGCTAAGGAAGAAGATTGGTTACATAAAAATGTGTTTCACATTCGGTGTACTATCTATGAAAAGGTATGTGATGTTATAATCGATAGTGAAAGTTTTGAAAACATTGTTTCTACTTTTATGGTGCAAAATTAGGCTTTAAAATAGTGGATTACCCCCAACCATATAAGCTATCTTGGCTGTAAAAAAAAAATAAAATCAAGGTTAGCAAGAGGTGTTTGATTCTTTTTTTTTATAAGAAAACAATACAAGGATGAAGTGTGGTGTGATGTAGCTTCAATGAATGTTTGCCATTTATTGCTTGAAAGACCTTGGCATTATAATAGGAAAGTTATTTATGATGGTTACCGCAACACTTATACATTTGTCAAAGATGGGTGCAAAATCATCCTAGGCCCTCCAAGCCATAGTAATGTCAAAACTAACTAAAGAGGAAAAAAACAGCTTGTTTACCAAGGCAAATTACAAAAAAAAAAAATTAAGATGGGTGGTACTATGTATGCACTAGTGCTGATTGAATAGAATAAAGATAATAAGGAGCCTCCTGTAGTGATACAACCATTATTGGTAGAATTTTAAGATGTTGTTCAAGAAGAGTTACTAGCTGGTCTACTACTAATGAGAGACATTCAACACCGCATAAACCTTATCCCAGAAGCTATTTTACCCAACAAAGTAGCCTATAGGATGAGTCCTAAAGAACATGAGAAGTTGCAACACCAAGTTGATGAATTGGTTAAAAAAAGAATAGTGTGCAAAAGCATGAACCCTTATCCAATCCTAGCCCTTTTAGTGCCCAAGAAGGATAGATCATGGTGTATATGTGTGGTTAGTAGAGCGGTCAACAAAATCACGATTGACTATCACTTTTCTATTTCGCGCTTAGATGACTTGCTAGACCAACTACATGGAGCAACTATTTTCTCTAAGATAGACCTACATAGTGGCTATCATCAAATCAAAATGAAGCTTGAAGATGAGTGGAAAATAGCCTTCAAGACAAGGGATGGTCACTATGAATTGATAGTAATGCCTTGGGGTTTATCCAATGCCCCTAGTACTTTCATGAGATTTATGAATCATATCTTTAAACCTTATATAGGTAGATATGTAGTAGTATATTTTAATGATATTTTGGTGTACAACAAAGATGAGGACCAACACTTAAATCATCTATACTAACTGTTTTGCATATTGAGGGAACAAAAACTTTATGCTAACCTTAAAAAGTGCATTTTTTTTACTTTTGGCCTTGTGTTTCTAAGATTTGTGGTATCAAAGGAAAGAATAAAAATGGATTCTAGCAAAATTGAGGTAATTTTAAATTGGCCAATACCAGTATCTTTACATGAGATCTAAAGCTTCCATGGCCTCGTATTTTTTTATAGGCGATTCATTAGGGGTTTAGCTCTATTATGCTCCAACACAGCTTTGAACTCATCAAGAAAAGGATCACCAAAGCTCTTATCCTATCCTTACCAGATTTTGATCAAGTGTTAGAGGTGGAATCTAATGCATCCAATTATGGAATAGGTGTTGTTTTAAGCCATGGAGGAAAGCCTATGGTATTTTTCGATGAGAAGCTTAATGAAGCCAAGAGGAAGTATTCAATCTATAACAAGAGTTTTATGCCATATATAGAGCTTTATTCCATTGGAGTCAATATCTCATTGCCAAGCCAATTGTCTTATATTCAGACCATGAGGCCTTGAAGTTAATCAATAGCTAACACAAGTTAACCGAAGGCATGCAGCTTGGGTGGAGTTCCTTCAAGCATATAACTTCACTATCAAGCACAAATCGAGAACTCAAAATGTGATGGCCAATGCTCTGAGTCAAAAGCACTCCTTATTGGGGACTATGGCTATTGAAGTTATTGGATCTGATGTGATCAAAAGGCTCTATGAGGTATACCCTTACTTTGGTCAAATTTGGGAAGAATGCAAGTAAGGACCACACAACCAGTTTTTATTGCATGATGGATATCTCTTCAAAGCTAACAGCTTTTCCATTCCTTTATGTTCTTTGAACATGCCTTAATCAACGAGGCTTATAATGGTGCACTAGGTGGACACTTTGAAAGGAACAAAACACTTGCTCTTTTACAATATAAGTTTTATTAGTCGATAATGAAGAGGGATGTGATGAAACACTTTGAACGATGTAAAAAGTACCACATTGCCAAGAGTCATGGTAGAAACACTAGATTGTATACTCCATTGCTCGTGCCTAATGCTCTTTAGGAGGATATTAGTTTGGACTTCGTAGTAGGACTACCTAGAACTCAAAGGAATAAAGACTTCATCATGGTGGTTGTGGATCATTTTTTCAAGATGGCCTATATTTTTTCCTTGTACCAAAATTATAAATGTTTTTTATGTTTTCGATCTATATTTTAGGGAAATTGTGAGGCTATATGGAGTTTTTAAATCCATGGTGTCTGATCAGGATTCCAAGTTTCTTACTTATTTTTGGCACACCCTTTGGAAGAAACTTGGCACCAATATCAAATATAGTTCTTCTCATCATCCTCAAATAGATGATTAAACAGAAGTAACTAACTGTAGCTTAAGTAACCTTTTAAGAAATTATATAAAAAAAATCAAACAATGGGATCTTATTTTACTTTAAGTAGAGTTTGCCTATAACCGCTCATTAAGCCAAATTACTGATTGTATAGCCCCTTTGAGGTAGTGTATGGTAAGAATCCAATTAGCCTTTTAGATTTAGTTTTTCTGCTTACTAATCAACAATTTAATGGAGATGCAAAAAAAATGGCTAAGGGTATCAAATGATTGCATTAACAAGTTAAATCTAGGATTTTGTAACAAAATGAAAAATGTAAAAGGCCAACAAACAAGCATCAAAGACATGTGGAGTTCAAAGAAGGTGATTTAGTGTGAATTAACTTACAGAAATTGAGATTTTCTCTAATGAAGTTTGACAAATTACAACCTAAGGCAGATGGTCCATTTAGAATTCTCCAACGCATTGAGAAAAATGCCTACAAGATAGAGCTTTTTGATACTAATAGAGTATCTTTCACCTTCAATATTGCTGATTTGTCACCCTATCATAGCAAAAAGACTAATTCAAAATTAAGGACAAGTCTTTTTCAATCAGAAGAGATTGACACTAGAGATCAACACATCTTACAACTTGACCTGAGACTAAAGAAGACTTATCTAAAAATAAGATGGACCTATCCTTGGTCCAAATCCACTAAACAAATATAGAAATAAGGTGGGCTATAATAAGTAGATTGTGTTTACACTAACTGAAAAAAAAAAAAAAGCCTAAAGATGGATGGGATTATGGTCAAATTCATGGATAAACCTGACACCAAATATTCAACATATTATCATGTAATTTGCAGTAGTAAATGGGTAGATAATTGTGTTTAAACTATAAATTATTGTGTTCACACATAAATCCCATAATTTGGGGCACCATTTTAGTAAGATAAGATTGAAGAAATCCCATCAATTTAGTAATCTATTCTTTAAAGCTCTCATTCTTTGAGGGATGTTACTTTTAGTTATTTTTTGTAGAAGGCAAAATAAAGTTTATTTTATCCTTAAGTAATCGTTAGATTGTTTTCAAGTTTTGTATCTCTTAGGTAAATTTCCTACAGTAGTGAATTTCTATAGTTTTATATCCTTGATTAGAATTTTTAGCATGATGTTTTTGTATCCCTTAATGTCTAGTCTTGGTAGTGAACTTCTATTCCTTTAATCTAATAATCATATTCTGTCATTATTTAAATTCTTGTGAGTTATCTTCTTTATGAATTTTTTTGTTTATAATTACTCTTCAACATCTCAACCATCAATTTCGGCATCACACAAAGCTCATGCCAAAGAGAAGGAAGAAAAGAACATTGCATGCAACATGTTAATGCATATACTCCATTATAAGAGGAAAATAAGAGCATGTAAAAAGAAGAAAAATAAAGTTTCGACGAAAAAGAACAAAAGACCTTTGCTACAGAACCTTTCGATCTTCTCTTTTTTTTTACTGTTGCTTCTTTGTTTTTCATTACTGTTCTTTTATCTACTTTTTTTTTATTGCTACTGTGCATACAACTTCTATTTTTATTGTTTGGTTATTTTTCCTAGTGTTGTTGAATCCTACTATTGCCACTGCCCTTCCTTATTTTCTGTTAAATTTTTTTGCTTACAGTTTTCCTTCATAGCTTCGTTGCCTATGCAATTTTTTTTTTGCTTCAATTTTTTATTGAGGTTTTTGTTTCTTTTTTAGCTTTCAATTTCTTTTTTTTTTGTCATTGAATACCTATTTTTTCTTACTGCTTTGCTATTGGTTCCTATTTCTACTATTTTTTTCTACTTCTGCCTGCATTTTGCTTTATTTTTTTGGTTTCTTGATTTTTTTTTTTTTCATTTTTGCTCTATTTTTTTTCTTTTTTTTCTTCACCATTTTCAGCTTCAACTTTTTTTGGTTTTTAGTTTTTTATTCTGCTATCTTTTTTCTACATTTTTTGAATGCCCATTGCCATTTTTTTTTTGTGTTGCAAGTTTTTTTTTTTAGTGCTTTGTGTTGCTATATGCCTGCCCTATGTCTTTCCCCACTTTTCCCTTTTACGTACGTCTTTTCTTTTCCTAACCATCTTTTTTTCTCCACATTTTCCTTTCTTTTTGGAAAGATTTTTTTCTGTTTTTTTTTTTACAGTTTCTTCACCAAGCCCCCCACATTGCCAAAAAAAATGCAAACTTCAACTTTCAGCTCTGCCTTATTCTTCATGCTTGTAATAGACCGTTTTCATGCACTTTTTTTTTTTTTGCTTACCTATTGGCTTATGCATGCCCATTTCATGCATGGTTTTTTAGTTTCTTTTTTCTAGCTTCCATGTGTACAAGCCTTTGCCATTAACTTGGGCCGAATGGCCCCATTTCATGCAAGAAAATTAAGCCAAATGGGTTTCCTTGGACTCTATTTATGGGCTTGCATATGGGCTCCCATTTTGGCCTAAATGGCCAAGCTTTTATATTTTTATATTTTTATATTTATTTGGTTTTTTAACTTGATGATTTTTATAATTTTTATTTATTTAAATTATTTATTTTTTACTTTTATTTAGCTTTTTAATTTAATGATTTTTATTTTTCATTTATTTGGATTTTCATTTAATGGCCAACAAGAGGCCATTAATGGGCTTCAAAAATGAATCGTTGATTGAGCCTTTATCGAGTCCTTTATCAGGAATCATATTGAACCATTCAAGAATAGGCCATGCAATAAGCTCGAAAAAATAATGATCGAGGCCCAATTATAAAAATAAATTCAAATTAAAACAATAAAATGTTTCAAACAAAATTAGGTATCTACAGTTTGTCAAATTCTAATGAACATGACAAGAAAGTCTAATTCTCTATGTAGGATAAGTTACATAATTAGAAAAACCAACCATAGTTTTTATTATTTTTATCCTAATTTTTGTAATTCTTATTCTTTAGTATTAGGTTCACTTATATAATTTTTTTTCATGCCTTTTGTTTAATTTTCTTCAAAACCATCATTTTTCTTCATGCTAAGCTACCATTTGAATTGAAGTAATAAGAAAAATGTTTGGTAAAGCAAACACCTTGAGGGGCATTTGATTCAGGGAAGTAATGTTTCCTCTCGAAATTTTATTTTCGTAATTTGATTTTTTTTTTTTTTAATTTGGTTCATGGGAATGTGATTGTTGAAATTTTTTAAGATATTTAGCAATGTCAAAAAATGGAAAAGTATGAGAGAATAAAAAAACTCTCTTTTTTTTAAGGTTTTTTAAATTTTAAAGGAAAAGTGAAAATTTTTTTCCATTTACTTTCTCTTAATTGCATTTTCTTATTGGTATTTGTCTTATAAACATAGTAATTTCTTATAAAATATTATGAAAATAATTTTTTAGTATATTTTAAACAAAAATCACGTTTTTAACACAATACTATTAAAATCTTCATAAAAGTTATGATTAAAAATACGATCTTCGTTGAGAAGATAAAATAAAAATATTTTTTATAATTCAATAAAAAACAACATTTCTAAAATAACAAACGTGTTTTTATTAAAAATATGAAAAAAATATTTTTTCAAAATTTAACAAATAAAAGGTTCTTAAGATTAAAAAAAAAACATAGTATTTGTTAAAAATATCATGTTTTTAAGATAAAAACGTAATTTTTGTTTAAAACTTGAAAAAAATATTTCGTAGAATTCAACAAAGACAATTTTTAAGATAGAAAATGCAATATTTGTTAAAAACATGAAAAAATATTTTTTTCAAAATTCAATAAAAACGACATTTGTAAGATAAAAACGTAGTCTTTATTGAAAAAATGACATTTTTAAAACAAAAACGTAATTTTTGTTAAAAATATGAAAAAATATTTTTTAAAAATTCAATAAATACTATATTTTTGAGATAAAAATGTTATTTTTATTGAAAAAACAACTTTTCTAAAATAAAAAATGCAGTTTTTATTGAAAATATGAAAAAAAAATAAAACACAAAATATATTTACTTAATATTATTACATTTGAAATCTAAAATACATTTATTTAAGGATTACTAGCATCTGTAATTCCTAAATTTTTATTCAAATTTTATTTTTGTCCTTAAACTTTAAAAAATTTTAATCGGATCCCTAATTGTCCAAAGTTATCTTATTTTGGTCCTTCCATCTATAAAACTATTTAAATTGATGGCAAATGCCAAGGGATACCATATGGTAACGTTAGCTAACATTGGACATTGCAGATAAGGTATCAAAACAAAATTCTCTCAAAATTTAAGGAGTAAAGATGAAACTATCTCAAAATTTTATATATTTCATATATATTTTATAAAATGTAATATAATGTATTTGTTATTTTTTTTTGTTATATTTCATATATTTTTTAATTTTTTTGTTGTAATAAATGTATTTGTTATATTTTTTGTTTTTAATAGAGATAGTTTTTTAAGAAATTAAAATTAACTTAAAAATTTAAATTCATTTTTTAAAATTCAACACATTTTAAAAACAAAAAAATTATTTTACTCATAAATGACAATAAAAATATTATTTTCTATCTATACAATATATTTTTTAAAGTATTAAATATCTTTTATTTTCTTTTCTCAAATATATTTTATAAAAAAATAAATAATATTTATAAAAAATAAATAAAGGAATATATAAAAGTAATTCAAAATTTTTATTTTTATATATTTCAAATATATTTTATAAAATATTATAATTTAAAATATTTTTAAATTTTTATTATGATATGATTTATCAATAAAATTATATTTTTCATGGAAAATAAATTTAAAAAAATTAAAATTAAGTTGAAAATTTCAAAATAATTTTGTTAAAATCACATATCATTTTAAAAAATTAAGTAAAAATTTTCATAGCTAATTAAAAAATTAAATAAAAACTCTATATTATGTAAAAATTTTCATATCATTTTCAAAAATAGATTTATTAATCTATTCAAAAATATAAATACTTTATATTCATATAAAATAAAAATATAATTTAAAATATTTTTTCTTTTTTATAAAACATATTTTATAAAATATATTAAATGAAAAAATAAAAGATATTTAATATTTTGGATAGAAAATAATATGTTTTTATTATGAATTATGAGTAAAATAATATTTTAATAAAAAATATTTATTTTTAAAATGCATTAATTCTTAAAAAAGGATTTGAAAATTTTAACTTAATTTTAAGTTTTAAATATCTATTTTGTATTTAAAATAAATATCTATCTAATAAGTTATATTGTAACAAAAACTATGCAAATATAATTTTAAATTTAATATTTTATAAAATATATATGAAATATATAAAATTTTAAGATAGTTTCATCTTGATCCATAAACTTTGAGAGAATTTTATTTTAGTCACTCATCTACCACGTAAGATATTAGCTGACATTATCATGTGGTGTCGGATGGTATTTGATGTCAATTTATACAATTTCATAGAAGGAAAGATTAAAATAGGATAATTTTAGGTAATTAGGGATTCGATTAGAATTTTTTAAAATTTAAGAATTAAAATAGAATTTGAAATAAAATTTAGGGACTATGATGCTATTAACCCTTTATTTAATATTATTACTAAAATTTGTTCTAGGATCCACTTTACTGCGAGAGCTTTTTTCTTTTTTTACTTGAGACCAATTAACTTTAATATAATAATTAAAAATGTAAAAATATATTTGTTAAAAATATAAAAATTATTTTTTAATTATTTGATTTAAAAAAAAATGTAATTTTTATAATATTACGAATGTCACATGTTATTCATAGTTATTAAAAACAATATAATAAAAGTATCAAAGACAATATAACAAAAAGTTTTATTAAATAATTTTATATTTCCGTAAACCAAACAAAAAAAATATTTTTTTAAGTTAACAAAATCCAAAAATTAAATATTTTTCTTCAATTATCACTTTCTATCTAAATTACTTTACCTTTTAGAATTTAAAATTATTTCAAAATTTACAAGCCAAACGTCTCCTTCTAGCTTAAACAAAAAGAGGGTGGGCTGGAGCTCCAGCCACTTAATTTGTTCTCTACTTGTAATCAAAATGGTGAAGCTTTTGCTGTAGCCACATTCAGTTGGATCACTCCCTCAGGCAAAACACATCCATGCTTGAAAAGCAAATATTTTATTTTTATCGAATGACAATATACATCAATATTATCAAATAATTTTTAGAATTCTCACATTTTCGCATTAAATTTATTAAACTATGTTATGATTTATTTTAAAAACACTAATAAAACAACTCTACTCAATAGTACTTAAAAAACTCAAGCGGATCAACAGACCATAGAAGAAAACTACTTGAAAATAACTCAATAAATACATCATTAAATAAAACCATTAATAATTTATTGATGTGAAATATATCAAAGTCGCAATTATTTATTAGCTGGAAATTTAACAAAACCCCAAGAAAAAGAATTGATGCCTACAAGTAATTGCCAAGGGTCCTAGATCATAAAACAAACTATAAAAGAGCCAAAGGAATTGAAAATTCAAAGAAACAACATTTAAGCATAAACATCTATCAATGCAACTATTCTTAATAGCAACAGATAAAGATCAAGCACAACTTGTCTGCAAGGTTTGAAACAAGCTCAGAATAAGAAAATCACATACAAAATTTGACTTGATGCAAACAGTACTTAAAAGCAAGGAAATTAACTCTCTGCCTGACAATACAATATTTGTTCAAAATATATGTAGCATTCAACGCTTCTTAGAGACACCAACAGTCTTGCCTCTGCGACCTGTAGTCTTAGTGTGCTGCCCACGGACGCGAAGGCCCCAGTAGTGCCTCAGACCACGGTGGTTCCTGCATGACAGTATTTGAAATCTTAGCTGCCATCCCATGCCCCAAAGGCCAGAAGTTAACCACAAATAGTAAACTGACTCAACCAAGATCCAAAACTATTTCTCAAGAAATCTTAACCCACAGCAGTCGAAACAAAGAGAAAGGAAGAAAGTAGACACAAATAAGTTCAACTAAAGGACCATTTTTTTATGATTTTATCGTAAATGCAATATATTCTAAATGTCCGTTAATGTAACCCTCTACCCATCTTAATCAATAATGAGTATCATCAAGATATCATAAAATTACACTTTCATATAATGACAATAACCTGCCCAGCAGCAAACTTCAAAGCTTGTAAGAGTACAAACAAAACTCAAGGAAAGATGCATACACATTCGAACAAACTTGCCCACATACATAATAACACAAAGGAAAGGTCACAACATGCATTTTATTCCATCTCAAATACAAGTTATAGAAGAGAACTCAAATTATTGTCAAAATTATTCATTACTATGCTTGAAAATGCTTATTAAGAATGTAAAAGCAATTGCTAATGGTCAGAGGACATATTTTGAGCACTGAGGCAAACATAAACTCAAATTAAAAAGCAACTCTCGTGCTTAGATAGTGTTGCTTGATCATATCTTTTCAAGCATCAAATAACCGTCATGTAAAATACACGAGGGCAAAGATTAATTGTAATACAAATCATTAAAAAGAAAAAAAAGAATTAACCTGATCTTCTTCAAGCGCTCCAAGTCATCTCTCAACTTCATGTCAAGAGCATTAGACACAACCTGGGAATACTTTCCATCCTTGTAATCCTTCTGCCTATTCAAAAACCAGTCAGGAATTTTAAATTGCCTGGGGTTCGCAACAATGGTCATGAGATTGTCCAGCTCCTGTGCAGTCAATTCACCAGCCCTGATAACAAGTGAATAAAATATGACCTCCACAATAAACCATCGAAAACTGAATACCATTCGGCAACATCCTCAGGCCACAGCCAATACTTTTACTATATGAATGATTCCAACCTAGAAGACTAATTAATTCCCAATTATGCCTAAAATTAACATAAAAACAGCATTTTCTTGTTTAAACTTTTCAAAAATAAAACAAACCTCTTGTTCATGTCGACATCGGCCTTCTTGCAAACAATGTTAGCGAAACGCCTTCCGATACCCTTGATGGAGGTCAAAGCAAACATAATCTTCTGCTTTCCATCAACGTTGGTGTTCAGCACACGCAAAATGTGCTGAAAATCTTCGTTGGCCACCAGAGACTACACACACAAAAAAATAAATAAAATGAAGTCAAAAGCAACAACTTTTAGGGAAAAAAATGAAACATAAACCCCAATTAAAATCAAGCAAAACACATTTTATAAACGCTCATAACAACCCCCTTCCCACCAAAAAAGATAGAAAAAAAAAAAGAAATGAAGCAGATTCAGATCAATGAATATAAAGCATACGAAAAGCTACAGAAAGAGATGAACTAATCAATTAATGGCAATAGAGTTGTATAGATTAGGAATTTGGAAAAGAAAGATGGAAACCTAATTACCATTTTGTGAAGGACGAAGAAATTTGGGGACAGGAGAGAAGAAGCGAATAAGCAACGGCGGCCAAAGTAGGGTTTTTAAAGCGCTGTGACAAATGATTCGTCGGGTTAAAAAATAAATGAGAAGAGAATGGATTGTTACCATGATCCAATTCAAAACCACCTTTTATGGTCCCATTATTATTGGACTGGTCTGGATTTAGAAGCCTTGAAGGCCCCAAGAGGCCAAGACCAATTTAAACCTAAGAGAAATATTTTAAGATATATATATATATATATTTTGCTATATTTCTCCTTAAATTTATTTACTTCACCATATCATACATTTTAATCTATCTCTCTATCTATAATTATAGTAAATCCAATCCAATGTTGGACCCATCCACAAGTATTATATTTTTTGTTATATTCATGCCAATCCAGTCTTACATCTGAATACACTTGAAGGAGGAGCTGCTAAATCTTCCTTGATAAGAATTCCAACCGAAGAAAATGAGCACCATATTAGCATTTCTTCTGATTTTCCTCAACGAATTCCATTGAGCAGATTCAGGTTTGATTCTTCAGTCAGTCCATAACCTTCTTATTCATTCTACTGGTTTGATCAAAACCACTACAGCTTCTAAGAAATCCTATTCAGCTGCCTTTTTCATCTCTAATTTCATCGCCTCTTTCCCCCTGCTCCTCATCCTCAAGTATTTAAACATCTCCTATGCAATTAGTATATTGTCATGGATCTGCCTATTGGCCATAATAGCACTTTGATTCTATGTAATCAACTCACCATTACCTTTAAGATTACATAATAAAAGTAATTGCATAAGCTAATAGCTCTAAAATGTTAGACTAATTCTGGACCTTTTAGCTTAGGAATCAAAACAACCTCAGTATAGTTTACCCCCCCCCCCCCGGGCCCCTGTTTTAAATTTAAAAAAAAAATTAATTATACCAATGATTTTTTTAAAAAATTTATTCAATAAAATTTAACTTTACAACAAGGCGACTAACCAACTAACATTGAGAATTTGAAACATTTAGTTAACCACTATGTTAAATGTGCAAGTTATTTCAATGAATAAGCTTGGACTTGTTTGATAGGATGAAAGGTGCCTTGTTTATTAATATATAACGAATCCAAAAACAGTCACTAAAAGCTTTAGGTGCTGATAATGCTGAAACAAACTGAATTATCCAACTAATTGATACTAAGCAGAACCTTTTATGAGTTGTCGCTTCATGCTAATGGAATAACTATCAAAGTTAACTGAAACTACATACAGTAATCTGACAAACAAATCGCAATCTGGCCCTATATCATACAAATACAAAGCTAGCTTACAGCAAAGTTTAAGATTAGACACATGAAACCTCAGGTTGGCAGTTCACCGTACCCCATCCTTTGTTGAAGCGTTCATGACATTCAAAGGATTCATCCCTAGGACTATTTGAAGAGTTACATTTCTGCCTAAACGATATCCTTCAACCCACTTGAAGACGTCTATTCCTCTTTTGCAGTCTCACTTGAAAAGAAAAAGATATTTATTCTGATAATCCCAAATCAATGTTATATGGAAATATTACAACCTAATTCTTTGGAAGCTGTATCGGCAAATTGTATAGCCTTTCCTCTTGCAAGTTGACTATGAACTTCCCATGTTAAGCACTTCTCAATATCAGAATTCCAGTCAATGACACCCATATTAAAGCATTGGTCAGAGGGATAATGGATGCCATTTATTCCCAACTTCTTGGAATTAGATTGAATTGAAACTGTATGCAAAATATTGCGAAGGACTGATGCGCTGAGAGCACGAGCATGTGCACTTGGATGAGAAAGGCATCGAGTTATAGCTGGTAGACGACACTGCATGAATTGACAGATTAAATATCACATCAGCACAGATCTTGCAATGACATTAGAGGAAAGAAGAAAGAACCTCCTCTTCTATTTGCTCCGTTTCAATCCATGTTAATGAGCATTAGTATTTACAATGAACAGCTTGAAAGCATGTTTTTGAATTGAGTTAATTACATATTTGATATTTTAACTTTGACAAAATTTACAAATTGATACCTAAAGGAAAAAAAAATAAATTGCACCTAAACTTTCAAATCATGTATCATTTTAACCTAAACTTTAACACTGCTAACCCAGTGAGCCTATATGTGGCATTTGACTAATATCATCCATTCAGTTGTATATCACATGGAACCGGCCATTTGTTGGATGCCATGTGGAATTAACATGGTACCCATGAGGATTTTAAAAAATATTCAAAATATAATTTAACACATGACGTACACATTTCTAGACTATATAGACAGAATGCCATGACAGTGGGTTAGGTTAACAGTGTTAGGATTTTGGTTAACATGATATTCTATTCGAAAATTCAGGGTAAAAATTGTATCAATTTGTTTCTGTAGGTATCAATTTGTGCATTTTAAAATAGTTCAGAACCAAATGTGTAATTAATTCTTTTGAATTTAATCTTAAGAGAATATCAAATTGACCTTGCCAATAAAGGGCATTTGCTCACCTTTAGCAGGTTTGAAAGTCCATCTGCAACTGCCAGTCCAGATTCTCCCCACTCTAGTACTGGCTGAACAGCTCTAGCTGTTGCTTCCAACAGCTGCCATTTTTTGATAAAACCTCAAGATATTAACGAAGCTTTGAGATAAATCGGAATGTATTTGGTTTCACAATATCATGTATTCAATTAAAATGACATGGTGATTGGTGAATGGCTATCTATAAGAGAAAATAATTAGAGGCAGTAACTCCAGTTGCGGCAAGCTTCCCCGTCAACAAGCATCGCATCTGTGGCACGCAGAAGTAGATCAGAGGCACTTGCCACAATTAGCAATGATTCTGGGATATCATGATTTCTCATTAGTTCCATTATCAACTTTACAACCCGCTGGTTGATTCTCCACATCTTCTGACCTTGATCATCATCTTTGGCAATCCATGGCTGCAATTCCCTATCCGCCTGACAAGAACACAAGGCCATAAAAGTGACCAAACAAATAGAGACAATAAAGTTTAAAAAAAAAAGAAAAAAGCTAGATAATAAGGCAATTCATGGCTGCTGGTTGGACACCATCCAGATGACAGTTCATCCTGTTATACAGAGGCCTGTTATAAAGAGGCCTTTTGTCAAAAGTGGTAGATCTGAATTTTATTACCCATAAATACAAATGGGTGTCACCTTTTGCCAAAGGTATCGTGTTCAAGTCAGCAGCCGTAGAGAAAAACAGGCCGTTTTTTCTTTTCAATTTTAGAATAATGTTTACAAGATGAATAAAATTTGGACCTGAAGAACAACTGCTGTAGCCGCTTTTGTTGGTGCTGCTGATACGACATTGCACAATGCATCAACCACCTAATTTCATCGAAGAGGGGTAGTAAGACAAGTATATTTCCATGAAATAATCATGATGAATTTACAGATGAACCATAGGCCAAATATATGTATTCCTTCAGCTGTTTTACTCTTATGCACTCTCATTAGTTTCACTTAAAATTTATTTGCATTGCTGAATGTTGCCAATCCATACATCCACAAAAAATCACATTTTCTGTTTAGAAATAAAACACCATCTATGGCATCAGTCAACATGAATCTTTTTGAATTAATTTTGGAAAGTGAGGATAGATCCAGTAATTGCTATTTTCTTGTCACAATGAATTTTCCAATGCCATAAAAAATGAGCGTATACATTTGATTTCTTTCATTGTTTCCTTCGTGAAAATTCCAGTTACACCTCTATTTATTGCAATGCTGCAAACAATCAGAGATTGGTGAAAAAGAATTATTGCTCTTCAAAATGCTGCACCTTATACATACCAAACTGTGATTAAAGAAATACGATCCAACACTATAATCAAGTAGCTAGAATATAAGAAACTATAAAGCATTCTCTACAGGTGGGTGGAATCAGCCCATTTCCTTTCACATCTGAAAGAAAAATATCCTGTATGACCTTGGATACTAGGGGTCGCAATAAGGAACAGTACCCACAGAAATAACTCCAACCTAGAGGCAAGTTCGTGGGTTTGAGTTTAGTATTTAAGAGGTTTGTGTCAAAATCAAACTGACCCAAGAGTTACATGGAAATAACCATGCCATATTAAGGTTGAATTGCTTAACTCAAAATTGACACATAATAGACTTCCATATGAATACAGCCAGTGTGCCAACCTCTATAAGACCTAACCCATTTAAACCTTTTCATTGTTTTATGTTTATTTGGGGAGGGGGATGCGAGCCTTGCTCTTTGGCCAGGGAATGCATACACCAACCACTGAGCCAAAGGTTCAGGTGCATTGTTTTATTCTTAAAAACAGTTCTAATCATTAAGAGTTTAGAGATACTGAATCATCACAAAATAGTACCAATAGAAGTGTAAGGATAATATGCTTGTACAACAAAAAGAACTGTAAAATAGTTACTAAATGACAGAACCTGAAGAAATCTTTTGAATAAAGCTATTTTATTTTTTTTATATATTTTTATTACAATACTATAATTGCATGAAAACATATAGCCTAAAGATTGAATATTCTCATCCTTAAAACCTAAGATTTTCATACATTAAAAATAGCTAATTAGATGAATAATTTACGCTTTTCACATAATGAAAAAATATGTAATGGATTTGGTGTAATTACCCAAATCACTCATTATTCTAAAAATAAGAGACTTAACTAAAATAGACAATGTCAATTAATCAAGTAATAACAAAGATTAGATTTCTACACTCCCCCTCAAGCAAGGTGGTAGATGTCAATCATGTCTAACTTGGAGTTTAGATTCTTGAAATTGTTTCGAGAGAGAGCTTTAGTGAGTATGTCTGCAAGTAAGAGGCATGTAGGAGTATAAACGAATCTAACAATCCATTCTTTAACCTTCTCTTTGATGAAGTGACGATCAATCTCCACATTTTTAATCCTATCATGATAAACAGGATTCTTTGCTATACTTATGGTAGCTTTGTTGTCATAGAATATCTTCATGGATTCCTTACAGAGACCTTTAACTCCCATAGTAACCTTTTCAGCCAAATTCCCTCACATATGCCATGAGACATAGCTCTAAATTCAACTTCCACGCTACTTCTAGCCACCACAGATTGCTTTTTACTTTGCCAAGTAACCAAATTTCCCCACACATAGGTACAATAACCGATAGTTGATCTTCGGTCAGTAACGGATCCAACCCAATTAGCATCAGTGTAAATTTTAACATTTTGGCATGATGTCTTTTTTAAAAAATAACCTTTTGCCAGGACACTTCTTTAGGTACTATAAAATTCGATATACAACACACAAGTGTTCTTTGATTGGGTTGTTCATGAATTTGCTTACCATGCTAACCGAAAAATTGATATATATTCTTGTATGAGAAAGATAGATGAGTTTCCTTACAAATCTTTGATATCTAACCTTATTTATTGGTAGACTTCTTTCTTCCATTCCTACCTTATTCATTGTGTCCATAGGGGTGCCAGTAGGTTTGCATCTAAGCATTTCATTTTCCTTTATTAAGTGTAAGGCATACTTACATTGTGAAACAGAGATCCCATTCCTTGAGCGAGATACCTCCATGCTAAGAAAATATTTGAGGTGTCTTAAATCTTTGATTTCAAATTCTTTGGCTAGAAAGTTCTTTGGGTTGCTAATTTCTTCCACATTGTCTCCAGTAAGAATAATTTCATCCACATAAATAATAAAAATGGCTATTTTTCCTTCAGGTAAATGTTTAACAAACATGGTGTGATCAGGCTGGTATTATGAAAAACCATAATTCTTTTTCTCTTTTGTTAGTCTATCAAAGTATGGACGTGGGGATTGTTTGAGACCATATAAAGACTTTTGAAGTTTACATACCTTGCCAAAATTATCTTGGTTTTTGAATCCTGGAGGAATTTTCATATAAACTTATTCTTCTAGGTCGCCATTAAGAAATGCATTTTTTATATCTAGTTGGTAAAGTGACCAATCTAGATTTGCTGCCAATGATAATAATACCTAGATTGAATTAAGTTTAGCAACCAAAGCAAATGTTTCCTTATAGTCAACACCATAAGATTGAGTGAATCCTTTTGCAACAAGGTGAGCTTTGAATCTGTTAATACTTCCATCTGCATTATACTTGATAGTAAAAATCCATTTGCACCTAATTGGATTTTTCTCTTTGGGTAATTCTGAAATTTCTCATGTTTTGTTCTTTTCTAGAGCCCTGATTTCTTCCAAAACAACCATCTTCCATTTTGGTTGCATGAGTTTTCATGAATATTATTGGAATCTATATATTGTTTAGTGTGGTATCAAAAGGTCAATAACTGGGTGATAATCCTTCATAAGAAATTGTATTATAGATTATGTGTTAAGTACATGATCTCATACGTTTTCTTAAAGCATTCGATTGATCAAAATCATCAAAAGATTCAATTGAATCAAATTCAGTAAAAGTGTTACCATTGTTAGTTTCAACTATCTCTATAATCGGTTCTGATTCTTGGTTTTGCTTTAAAGGTGTACATTCTCTTAGATCCTTCTAAGTTTTATTTCTTCTTGAATAGACAATCAATTCTTTGTTTGTTTTCTTGTGTGTGAACTTTGGGCTTTGAGGATCTGGTTGGATGTTTTGACATGAAAGGGAGTTTGAGAAATGTTTGGTGATTCAGTAATAGGATCTTACCAAAGTTGATATCCCGTGTAATTGGATGCTCCATTTGAATGGTAGTTTGGGAAAAGTAAGGTTGATTTTCAAAAAAGGTAACATTCATAGAATGGTAGAATTTCTTTGTTATTGGTGAGTAACACTTGTATCCTTTTTTATTTGGAGAGTATCCAAGAAATATGCATTTGATGAATTTGGGATCTAGTTTATTTTGGTTTTGTTGGCTGGTAAAAACAAATGTAGTGCATCCAAACACTTTAATGGGAATAGACAAAATGATTCGAAGGTGAGAATAGGAACTGAAAAAGGATTGGCAAGGGCTTTGAAATTTCAAAACTCGAGAAAGCATTCTGTTTATAAGATATGTAGTGGTAAGGATAGCCTCATCTTAAAAATGTTTGGTACATGGACAGCCATCATGAGAGATCTTGTAACTTTCAACAAATGTCAATTATTTTTTTCAGCAATGCCATTCTGATGAGGAGTATTGATACATGAACTTTGATTAATAATACCATGCTTCATTAGATATGATCCACGGATTAAATTATAGTATTTTCTTCCATTGTCAGTTTTTAACACTTGGATTTTAGTTTTGAATTGAGTTTAGATTATATTGCTAAAGTTTTGGAATAGCTGGCCTACTCCCTAGTAACCCTAGTATGGTCATCAATAAATGTGACAAACTATCTAGAGCCAGTAATGTTATTGATTTTGAAGGGACCCCAAATGTCACTATGTGTCATGGAAAAATGATGGGATGATTTATAAGGTTGATTAAGATATGTGGTACAGGTATGTTTGGATAGTTGATAGACTTCACACTAAAAGTTGTTAAAATTTTTATTGAATAATGAGGGAAACAACCTTTTAAGGTACAAAAAATTTAGATGATCTAACCGATAATACCATAACATGATAATACTATCTTTATTATTACTGAAAGATGAAGCCACACAAGAAGTATTATGATATTATTTTTCAGAATCATTAACTTTTAGGATATAGATTCCTACACACATCTTATCATTACCAATCATCTTCAAGTGCAAATCCTGAAATTCACACATATTTGGAAGAAATTTAGTAACACACTTAAGGTTTCTTGTAGGTTTGCTTATAAACAGTAGATTGCAACTTAGATTTGGGACAAATAAAACAGAATCAAATGTTATCTCTTTGGAAATAATAACATAACTTGTATTGATTACTTTTGAAAGTAACACATCAGCAATTTGAATTGTGAAGTTTTCATAACATGGGTTATATATACTAAATATAGATACATCATCGATCATATGGTCTGAAGCTTATGAATCCATAATCCACGAATTTGATTTCTCTAGTTTTACACTCAAGTAACTTAGAAAATTATCTTTTTTTGCTAAAATACCAATTTGAATAAGAGTGGTAATGTTCTACAATGATTAGGAAACACTGGCTTTAGGGTTAGAGGTAACCTCTAATGTTGGGCTCTTGCTTTTGCTGGCCATGCTGGACTTTAAGTAAAAATTTTCAAAGGTTCAAATCATGCTCTGATACTATGAAGAAATCTCTTGAATAAAACTATTTTATACTGCTATATTTTTCTTATTACAATACTAGAATTGCATGAAAATATATAGGTTAAAGATCGAATATTCTCAGCTTTAAAACCTAAGATTTTCATGCATTAAAAACAATTAATCAAAGGAATAATTTACTCTCTACACATAATGGGAAAATATCTAACGGATTTAGTGTAATTACCCAAATCACTCCTTATTTCAAAAATAAGAAGCTTAACTAAAATAGACAAAGTCAATTAATCAAAATTAGATTTCCACAGAACCCTTAATTTGAATTAAAATTACTATTTAAGACCTATCTAGTTAAACATGTTAACCCAACCCGATATGACTTGTTTTATCAAACAGGTTACACATGTCTCATTTGTTACTTGCTTGATAACAGAGTGTGTTTGAATAGAGGGCTCCGACATAATTAGTCAAATGGGCTGTGTTAGGTTGATCAGTATCCTTTTATAGCCATTTGTTGACATGACACACCAACATAAATTGCCACCATCAAATTGATATTGTATCTTTTCCAAGCTAGTATGAAAACCAAGTCAGACAACTGGCTCAAGGAGTTCATAAAACAGTTCATTAACTTGCAAATGCATTTAATGAATGGCTTAGTCTAATAGTCAGGCAGCCACCGACATTTGATATATTCTTAAAGACAAATTATATGTAGACGTTGAAAGGCATAGGCCTGAAGGAGAAGCTGGATGATTGTTTTTTCTTTAATGTTTAGAGGTAGGAAGAAGAACTTGCCACATTGACATTCCAACAAACGGAAATAATTTCTAAGGATTGTAATAATGATACAATATCTAGATTCAAAGTTCAGAGTTCAGATAGCGAGATTCAAAGTTCAAATATTTGAATAAGTGAAAAAGCATTCATGAAGACATTATGATGAAATACTGATTGAGAGAAAAAAAAAAAGAAAAAGAAAAACCAGATATTAGCCCATGTGTTGTTTTCAACATTTATTTGAGAAAATTATTTCAAAGTTTGGTTTCAAATAATGAAGAATATAATCTAGAAATTTCTGTTGTTTTTAATCAGGTGCCAGTAATATGTTACGCAGATCTTAAAAAATTTATGCTACATTAAGCATGAAATATATCAGACTACCTGTCTCCATCCCTGTTAGGCAGATGTGCTTTCGGCACTGGGTTGTGTTTCAGGGGCAGTTATCAGCTTGTGCCACAATAGTGAAACAACAGAGAAACATAACTCTTGTTTCTCCATAAGCACAGATCCCAGAAGAATTTGTGAACTGCAATTGAATCCTATGTGCCTGCCCATTGTGAGAAAATTGGCCAAATCTGAGGCATCTAAGGGGAAACTTGCTACACCTTTGGCCTGGGAATTCCCCAAGCCTTCATCTGATGCTTACACACCCTCACATCTGAGATCTTTTTCTAGATGAGTTGAATCTTCAGATTCTGAAGCAGATGACTGCCCAGGACCAAAGCAAGTGGTATTTGTACGTTTGTTTTGTTTTCTGCCATATAAACAAACAGGGGAATCCTTCCGAACAGGCGCATATACTAATTGTGCTTCTAATGGTTCAGCCTTGCTGACAATGGATGCAACAGCCTTGCTCTTAATATCAATAAGATTATATAACGAAGATGCCCTGGCATAAATTTTATTGTCCCAATTGCATTGCATTAGGACAGAGAGCGCATGCATGCAAGCCTTTGACCGTCTAAATAGTCCAGAAACATGAGCGGCAAGTCGGCAACCATAGCTGCAGCAACTATTTCATTTGAACTATTAACTCCATGAGGTGCCAACAGAAGACGGCTTCAGCGAAAAAAGTGCCTCTAAAATTGCAAAGATTCTGTGAGTATGATGAATAGCTGAGTCAATAATATGTCCATACTCGATAGAAGATCCATTTACTTTTGCAGGCTTGGCTATAGATTGAACATCTTTAGCGGTTGAATGATTATTTCCTCTTGTAATCAAAGGGAACAACTGAAGTTCACAGGCAAGAGCACAAACAGCAGCCAGCACATAAGAATCAAATGCAGCAACAGGCCCTTGGTTTTTTGTGTTTCTAGGTTTTAGGTCTCTCAGCTTTTCAGATGCTGCCCGTGATTCCTCAATTCTTTCATCAGGAGGATGACCTTCTTCACCTCTTGGTCTCTCACTCCCACTGAACTGAGCTTCATGGCTAACACACAGCGCCAAGACAACAAAAAGTAGGCGTGATGCAAGCTCTACAGAAGCACATGATTCTAAAAAGAGGGAATGGACCATTGAACGAAGCTCTGCCACAGCAAGATTCTTGGAGGCAGAACCTATGCTGTACCTTGTTTTTCTGGTTTGCTCTCTGGAGGATTGAGGTGGAAAAGTTTTCCGTAATCATATAAGCCTCAAACCTTCAGCCTTTGAAACTTTTCCATCCCAATCTGAAACTCTAAAATGATAATCTTCGATTACCAAGAACACTTAACATACAATGTAATTAACTTTTAAATTTTCATTTTATTTTTCACTTTTCCCCCGGGGAGTTGGAGGAAAGAAATTTTCGAAAACCAGGCCCAGCAAGGCCCTCATCAGCTTTTCTTTTTTTTTTTTTTTTGGGCAAAGCCCTTAACAGCTTTTACTTTTTCATTTCACAATATTCACTCTTCCCTTCCTTCTCTCCATGTACCAATTCGGGCAATCATAGATGGTCAAAAAGCGTCAAAGAACCATGAAATTTAATACAGGTAAGATTCACAGGTCTTAACATTTGGGACTTATTTCGTCATATTTAAGAGGTAGGAAAACCAAAATTGTTAGTAGTCTAGCAAATACTTCGGAATAGCAATTATATTGCTCATGTATGTGACGAACTTTACTAAAGAGGTCAATGGAATCATGACCCAACATCTTCAAACTTTAAATACGTAAAAGGGTCTTGAGAAACTGATTGACATTTGACGATCATATTTAACAAGCGGATTACATTGACTCATGGCGAAGGACAAATTTTACCAACAGTGGATAAATAAATTATTTTTGAAAAATATCTCAATTTAAGAAAGCTGAAAACAGACCATTTTAGAGCACTATGCTGAACCCCCGAACTCATGTTTTTCTAAGTCAATCAAGCTGAAATGTTATTTATAACTAATGGAGAAACTATGTTCCGCAAACATTATTTTTCCTTTCACAATTCAATGGCTGGGCTAACAAATGGGGTGACTCTCCCTCACTGAAAACCCCCAAAACATTTCTGAAGACAAGATTCGATTCTGAGTCCTTGATACAACCACCAATCTTTGTTATTAAGGACTGTATCTTGCTTATTAATATTAATCTCATTAAAGACTTATCAACTATATTAGCCAGCACCTTCATGTATTCAGTTTAGCATGTGGTTGAACAACATATGCAGACACTACAAGAAAATGATTAGTGGTAGTTTTATAGTGGTGTTTCACTTACAAACATTGTTAGCTTCCGTGTTTTCATAAAACTGAAGGCGTTTATTATCAAAATGCCACTAAATATTCAAATAACGGCATTTACGCTACCTAAGACATGATATTAGCGGCGTTTACCGACTAAAATGCCTTGAATAATCTTATCTTAAAAATTTGAGTGAATACTGAAGGCATTTTTGGCAAAAAACAACTTGAATAATCCAATTAAAAAAATGGATTAGGTGATTACTAAAGATATTTTTTGCAAATAAGGTCTTAAATAATCCCCTCATAAAAAAATATATGCGATTATTGAAGGTGCTTTCTGCAATAAACGTTTTTAATAATTCCACCAAAAATTTTCATAGGATTATTGAAGGCATTTTTTATCAAAAACGCCTTCAATAAATATCCTATCAAAATTTAAAGATCATACAGTTGTTAACCATAAGATCATAGGTTCGATCCCTCCCTTTAGCTTTTCTTAGGCTTTTGAAAATATTATTTGTAAGGGATTATTCTAAGCATTTTTTTGAAAAAAATGCTTTCACTAATCGATTTAAAAAATTTTGGAGAGAGAATATTGAAGGCTTTTTTGGTAGAAAAATACCTTCAATAATCCATAGAAAAAATTTGAAACTTTTTCAATGCATTTTTGGCCAAAAGCGCCTTTAATAATCTAATCAATAAATTTTTATGAAGGATTATTGAAGGTAGTTTTGATTAAAAACGCCTTCAATAATTCACACAAAAAAGTTGGAATAGATTCTTGAAGGCGTTTTTGGCCTAAAATGCATTTAATAATCCACACAATAAATTTTTATTAGGGATTACTAAAAATGGTTTTGGTCAAAAACACCTTCAATAACATTTTGTTATGGATTATTCAAAGTATTTTCTTTTTAAAAATGCCTTTAGTAATCCCATTAAAAAAACTTTGATTAATTATATATGTGAAGTCAGTTATAGGTTTATGTCCAGAAAGCATTTGAAGTCATTTGTAAGTTTATGCCCAAAAAACATTTGGTTTATATATGTGATACTACAAATTATATTTTAGAATTTACATTATGAACATTGTTGTATTTCAATAAATTGACCACAAATCCAAATTTAAAACTGATAACGTTGTCATATTAATATACTTTTCTCAAATAATCGTACTCATTATATGTGTATTCATATAAAACAAATATATACCAACAATATTAAACCAATACCTCAATCTACAAATTGAAATTATCCATTCAACAAGGCATGTTAAAAATATTATAACAAATGATCCTCAAATATTTACATTCAACCAACAATGTAAAACCTCAAAGTTTATCAATATATGATAATACATACTCACACCATTCTTTATGGATTTCATCAAGTTCCTTTACCGTGAAGCTTTCTTTACTCTCCCACTAAAAAAAATATCAAAGTAAATATTAATAAATGAGAACATAATTTAGCTTTTATTTTTTTGAAGATATAACGACTTTATGAAATTTATACTAACCTTGAATGGTGTGGTCATAAAAGCATATAAAACTATCTCCCGCATAAAATGAAGGACATAATATCCATATTCAGTATATCAGAATTGACGAGGTACCTTAAAATTAAATTGAGTGGGTTTAGAAAACATTTATTTACACAAACTCAGCATAAAAGAATAAATTTCACATTTACCGGTAATGACACCCATTTTTTCTTTGCCTTTTTATCAAATGCAAATATTACCCTAAATTGAAAAGAAAAAATTACTTAATACATAAATAAAATTACTTATGAAGAAACAGAAGATATATAATATAATAACATGTAATACCTCTGTAAAAAAGTTTGAATTTCAAGGTTAGGCATCTCTGTTGGTTGAGCTGAATTAAGTAAGTATGACATTAAGGATTTGGTATCAATCACAATAAGCTGCCAATGATGACTGCAAAATAATAAGAATGATATACTCAAATTAGGCATCATATCAGATTTGGATAAGATTGGAATAATTATTTGTATGAATATAACTTACTACGCATTATACAGGAACAAATAATAATCGATTGATTTTTCATGCATTCAATCACATGATTAGCATGAAAAACGACTGTGTCATTCTGCTCACTAATGAAGTTAGGGTTAATGAATCTAAATCTATAGGTCAACTGTCTCACCTTGACCTCTCTATATAGGAAGCTATATGATAATAATCAATAATACTAGTTAGTAATATAACGTAATATAGATTAATACATATTGAGTTTGTATATTTGTATTTATAAGCTAACCTCATATAAGCAACAATATCAATAGCTGATATTTTATCCAGTTCATAAAATTCTTTAACCTCATCCACACCAATGTAAAAAAATGATGATTTATCAAATAACCCTTCCTCAAACTCAATGGTTATGTAGGTTTCTCAGGATAAATGATCGAGTGAATAATTAGATAACTCATCCATGGTAGCTTGGCAAGGGTTATACTCTGAGTCCCAACATCTTGCTACAATATATAATGAAATATAAGTATTAAAACTAAATCAATAAATATAATAAACAAATTAATATTAAACTTATAAACAAAATCATACTTCATGGCTGGTAACGAAGGTTAGGTTCCCTGCCTGACTTGTAACGAAAACTTGTCCTAGGTGGATGATGCTATCCGACTAGCTTACAAGCATGCTATGCTATATTGCTGCCAACATGGCCTCCAAAGCAACGAGTCTTTGCTGTTGCTCATTAAGGCATTGCTCCTGGTCATCAAGTCATTGCTGTTGTTGCTCAATGATTGCTTCATATTAAGCATTTGTCATTCACGGGTTTTAGGTTGATGACTAAAAAACTTTAATGGCAACATAAATTTATCAACCCCACGAACTCGACTAGGTCTTTCTTTTGCTCATAATGCTAAAGACAATGGATATTTACCATACTGGGTTGTCAGTTCATCAGATTTAACTTTGGTGACATAATCATCTTGAAAGACAATAACAAGATGAGCTGTAATAACAAATTTATACAAGCTAGTATAAAGTCATGCATACAACCACAATGCCAATCATACATGATATTAAACAAGCAATTATACATACAATCTTTTTATCCAATTCTTCACTTGCTTCATCTACAAATGATCCATCATTCCGCAGATGTCCTTGTTTCTAGACATCCCATCTAAAAACTTCGATGCCAGAGCTCACTGATTCCTAATAAATTATTACAATATAAGAATCAAAATCTATTAAATGAATATTCATAAATATTCATTTATAAGTATAAAACAAGTGTATATATACTTACAAGCTGATACTTCACATTTGCATATCCCTTTCTCGCTGTCCAATGGTGATATATTTGTTTGGCCTGAATGTTCCTTTGGTTTTCTTTGATTTTTTACACAAGAAAGAAATTACGTTAATCACATATAAAGATATCGAATATATTACATAAAATCTTATAAACAATTTTTTTGGTAATGGGTTTATGTACTGAGAAATCTTCTGATAGCTGATATCGAACAAAATTTTTTTAATATTCAACACTTATTACATCTACATATGATGTAGGTAGAACAGTCAATACATCACCTTGATCAACAAGTAGTAAAATATATTGGGTTATCAATCTGCTTTTAAAATTTTTAAATACTTTTCCAACAGATTGCAACACAATCTTTTTATAATCAATTGGGACGTCGAACCATTTCTAAAATAATTTAACACAATTAGTATAAACGCATTGAATTTCAATTAAATGATCATTTAACAAATTTTATGAAATAGTTGAATAAACATACCATAACCGATTGCCATATACTATCATTTAGATCATCAGGAACTCGTTGCTAATTGGTGTACATAATTGAAATGCTACTCCGAACAACAACACCAATATGAGTAGCCAACTTGGCAGTTCCATCAGACATAGGTTGCTCACTTTGATTGAATTCTATGTAAATTTTTGTGTCACTCACTTTAATTTGTTTATTTTGTCCCCTTTCTTTTTTTTGGCCTACAGATGTGTCTTGTACATGTTTAGTAGAAGGAGAATTATGTTGTTCGGAGTCCATAATACCTACAATTTTGATCATAATTATATGAAATACACTAAAATGACTGTCTAAATTTAACACTGTACATAATAAAATCCACAGAAACACCATTCAGCAAACCAATAAGCAATATGTTTAGAAACACCATTTAAGAAACCATTCAAAAACACCATTCAGTAAACCACAATATTTGTCATAACATCTACATCCGTGGACCCACTGCTAAACATTAACTTGAAGAGTTACCACCAATCTTTTTTATTTAGGTGTGATTGGCAACCTAAGGACTTTATTCTTTCAAGGAACACCTAAGCTTGACTAAGGGTCCCTAAAAGAATAGATTTAGGTCATGAACCAGAACATGATCGGGAGTTTGGTTACATGTAGGAAAGGTTATAGCACCCCCACATGCCTATCGAAAGATGGTACCAGCTTAATTTCATGTTATCCGATAAGCCTTAAAAATTATACCAAGTAATTAATTATTGGAAATTATTCTTAATTAACTCCAATACTTTTGGCAAAAAATTAAAAAAAATTCCCTCACCTTAAGAGTATACAAAAAAACTACTGTTTCACTTGTAAAGGCTCAATTAGCAGATTATTTAACAAAAAAAAAAGGACAAAAAGAAAAAGGAATGATGATTCGACTTTTGATATAGATTTTTTTTGTTTTATAAAAAAAAATTCATGCTTTTGTACAAGGAAAATTGATGCCTTAAACTTTTCCTTAAAAATGTTTTTCTTGATAATTTTATTTTTAAAGAAAATTGGTACTTCAAACTTTTCCTCAAAAATATTTTTTGGAAATTTTATTTTTAAGAAAAATTGATACTTTCAACTTTTCCTTAAAAACGTTTTTTTGAAAATTTTATTTTCAAGGAAAATTGATACTTTCAACTTTTGCTCAAAAATGTTTTTTGAAAATTTTATTTTCAAAAAAAATTGATACTTTCAACTTTTCCTTAAAAATATATATTTTTTTAATTTTTATTTTAAAGAGATCATTAAAAATTAAAGAATGTTTAATTAAATGAATAAATTATTTCAATTTAATCAATAAATAAATAAGGGAAAAAATAAATAATAAAACTAAAAAAAAACTTTGGCGCAGCTTGACTCAACGGCTAAAACGGCTTGGCTTGAAGCACAAAGACCGGCTCGAAAGTGCGGCTTAGAGGCTCAATTTGTGGCTCGACTCAGCTGGAGCCAAAGGCAGGGATGCGGGTTGCGGGTTCGAGTTGCACTACGGGTCAGGTTACCCATTTAAAAACACGCAGATCCTACTTTTAGCTAATACCCAAAACGACGTCATTTTATACAGCTATATAAGCTAGAGTTTCAGTCATTTGTTTCAATTTTCACCTTTACACTCTCTCTTTACCCTCAACTTTCTCTCATTCTCTCTCTAGGGGCAGAAGTTCCAAGGTTGAAAACTTAAAGGTTTCCAGATTCCATCATCGGCGCCGTCGTACTCCGTCACCGTCCGGTGACTGGTCAAGCCAAAATTCTCCCCATCATTGCTTTTTACTCTCATCGTTGTGAATATGGGCTTGTTTTTCTGTAAATCACTCCCGAAAGGCGTAGATCTGGTGTCCAAGTTATGGTTTTTTCTTTCTTTTGTTTTAGCCTCTCCCATCGTCAGATCTTCACCAATTTTCAGTATGTGATTTCTTTCGTCAAGCTCCACGTCTTCACCATTCATATTTCCTAAAAGTTGCACCAATAATTACCTATCGCCACCGCTGCCAAGGGTTTTTGGTTTTCTTTTTCCTCATCTTTCTTTTCCTATTTTGATCTCTTTGGTTTTCTGACTTACATTTATTCTTCTTGAATCTGTGTTGGCAGTGTTAGGTTTTTCTATTTACTGATGAATCGATTCTGTTTACTACATGATTTTCAGTAACTCTGTGTTTATGCTACTGGTGACAGCGGCTATTGATGATGGGTTCAAATTTAATAAGGTCTCGACTGGTAATGGAAACAGTATTAAATTTTGAGACTAGGCTGCTTCAGTGTGAATTGCCACTGATGGGAAGGATGGCAATGTGGAGATGGCAGCAAAATTGGCTTGGTGTAAACTGGTGGTGTCATGTACTTCTGTTTTTCTTTGGGATCTTTCCTGATCTCTTGTGCTAATTTTCCATTGCTGCGAATTGCAAATGATTTATAAAACCATGCCGATTAAGTTTCAGTTCAATTTTGATTATCATCCAAAGCTAAAGATTAGCATCTAGTTATGCTTTCTGATAACGATAATCACTAAGCCTAATCTCAATCTTTCACTTTTTTCCTTTTTTTTTTTAATCAGATAATGGAGAAAGAGAAAGAAAATAAACATTAGATAGACTATAAAATAAAAAAATGCTAAATACAAAATAAAAAAAATCTGAAATAAAAATGAATAAAAATCCCTACAATCGAGCTTGGATTGGTCTCAATTGACAAAGAACCCCGAATAAAATAGGGTGTCTACAGCTGCCCCCTTTTACATGATCATCCCAACACATTCACCTTTTTTTTTATTTTCTCTTTTTTCGTTTTTTTTTATTTTTTATTTTGATAACCAAACACTATAACTGATTGAATGACATAAAGCTCCCCTAAACAGAGGCTCACAACTTTGACGAAATAAATACAGTTCCTCTAAACAGAGGTTCAATGACTTTTGAAAAAATAAATTAAGCTCCTTTAAATAGAGGCACCACAACTTTCACAAAATAAATACTGCTCCTCTACAAGGATGTCCAGAGGAAATGTAGATTAGATCTGATGAAATTTGTAATGGGAACTCAAAGATTCGTAATTTGAGTTTGAAAGTCAAAGGTTTAGATTCGTAAGAACCTTTCAACTTTGCAAGAATTCACTGAAATTTGATTCTCAAAATTTCAGATATGCAAGAGTTTAATTTTGTAGGATCTTAAGATTTGCATTTGCAAGACTTGCATCCAACATTTAAAAATTCTCATTCGAATTTTGAAGATTCTCATCCAAAAGTTTAAAGCTTTTCATTCGAGTTCAAAGGTTCACATTCAAGAAATCTTAGAGTTTCACATCTAAGTTCAAAGGTTCTCACTCAAAATTTAGAGATTCACGTCAAAAGTTGAGTTCAAAACTTTTCGTTTGAATTTTGGAGATTCACATCTAAAAGTTTAAAATTTTTCATTAGTTCAAAGATTCATACCCAACAAACTTTAGGGTTTCACATCTCAAAGGTTTTCATTTGAAATTCAAAGATTCTCATTTGAATTCGAAGATTCACATTCGACAAATTTTGGGTTTGACACCTCAAAGATTCTCATTTGAAATTCAAAGATTCTCATTTGAGTTCGAAGATTCACATTCAAGAAATTTTGGGTTTCACACCTCAAAGATTCTCACTTGAAATTTAAAAATTCTCATCTGATTTTGAATATTCACATTCGATAAATTTTGAGGTTTCATATATCAAAGATTCTCACTTGAAATCCAAAGATCTCATTTGAATTCGAAGATTCACATTCGACAAATTTTGGGTTTCACACCTCAAAGATTCTCACTTGAAATTCAAAGATTCTTATTTGAGTTCGAAGATTCACATTTGACAAATTTTGGGTTTCATACCTTAAATATTCTCACTTGAAATTCAAAGATTCTCATTTAATTTCGAAGATTCACATTCGATAAATTTTGGGTTTCACACCTCAAAGATTCTCATTTGAAATTCAAAGATTTTCACTTGAAATTCAAAGATTTTTATTTGAGTTCGAAGATTCACATTCGATAAGTTTTGGGTTTCATACCTCAAAGATTCTCACTTGAAATTCAAATATTCTTATTTAAAACATCTTAAAGATTCTCATTTAAGTTCAAAGATTCACATTCAATAAATTTCGGGTTTCACACCTCAAAGATTCTTAGTTGAAATTCAAAGATTTTCATCTAAGTTCAAAAATTCACATTCGGTAAATTTTAGGTTTCACACCTCAAAAATTCTCACTTGAAATTCAAAGATTCTCATTTGAAAATATTTTAAAGATTCTCATTTGAAAATGTCTTAAAGATTCTCATTTAAGACTCAAAGATTTTGATTTGAAAATGTTTTAAAGATTCTTATTTAAGACTCAAAATTTCTTTTGCGAATGGGTTTCAAAGTTTTACCAAAGTCAAATTTTGTATGTACTAAATGACATGATCCCTAATGCAAGTGCTTTCTTAATGATGCAAATGCAACAATCTAGATTCTCACAATGCCATATTTTCAATCATGATTCAAATATTTATTGCATAATGCACATGTATAGACAAATCAAAGTTTTGAATATTCTCCAAACAATAATACAAATGTAATGCATGTAATGCAGATGTCCATATCATGAAATTCTAATCAAAATGTGGTACCATGGTCCTCAAGACCCCACCATCTCACCTTTTTACATTTTAGCTTCTCAGCATTTTAGAACAAGTTTCTCAACTGATCCTCATTATTTTCATCACTTGATCACCATTCATAGGCTTCTTAGCATTAACTATTCCAGAATGAATTCTATCTTCTGATCCACATTATTTGATCATCTCTCACAAATTATGTTGACCAATCCATCACCACATTCATTACTTGGTCACATCATGTGTCTTTTCAAATAATCTTTTTAAGTTTTTTTACCCCCTTCATCCTGGATTTTTTTCCAAAAGAATGCAAGAATCTTTTAAGCGCATATTCATTCATTCATGATCATTTCAAATCGTGACAAATATAATGCAATCATATATTTTCTCAATCTATTCTAGGGATGTAAGAATAAAATAGCATAAGGTGAATTGGGGGAAAGGCAATCAATGAAGAATGAGTCTAGTACAAGAGCAAATGGATAAAGGAACAAATTCAAAGCATACCAATTAGGATGGTATTGAATGGTGTGACGACATCTAAACAATGAACATTCAGACAATTCTTAACTTTAATCCAGGATTTTTTAAAATCTCATTCCATTGACCTTCCAAAATCATATTGAGCTCATTAACTTTGCCCTAACTTTGATGGATCTTTAGATATCTTTAACCTTCTTTCATATGTCTGTTTATCCAACTCTTAGCTCAAAGATTTTTCTACCTAAATCATCTTTTTGACTTTTCAACTTGAGTCTTCTTTTTCTCTTCTTTTCATCTTTTTTCCATTCTTTCATCTTTTCCTTTTTTCTTTTTTTTTCCTCTTTCTTCCTTTTTTCCTTTTTTTCTTTTTTTTCTCATTTTTTTCATTCATTTTTTTTTCTCATCTTTCACCCATTATTGATATCTCTCACACATTAATCTCTAAAGTAATGTAGCATGATTCTACTGTTCTATCATGAGCATGCCTTTGCCTAACATATGATCATTCAATTTGAGCTTTCACACTTGATCCAAATAGACTTTTCAAGGTTGTAATACAGGCCATGGTGAGGGGTCATGAAAGAAATGGATAAAATAGGCTCAATATATGTGTTTAAAGGGTTCAAAACCAAAGGATCATTTATTATTTGATACAACTTGACATTTTGCCCCATTCCTTATTTCACTACTTTTTCCTTTTTCATCGATCTCATTTTTCACAAAAGGATTCCCCTTACTTTACCCTAAATTAGGTGTGGCATTTTTTTTTTTTTTTGCTTTTCTTTCTCTTTCCATCTTTGAGACCTTTTTTGTGATCTTTTACCTCTTTCCTTTTTCAAATATTGCCCCCTAGTGTGGAGGGTGATCCTTGGTTGGGGTTCTCTAACAATAATCATAATTGGCTCAAAGGGGTAACGATGAATGGTTTTTCGAATGGTAAAAGAAAGATGGCCATTTTTCATCTCAAATGTGAATGCTTTCTTTGAAGATCATCTATTAAACAAAACAAGCTCATGGATCTTTATAAAAGATTGCACCTTCAAGACATATGCATCTCATATCCATCAACAACTTATTTATGTTTTGCTCAAATAATCTATTTAAATCAATATGAATGAGTTCTCAAAATTAAATCCCAGAATTATTGTTAGCATCATTGTCTAAACATTCATCATTGAGAATTGGAATGCAAATGAAAAGTTATGAAAGGTGACAAATCACGGTACAATAGTTAAATGAAAGAGAAAATGTAATGAAATACATTATCCTTGCCTTTTACTAAAATGATAACAAATGAAATCCTATTGCATAAAAGAAAATCCTAACATTACTTTAAAAGAAATCCTAGAATGGCAAGTAGCTTCCAATTAGCCTTGACATCCTTCTCTAAAATTATGCCCCTGTGCAATCTGGTAAAGAATTTTTATTGACATGTTGCCCCATTAATTCGTTGAAACTCACTAAGCCTTTCTGGATTAAACTTTGTACTTTATGTTTCAAAGCAGGGCAAGTTTCGATAGAATGACCCATATTCTCATTATGATAATCGCACGTCACATTAGCATCGTACCACTTTGGATAGGATGGCTTTAATGGTTCTAGAATAACTAGAGATACCAAGTTGTTCTTGACCAGTTCTGAAAATAACTCAATGTAAGTCATGGGGATAGGGATAATATGTGCCCTTTCTTAATTATCTCAAGATTTTTTTAAACCTTTACTTGGTTGTTAGGCCTTGAAGCTGATGTAGGTACTTGAAAGGTTGATTGTGGATAAGCTGGTTATGGATATAGTTGGTAAGGGTAAAGTGAGATATTATTTATAGCAGGATAGTACGGAGAGTAACCTTATGGTGGATAAGGTTGATAACCCTTGAACTATTTATCAAAGCTCACGACTTAAGTTTCAGTCTCTTTCTTTTTGGCACCTTTCTGGTTTCACCTCCTTTTAACTTGTCATTTTTAATGACATTCTCAATAATTTTGCCTGAGATCATCATATCGATGAAGTTTTTTGTTGCATTCCCTATCATCTTTTCATAATAGGGAGATTTAAAAGTGCTGATAAATAACACCATGATCTCTTTCTCAGTTAGAGGAGGCTGCACTTGAGAGGCAATATCCCTTCACCTCTAGGCATATTCCTTAAATGACTCAGTCACTTTCTTTTTCATTTTCTACAAAAAAAGGTGATCTGGGGCTAAATCTATGATATGCCGATACTAACTAATGAAGGCATAGGCTATATCACTCCAAGAATGAATACGAGTTCTATCTAGCTAGACATACCATCTAACAGTAAAGTCAATAAGACTATCTTGGAATACATGCATCAATAGTTTCTCATTATTAGTATGGGCAACCATTTTTTTATAGTACATGGTAATATGAATTTTTGGACACTTTGTACCATCATCTTTTCAAACTCTGGCACTTTGAATTTTAGAGGAATTATCATATCTGGGACTAAACAGAGCCCAGCAACATCCACTAAACCATAAGAACCAATGCCTTTTACGGCTAGTAACCTGTCTTCTAACAAGTTCGTCTTTTGTTCAGCTTTTGAAGCTTCTAAAGTATCCTTCTTTTTGGGTTCAGCTTTTCTTTCTCTTATGGATCATCCAAATTAGGGACTGGTATTGGTTCTATTACCTTCTTGATAAAGACAGGATTTATAAAACTTTGATATTGCCTCAGGTTTGAAGCTAATGGCATTCTAAGATATGTGTACCCTACAAGATAAGTAAACTGTTGTGATGGTAGACTTTGTACGAGTTGGGCTTGATGTGGCCCAAAATTGAGAGGGTACAGTGGGTCATCCACCTCTTATGATGGATGGTCTTATTGACTAGTGCTTTCTTCTATACCTTTCCTCTTGTTTAATTTGCTAAAGCTTCTAAAATCCTATTCAACTCCCCTTCTAGCTTCTCTTGGGCTTTCTCTATCCTCTCAAGATGATTGAAATTTTCTTATTCTATCTATCTAGTTTGAGCTCTTGTATTGTATTGGTGAGTGAGGTTGCTTGGTGGAGCTATCCTTGAACCTTTAACACCATAATTATGATTAGAAATGCTATGCTATGCTTTATATATGATATGTTGATGCATGAATGGAATGTGGATCTTCATGGATGAAATAAGAATGATGCAAATGATAATGTTAAAACATGATCATGAAAGTGATGCATAGAATGAAATGATACAGATGCACAAAATCAGACAAACAACATGGTTAGTTTTATGGATGAAATGAAAGTGATGCAGATCCACAATATTACATATGATAATAAAAATGATGCATAAAGTCAGATAATCAAAATGGTTAGATAAACATAACTTATTCCTTCTTGTGTCCTAGTTTTAGGATATATCTATCATTGGATAGAAAAGGCTCTATCTTGAGATTGGCCTCTTAATTGTACACTATATGCTGGGTTAGATGATTTTAACCACTAAAGGTTCCCAAATTGTTCCTTACATCATCGTTTATCACAAACTAGTAAGGCAATCCAAACCTCACCCATCACAGGCTACCAACGGAATGGATTCAATTTGAGTGAGAGTATTTCGTTAGCCACTGCAGAGGCATTAGAACCTCACGAAAGCATAAGTACTTTACTCCCTCATAGAGGGATGAAACTCGGGTATAGAGCTCATGTTATACATATGCATATGAATGACATAGTTTGCAACATAAATAAATAAAATGAATGGAAAAGAAAGAAAAAGAAAAAAAATCCTTACAAAGAATTCAATTTTATTGGGCTTTTTGGACAACACAAATTTATTTGTTGGCTTGACTCTCGACTTTCCTCAGTGGAGTCACCAAACTGTCGTAACGTCTAGATCCATTGACCCATTGCTAGACATTGACTTGAGGAGTCGCCACTAATCTTTTTTATTTAGGTGCGATTGGTCACCTAAGGACTCTATCCTTTTAAAGAACATCTAAGCTTGACTAAGGGTCCCTAAAAGAATAGGTTCGAGTTTATGAACCAGAACAGGGTTCAAGATTTCGATTACATGTGAGGAAGGTTATAGCACCCCTACATGCCTATCGAAAGATGGTACCAACTTAATTTCTTGTTATCCAATAAGCCTTAAAAATTTTACCAAGTAATTATTATTGGACATTATTCTTAACTAACTCCAATACTTTTGGTAGAAATTAAGAAAAATTCTCTTACGTCAAGAATATACAAGAAAACAACTGTTTCATTTACAGAGGCTCCATCGTCAGATTATTTAACAAAAAAAAAGAAAAGGATAAAAAGAAAAAGGAATGATGATTCGACTTTTGATATAGATTTTTTTTTGTTTTATAAGAAAAAAATCCATGCTTTTGTATAAGGAAAATTGATACTTTCAACTTTTCCTTAAAGCATTTTAAGGTTCTTTTTTTTTTATTTTTAAGAAAAATTGATACCTTAAACTTTTCCTTAAAAATGTTTTTGTGAAAATTTTATTTTCAAGAAAAATTGATACTTTCAACTTTTTTTCAAAAATGGTTTTTGAAAATTTATTTTCAAGGAAATTTGATACTTTCAAGTTTTCCTCAAAAATATTTTTTAAAGATTTTATTTTTTTATTTTTAAGAAAAATTAATGCTTTCAACTTTTCCTCACAAATATGTATTTTTTTATTTTTATTTTAAAGAGATCATTGAAAATTAAAGAATGTTTAATTAAAGAAATAAATTATTTCAATTTAATCAATAAATAAATAAGGGAAAAAATAAATAATAAAACTAAAAAAAAACTTTTGGCGCGTATCGACTTAGCGGCTAAAATGGCTCAGCTTGAGGCATAAAGACCGGCTCAGAGGTGCGGCTTAATGGCTCAGTTTGCAGCTCAACTCAACTGGAGCCAAAGGTAGGGACACAGGTTGCTAGTTCGGGTCACACTACAGGTTAGGTTACCATCTTAAAAACACGCGGATCTTACTCTTAGCTAATACCTAAAATGACATCATTTTATATGGCTATATAAGCCAAAGTTTCAACCCTTTATTTCAATTTTCATTTTTACACTCTCTCTCTACCATCAACTTTTTCCCTTTTTCTCTCTAGGGATAGAAGTACCTAGGTCAAAAACTTTAAAGGTTTCCAAATTTTGTCACCGGCGTTGTCATACTTCACCACCGTCCAACGACCGATCAAGCCCAAATGCTCCCTATCACTGCTTTTTACTTTTCTCGTCATAAATATGGGCTTGTTTTTTCATAAATCACTCCTTAAAGGCATAGATATGGTGTCCAAGTTATGATTTTTTCTTTCTTTTGTTTCAACCTCTCCCACCGTCGGATCTTCGCCAACTTTCAGTACGTGATTTCTTTTGTCAAGCTCTATGTCTTCATAGTTCAAATTTCTTAAAAGTCGCACCAATAATTGCCTGTCACAACTGCTGCCAGAGGGTTTCTGGTTTTCTTTTTCCTCATCTTTCCTTTTCTATTTTTGATCTCTTTAGTTTTCTAACTTACATTTGTTCTTCTTGAATCTGTGTTGACAGCATTGGGTTTTTTTATTTATTGATGAATCGATTCTGTTTACTGCGTGATTTTTAGTAATTATGTGTTTGTGCTGCTGGCGACAGTGGCTGTTGATTATGGGTTCAAATTTAGTAAGGTCTCGATTGGTAATGGAGAAAGTATTGAATTTCGAGACTAGGCTGCTTCGGTGTGAATTGCCACTGATGGGAAGGATGGCAATGTGGAGATGGCAGCAAAATTGGCTTGGTGTAAACTGGTGGTGTCATGTACTTCTGTTTTTCTTTGGGATCTTTCCTGATCTCTTGTGCTAATTTTCCATTGCTGCGAATTGCAAATGATTTATAAAACCATTAAGTTTCAGTTCAATTCTGATTATCATCCAAAGCTAAAGATTAGCATCTAGTTATGCTTTCTGATAACGATAATCACTAAGCCTAATCTCAATCTTTCACTTTTTTTCTTTTTTTTTTAATCAGATAATGTAGAAAGAAAAGGAAAATAAACAATAGATAGACCATAAAATAAAAATAAAAAATGCTAAATACAAAATAAAAAAATCTAAAATAAAAATGAATAAAAATCCCTACAATCGAGCTTGGATTGGTCTCAATTAACAAAGAATCCCAAACAAAATGCGTGTCTATAATATTTAAAAAAAACTACATAGAAACAACATATATGCAATGAAAAATGCTTGGATGACTAAGGTTATGGTGAAATGAATAAAAATATATATGCATATGTAAATAGTAAGGAACCGAAAAAAATACCTTTATCGAATAATATAAATAATACAGTAAACAAAAAAAAGGACATACTAGTAACCAGAGAGGTGTGTACCATTGAGTTATTGAAGGTCGGAGGCAACGATAAAGATAAAGAAACTAAAAGTCAATCTATAGGTTTAGTTTGGTTGATTAATGCAGCTTTTAATCATTCTCTGTACTAGTAGTTTTTTATTCGATGTTCAAGACAGGGAAATAAATATAAAAATTATAAGTGAAAGATTCCAAAAACATCTCTTTGATGGAACCGAAGAGTTGAGGAGATCACCTTTACTAATTAGTGGGTCTAATATTTTATCAAAGTTAAAAGATATTAATTTCACTTATGAAAAAATGACTCTATTAAGGAAAAGAGTGAGGGACATTTTTTAAGGTGTCTGGCCTTATATTACTCAAGTTGGTGATACTGATACTCAAGTTGGTGATCTTAATATTTAAAGTGATGGAGAGGACGATGAAGAAGATGACCTCAATGAGTATGAGTTGTGAAAAAAAATATCTTTTTTAAGTACCTTATTGAGAATATAATTTATTATGTCATAACCTTTGATTTGATGCACATAGAGAAGAATGTTTACGAAAATTTTATCGAGAAATTCTCAATGTAAATAGAAGATTAAATGATGACTTAAAGAGTCAGTTTGACCTAGTTGATATAGGGATTCACCTTACCTTCATTTGAAGTTGCTTCATAATGCCAAATATCGATTGCCTCCTGCCTATTTTGGGTTTCTAAAGCTGAGAAAGATTTGTTTGCAAGGTTTTGAAAAATGTCAAAGTTTCATATGGCTATATGTCAAATATGTCGAGATATGTGAATCTGAAAGAGCGAAAACTTTCTTCATTAAAGTCACATGATTATCACATTTTGATGCAAGACTTACTTCTCATTGCTTTACATTCATCAATATTAAAAGTAAGTTATTTTTGTGGTAATTGAATTGAGTAACATATTTAAATCTCTATGTTGGAAATGTTTGAATATGAAAGAGCTTGACAAACTTAAAGCTCGAGCTGTGATTACTTTATGCCATTTAGAGAAGATTTTCCCTCTAAACTGCTTTACTATTATGATGCATTTGGTTTCCACATTTCATAAGAAACAAAAGTCAGTGGGCCAATTTATTATCGATGGATGTATCCTATCGAAAGGTATTATTTATTAATAGATTGATTAAGTTGTTATTGTTGATCATGCCACTCTAGTTAAAAAGATACATGACTAATGTTTTATGCAATAGGTTTTTGGGAGGTTAAAGTCTTATTGTTGCAACAAACGCTATCCAGAAGGTTCATTACTGAAGGATATTTAGCAGAATAGTGTATAACATTTTGTTCTCGTTATTTGGAAGATGTTGAAATGAGATTTAATAGACCATCGAGAAATATTGGTATGCTACATACTGACTTTGCCTACAATTATCTTTTTAAAATGTTGGACAACCAATAGGCAAAGTTGAAATGGTAGAGCTAGATGATAAATCTTGGGCACAAGTCATCGATATATTCTTTTCAATCATGACTCGATTGAATCGTTTCTCATGTAAGTTTTTTTGCAAGGAAATTATTCATTCTATTAAGCATAATTTATTGTAATTTCTTTTATTGTTAATACTTTATCATGATGCTTTATAGTGAGTATAGAAATAATTTAAGAGGTCATGCACATTATCGATGATTAAACCCTCGAGAGCTTGATAAGTTTTTTGTCGAAAACTTTCATGAATGGTTAGGAGCAATTGTAATTAATGCCATACTTCCCATTATGAGAAATTTACATAGAATGCTTACGGTATAACTAACATTAATGACATATATATTTATTCCACTTCTATAGGTTTAGAGTGGAAGGCTTGTTAGTGAAGAGGTGAAATGTCTTTGACAAGAGCCGAACAAGATTGTGAAACAATACAAAAGTCTCATCATTAATGGATTTAGATTTCACACTAAATCCAATGAGAAATTTAGAACTACACAAAATTCAGGAATTGTTATTACTTCATCAACTACTAGCTATGCTAGTGCTAGAGACACAAACCCTTTAGAGAGAAATGTTGACTATTATGGCATGATTAATGACATTATTGAGTTGGATTATTATGGCAAGTGGAAAGTTGTCTTATTTCAGTATGATTGGGCTGATGTGAATAGTGTGAGGGGAATTAAAAAATATCAATTTGAAATTACACTTGTGAATTTTTCTTACTTAATTCACACTGGACAACAGCTCATCGATGAACCTTATATTTTTTCATCTCAAGTCAAATAAGTTTTTTGTTCTAAAGGTCCTAAAAAATAGGTTGGTTTGTTGTTCTTCGAAACACACCTAGAGACTTATTTGATATGGGGTTAGATACCAGAGATGATGTTGAACGTGGAGCTGAATGTTATCCTTTTGCTAAACAAAACTTGGATGAAAATATCTCTAGTACCTGTGCTCAATGGGTTCGCAAAGATGTTAATAAAGACATTTATGAACCATGATGGATCATCTATATTTTGTAATTTGAGTGTTTATGACATAATGTAGTAAATGCTTGTATGTAAATAATGTTGCATTCACTATGTATATTTATTGTATTGTAAATCATACATTATCTTTTGATTTAATTAAATCGATATATTCTTTATATATCATAGGTTATGATTTCTTAATTTATCAATGTCTTTATATATGTTCTAAACTAATATCTTTTATATATTCATTTTTATGATATATATAAGCTACAATGCGGAAGTGTAGATTGAAAGGAACACATATCAAATATATTAGTTCAGAATCATCTGTGGCACCTGTGATATTGGCTATGGATTGAATCCTTTGGAGGGGAATGAACATATTGTAGTTCTAACTCAGTTGCTTCTAACCCTTCAATTGCTGTTAGATCTAGCAATATGAAAAGTCCAGGTTTAGATAGTATCCCATCAATTGATTCTACTTTAAATTTGAATGCGGGTATTATATACCCTATATTTAGAATTTGATTATAATGATTAAAGTATTGGCATTTTACAAATTGATTTTTTATTTTTTACAGTTGATAACAAAGGTCAACGAAAGACCAAAGGCCAGACAACTTTAAAGGAATTGTTTACACTACCTCCGAATGAGCGTATTATAGTGTCTATAAACTCTGATAAGCAACCAATTGGTGAAGAGGCTCAAATGTTAGTGGGATTTCTAGGCTTGCCCGTAATGGAATGAAATTGCCTATTCATTATGAAACATGGCATAAAGCTCTAGCAGAAGTTAAAGCCGATGCTTTAAACTTTATTAAGGTATTAGTATAATTAATTACATATAAAAATATAATTATTTTACATTTGGTTTACTTATTCAAACTTTTCTTATAGTATTATTACAGTCAAGATTTGTATTTGAAATACCAACTTCATTTGTGCTTAAGTTATTAGGAAAGAAATGGAAAAACTATAAGCATAATTTAAAATAAGTATTTCGATTCGAAATACTACTACAAAGGCCACAATGGAAAATCTACCCTGTAATGTGATTAGGTGGCAATATGAACAATTTGTTAGATTTTGATTCTCAAGAAAATGAGAGGTACTAATTTATAACTTTGTATAGCAGAATGAAATAATAAAAGTATTTTATGCTTTAAGTTGGTAATATTTGTATTTCTACCATATATGCAATTATTTTTTATGACAAGAAAGAGAATAGGTTGGGATTGATAGCAGAAAGCAACAAAAATATAGCCACACAAGTGGATCAAAAGTTTTGCAAGAAAGCAAAAAGAAATAGTAAGTTTATAATTTTAAACTTATTCCAATGAATGAACTTTTTGTGCCGTTAAAAGGTAAAAATGCAAATTAACAGCTATTGTTCTGTTTTAATAGTTTTGATAGTTTCAATGCATGATATTAAACTTATCAAAAGTATTAAACTTAGTTGCCATGGTTAATATATATGAAAAAGTTATTGTTTACATCTATTTAGGTAAAACTACAAATTGTTGTTATTGTTCTATTTTAACAGTTTGGATAGCTTTAATACTTGATATTAAATTTGTTTGATTGATTGAACATGGTTTCTACGATTGATATGCGTGAAAAAGTTATCGTTTATGTTTATTTGGGACTATTTTTGTCTTTAAAAGGAAAAAACACAAATTAAACTTTTGGATGGCTTTTAATAGTTTGGATGGCTTCAATCCATGATATTAAACTTGTCCAAACAATTGAATTTTAATTTTTGAACTTTATTAGCAAGCTTGATATGCATGAATAAGTTATGGTTGATTTGTATTTAACAATAACATATGTTTTTGTATAGGAGATTGAGATGGGTGGTAAAATTGGCGTATGAAATTTTTTTGCTTAACACATAAAAAAATATGGATCATACCTAAATGTCGAAACATAAAAAATTGTGGTAGTTTGTAACATCTATTTTAACAGAAAGTAAATATTTACTCTTTTTAACATATTATCAATTAATTATTAAACTTAATAGTTTTAATGATTAATTTACAGGAGAAAACGAAAGAGAATATAGCTGCTAAGATTGAAGTAGCATTTGATAGTTCTATCAACATGCAAAAATTGAAAAATCAAATTTTCACAGAAGTTGCTTGAAAAGAAAGGCATAGATGGGTCCAAGGCCTTAGATTGGGTCTAACACCATCTACCTACTATGGACGTAGCTCTCAGCAATTTACATTCACAACAAGTCAATCTTCATGAGAAATTTCTATATTGTGAAGGAGTTGCAAACTATGCAATAACGTTTCCAGCAAATGGAAACAGAAAGAGAACAAGAGCATGCGAAAATTGAAGAAGAACATGCTAGAATGGAGCAAGAGCGTGCAAAATTTCAATAGTTGTATGATCAATTCAATCATCTTATGAATTTTGTGCAACAATAATTTTCAGGAACTAATCTCGGTGGTCCACCAACTCAGGTATTATATTTAGTAAATATTTATATTTTTTAATATACAAAGCTTATTATTAAGTGTTAAAACTTGTATGATATTATTTAATAGGTTCTTGAGCATGCTAGTGACTAAGGTGAAAAACTTTCTTTAACAAATGACAGTCTTCCAAATCTATGCAGTCATCAATTTCATACATTTTAATTTCTTTTTGTTAATGTATTAAAAAATTTTGAATGTTATTATACTAATTATTAAACTTTGTGTTAATTAGATGCATATTTGAATGTGAATTAAGCATTTATTAATTTCAGTTTCTGAATTTAAGTTCATTTTTATTTCTTTTAACATTTTTTGTTAATGAAAATAATAAATATTAACAAAAATTGTTTATAAAAAAAAAGTAAATATCTTAATTTCGCGTTCAAAAATATTATTAAATTTTAAATTTAGTGGCATTTGTACCATAAAACGCCATTAAAAGTAGCAACGTTCTTATAAAAAAAGCCACTTAATTAGCGGCATTTCAATCACAAAAATATTGCTTAATTAAGGAGTTTTTTTATACAATTAGTGGCGTTTTTTAGATACAAACGCCGCTAATTAAGCAGTGTCTTATTATATAAACACCACTATATTAGCGACATTTTTCTGATGTCATAATGTTTAGATCTGGGGATCTATCACTAGACATTGACTTAAGGAGTCACCACCAATCTTTTTTGTTTAGGTGCGATTGGCCACTTAAAGAATCTATCATTTTATGGAACACCTAAGCTTAAGAGTCCCTAAAAGAATAGGTTCAGGTCTACTAACCAGAACAGGGTTCAAGAGTTTGGTTACGAGTGAGGAAGGTTATAGCACCCTCACAACGCCTATCGAAAGATGGTACCAGCTCAAATTCATGTTATCTAATAAATCCTTAAAAATTTACCAAGTAATTAATTATTAGAAATTATTCTTAATTAACTCCAATACTTTTGGCAGAAAAATTAAAAAAATCCTCCCACCTCAAGAGTATACAAGAAAACTACTGTTTCATCCTGCAGCGACTCCATCATCGGATTATTTAACATTAAAAAAATTTCAAGAAAGAAAAAAAGAAAAAGAATAAAATAAAAACAAATAATGATTCAACTCTTGATATAAATCCTTTTCTTTTCATAAAAAAAAAAACTCATTACTTTTGTACAAGGAAAATTGATACTTTTAACTTTTCCTTAAAGCATTCCAAAATTTTTATTTTAACAAAAATTGGTATTTCCAACTTTTCCTTAAAATGTTTTATTTTTTTGAAATTTTAATTTCAAAGAAAATTGATACTTTCAATTTTTCCTCAAAATATTTTTTGAAAAAAATTTATTTTAGAAATTTTACTTTCAAAGAAAATTAATACTTTCAACTTTTCCCCAAAAATATTTTTTAAAACCTTTTTTATTTTCAGGGAAATTGATACTTTCAACTTTCCCTTAAAAATATTTTTTTTAAACTTTAATTTTAAGGAAAATCAAAAAAATATTTAAAAATAAAAATAAAATAAGGAATACCAAATAATTCTAATTTTAAAAAAATAATAATAAAATAATAAAATAAATAGAAAAAGATAAAAAAAACCTTAAGGCAGTTCGGCTCGGTTGGAAAGATTGGCTCGGCTTGAGAGACAGAATACGATTAAAAGGTGTGACTCGACGGGAAACGGCTCGACTGCTAGGGTTGGTTGACAATCAGGTCAGACACGGGTTAGTGCTCGGGTCGGGTTAAACCAAACAAAAACGTGCGGATCATCTGGGCTGATTTAACACCACAACGACGTCATCTTGAGCAAGTATAAAAGGCAAAAAATCTCATTTTTTGCCAGATGCTTCTCCCATTCTTCTCTCTTCCCCTTAGTTTTCTCTCCTTCTCTCTACCCGTGAAAAACACCAATGGAAGTCTCATCAGTTTCTAGGTTTTTTTCGAAAACTGGGTATTTTCACCTAAAAAGTCACCGAAAAACTTAAATCTCGCCAAAAAATTTCATCGGATTCTGGAAAATTTTGAGAAATTTTCCATAAAAAAACTCCAAAAGAATTCGAAAAAAATTTTCTAAAAGTTTTAAACTACCTCTAAACACATTTTACTTATGTTTAACCTTTTTGTTATGTTTTTTCTCCTTTTTCTTTTTGTGTGTCAGTTCTGTGTGATCTATGCACCTATTTACAGGGATTGATCAGAAAAGTTTTTGATCAATCCCAATTCCCTTTGGGATTTGGATTCAATCTTTAAATCCAATCCCAACTCTGCCAGCTCCCAAATTCACGGCATAATACATTCAAATTTTTTCTGATCCTAATCCCAACCGAAAATTGATCAAGAAAAAGATAAAGTAAAAAAAAATAGATAAAAATATATATACTAATAGATAATAAATAAATAAATATATTAATAGATAATAAAAAAATATTAATAGATAAATAACAAAATAAAAAAATATATTAATAAATAAATAAATACAAATAAAAATACAAATGGGCTTACCCATTTAGACCAGGCCCAATTAATCCGGGCTTGGACCAAATTGGGTGTCTACAGCTGCCCTTCTTTGTACATTTTTTGTGAAACAAGAATTGTGCAAAGACGTAGACACCCGTTCAAGACTCCACTTAACCTTTTTTTTCTTTTTTTTTTGTTTTTTTTGTGTTAAAATTTTGATCAAACCTCCTCTAAGCAGAGGCTCAACGACTTAAAAGCAATAAACATAGCTTCTCTAATCAGAGGCTCAATGACTTAAAAAAATAAACATAGCTCCTCTGATCAGAGGCTCAACGACTTTGGAGAAATAAATAAAGCTTCTCTAAATAGAGGCTTAACGACTTTGAAAAAATAAATTGCTCTTCTAAACTGAGGCTCAACAAATTTGAAAAAATAAATTGCTCCTCTAAACAGAGGCACCATAACTTTTAAAGGTAAATTACTCCTCTAAACAGAAGCACCATAACTTTTGAAAGTAAATTACTCATTGACAATCATGTCTAGAGGAGTTGACGATCGTTTTTGAAAGAATTTTAAGAGATTATGCCCAAAAGTCTTACAAATCAATCCTGATACCAAGAGATATCCTTTTCCAAGGATTAGAAACTTACCTCACAAGCTTTTTCTCAAACAAGAATTGAAAAATCAAAAAGTCTTCACATCTATTTTCTTCACGTGGGATCCTGGAATACCCTTTGCTCTTCGAATTTATGCACTATACTTTCTTGAATATAGTATATGCTATGCGAAATACAATGCATGCGAAATTCAATGCATGCTATGCAAATGCTGGCTAATTAATTCCTTTTCTTGGGCCTTAAACCCTTTGTTCTTCAAAGAACAAGTCAACGTAACTTTCAATCATCTCTTTCATTTAATTCTCACATTCTTTCTACAAGAAATCCCTTTCCAAATTAAATGTCCTTATTAGGAATTGAACATCTTAAATTTGCCATTATCATTCTTGACCTTTCCAATGTAATGTAGAAATCTTTCATATTATTATTCATTTATCAATCATTATTTCAATCTAAAAATGTAAGAATGCATTCATGCATTTTTTTCCATTGTAAGGTATTAAAGAGAAAAGAATAAAAATGGTTAGGAAATAATCAATAGAAGAGACACAATGAATGAAATAGAATGTCTTTTATTAGCAAAAATGCTGGCAAACTTTGGCCAAGAAAAAATAGGTATAGGGAGACAATGCCCAAAAATGAACAAATGGATAATCATGACAACACATATTGAAGTCCTTTTCGAAAAACTCAACCACCTAATGCACATAACAACTTAGAGCTCCTCAAAATATGCTAGCCTCCATGCCAATGAATTTTTAGATTTGATACTATGTTCCCCTTATTTAAGCTACCATTTTAAGTTTTTAACTTAGACAAACCCCCTATGACACCGCCCTCTTGAGGTTTTCGCCTTGAGTCCTCCTTTTTTCTTGTTTTTTCTTATTTTTTATTTTTTATTTTTTTTTCATTTTTTTTCAAGCATAGTACTTCTTTACAACATTAGAATTTATAGGATGGAGTAAATCATTTCCATCCATCTCAGCCAGTATCAACGCTTCACCTGAAAAAGCTCGTTTCACCATATATGGCCCTTCCCAATTCGGAGTCCATTTTCCTCTATTATCATGCTGATTTAAGAGAATTCTTTTTAAGACCAACTCTCATTCTCGAAAGCAATGGGGTCAAACTTTTTTGTCATGAGCCCTCATCATCCTTCTTTGATATAGTTGACCATGGTACAATGTAGTCAATCTTTTTTTCTCAATGAAATTTAACTATTTATAATGCTCTCGAATCCATTCAACCTCTTCCAATTCAACTTCTTTCAGAACCCTCAAGGATAGGATCTCTACTTCTATTGGCAATACAATTTCCATCCTATAAACCAAAGAAAATATAGTTACCCCAGAAGAGGTGCGCACTGACGTTCGATATGCCTGTAGTGCAAATGGTAACTTCTCATATCAATCTTTATAGGTTTCGATTATCTTCTCAAGAATTCTTTTTATATTTTTGTTAGCTGCCTCAACTGCCCCATTCATTTTCAGACAGTATGACGCTGAGTTATGGTGCTTGATCTTGTATTGGACATATATTTCTTGCATCATCTTGCTATTTAGATTCTTGGCATTATTCGAAATGATTTTTTTCAAAATTCTATATCTACAAATGTTTTCTTTTTTCATGAACTTGTAAACCACAAATCATGTTACATTTACATATGATGCTGCTTCCACCCATTTTGTGAAGTAATCTATCATCACGAAAATAAATCTATGCTCATTAGAAGTCTTTGGGGTAATAGGATCAATGACATCCATGTCCCATATCGAGAATGGCCAGGGAAGTGCCAAAACATGTAAAGCAGATGGCGGAGCATGAATCTTGTCAGCATATATCTAGCATTTGTGATATTTTTTAGCATAGTCAATGCAATCACTCTTCATTATCAACCAATAGTACCCTACTCTCATGATCTGTCTTGCCATCATATGTCCATTAGCATGTGCCCCACATATTCCATCATGCACCTCTTCAATGATTTTTCTTGTCGTAACTTTACTTACGCATCTCAACAATACTTGATTATAGCTTCTTTTGTACAGAACATCTCCATCGAGGAAAAAACTCATAGCTAATCTTTGGATGACCCTTTTATCATTCTCTATTGCTTGGACTAGGTATTGCTGGTTCTTAATGTACTGCAAGATATCATAATACCAGGGCTTCCCATCCTTCTCCTCTTCTACATTAAAGCAATGAGTTGGCATATCTTTGACATTTAACTTGATAGGTTGAATGTCAGTATTATCATTAATTTGGATCATTGCAGCCAGAATAGCCAAGGCATCGACTATTAGATTCTTTTCTCGAGGTAAATGATCAAACTGGACATCTTTAAACTATTTTATCAACTCTAAAATATACTTATGATATGGAACGAGTTTTGAATCTCTTGTCTCCCATTTTTTTTCAATTAATATATAACTAGAGTCGAATCCCCAAATACTTTTAATGCTTTAACTTTTCTATCTATAGCAGCTTGTAAACCCATGACACATGCCTCATATTCAGTAATGTTATTTGTGCAATTGAAATTTAACCTCGCTATTATAGGGTAGTATTATTCTTTTAGAGAAATCAAAATTGCTCTAATTTCATGTCCCAAGGCATTGGTAGCTCCATCGAAATACATCTTCCAACATTTCCTTTCATGCTTCTCTTTCTCTAATTGGGAAACAATCATTAGATCTTTATTAGGAAACTCCAATCTCATTGGTTCATATTCTTCAGCAACACAATCTGTAAGAAATTCAGCTATAACAATCGCTTTTATTACTTTTTGACTTACATATATGATATCATATTCTGAGAGCATCACTTACCACCTAGCAATTCTTCCAAACAAAGAAGGCTTCTCAAAGATGTATTTAATTAGATCCAGTTTTCCTATAAGCCAAGTGGTGTGATAGAGCATGTATTGTCTAAGTCTTTTGGCAGTCCAAGCTAATGCACAATACATTTTCTCCAAAGAAGAATACTTGTACTCATATTCTGTGAAATTTTTTACTAAGATAATAAATAGCTCTCTCTTTTTAACCATATTCATCTTGCTAACCCAGACACATCCCATTGAATTTTCGTACATTGTCAGGTATAAAACTAAGGGTTTCTTTGGAATAGGTGGCACCATTACTGGAGGATTTGAAAAGTATTACTTAATTTTATCAAAAGCCACTTGGCATTCCTCATTCTATTTTCCAAAATTATTCTTGTAGATAAGCTTAAAAATGGGATCACATTTATAAGTAAGCTAAGATATGAACCATGAAATATAGTTCAATCTTCTCATAAAACCTTAAATTTCTTTTGGTACTCGAAAGTGACAATTTTGAATAGCTCGTATTTTGTCTGGATCGACTTCAATCCCTTTGTCACTGACCATAAAGCCTAGCAACTTCTTTGACTTTACCCCGAAGATGCACTTGGTTGGGTTCAACTTGAGTTGGAATTTTCTCAATCTCTCAAATAACTTTTTGAGGTTGATGACATGATCTTCATTTTCATGATATTTTGCAATCATATCGTCCACATACACCTTAATCTCTCTATGCATCATGTCATGGAAGAGCATTACCATGGCTCTTTGGTATGTTGCCTCAGCATTCTTTAACCCAAAAGGCATGACTTTGTAGCAAAAGGTTCCCCACATGGTCATGAAAGTAGTTTTCTCCATATCGTCTGCAGTCATTTTTATCTGATTATATCCTAAAAATCCATCCATAAAGGAAAACATTGAATGCTTAGCCGTGTTATCTACTAGTGTATGGATATGAGGCAAAGAAAGGTTATCCTTTGGGCTAGCCTTATTCAAGTCACGATAGTCTACACACATCCTAACATTTTCATCTTTCTTAAAAACTGGTACTATATTGGCCACCCACTTTAGATACTTAGCCACTTGTAAGAAACCTATATCAAACTGCTTTTTCACCTATTCTTTGATCTTTAGTAGCATTTCAGGCTTTATTCACCTCAATTTTTGCTGGACTGGCTTATGTTCTGACTTTAGAGGTAATCTATACTCTACTATCTCCATACTCAACCTTGGCATACCCTAGTAAGACCAAGCAAACACATCTATGAATTCTTGAAGTAGATTTTCCAAATGTTGCCTATCCTCTGACAAAAGTGAAGTATCGATTTTGACCTCTTTCTTATTCTCCTCATCTCTTAGATTCATTAAGTCAATTATCTCTTGATGAGGCTCAATTGGCTTACTTTCTTGCTCAATCAATCTCATTAGGTCTAGAGGTATAACATACTCTTCAGAATCATCTTTATTGTCAAGTTCATCAGTGTTAATTGAATTCTCAAAATTAACTGCTTGATTGTTAGCATAATTTCTTCTTATTCATTTAAAGACCTGAAATTAAATGAAATGGGATATGTTGGCAAGATGTGTTTGAAAAATGTAAAAATGGCAATAATGAAGGCACAAGAAGAAATGAATGAAAATGCATCCTTTCGAATCTTTATTAAAATAATAAAAGATAAATGGCTTAAATAAGAAAGGCCACCCCAATGCCTTGGGCAATAGCTATTGGGATGTACAATTACATTACATTAGTCTCAAAGGTATAAGGCATCTCAATGGTACTCCAATTGTTCAGCTCATAATTTGGCAAACAAGGGTGGACCCACCCCTCTTGTTCAAGCTCTGTTTCATATTCAATAGCATGGATGCTTAACTGGGCGAATACCTCTTCCATACTTTCTTCTGTATTTGGGTATATGAATCTTTCAGGCTTGAAAGTCTTGTATAAGTGTGAGATGATCATTAATCTTATTATTTTACTCGTTGGTCTTCTTCTGATCTCTCATTCTACTATTTCATAGCCTAAGCCTAGCCTTTCACTATTGTCTACTACTGTTGGAGGCTCTTTTATTCCCTGTAAGTTCTTACCCAGCCCTACTCTTAGATACTAACCCTTATTGATGACTTAGCTCATCACTATCTTTGAAAAAGGTTGATTTTTAAGTCTTTCACCCATATAATTAACTAGCTCAAAAGATCGATAAGAACATTCCATCACTTCCTCAGCAGCTTCCACATATGGAGCATTCAATGATTGGGTCACTAGCATGTCTTTTTCTCCAAATACTATCACTAACTTGCCTTTTATATTGAACTTAATTTTTTGGTACAGAGTAGAAGGAATAGCCCTTGTCATGTGAATCCATGGCCTTCCTAGTAGACAACTGTAAGATGGAAAGATATCCATTATTGAAACTTTACATTAAAAGTACATGGCTCAAATTGCAAAGGCATCTCGATATCTCTTAGTGCTTCCCTTCTAGTCCTATCAAAAGCTCAGACAATCATTTGACTATTTTTCATATGAGAATAATCAATGGGTAGCATTGCTAAAGTTGACATAGGCATGACATTAATAGCAGAGCCATTATCAATAAGGACCTTGGCTATGATATAACTCTTGCACTTGATCATGATATGCAGAGCCTTGACACCTCTCCTTCCTTCTAGGAGAATCCCATCATCACTGAATAAAATATAATTTGGCATGACTAGATTTCAACCAGGTGGTTCACATATTCAACAAATACATTATGTGCCATATATGCTTGGTTTAACACTTTCAACAGGATATTTCGATGTGGTTTTGAGTTTAACAGTAATGATAATAATAAGATTCGTGCTGGTATTTTATTCAACTATTCAACAACTGAATATTCACTATGTTTTACTAGCTTTAAAAATTCACAAGCCTTTTTGATACTAGCTTCGGAACAATCCTCTTCAAGTTCCACTTCAGGGTTGTTTTGCTCTTCTCCTACCTTGGCTTTTTTTTCTAACCTTCTCTAATATTTCTGGAGTGTAGCATCTTCTACTTCGAGTAATGCCTCTTACACAGTTATATTGATGACATCAGTCTTAGAAACATTCTTCACTTGTCTCTAAACTATTGTATCACAGCCATATTTCTAGGGTACAATTTTATCATCCCTATATGGGAATGGAGTCAAAACTTTAAAAGTTACTGGCCTGGGAATAAGTTTGTCTATGACTGACTTTGGCTTATTACCACAGTGAATTGTCACTGGCTTTGGATAAAACTTTGTAGGCTTATCAGTCATGGATACTTCCACACTCTTTGAGTCTTCTCCCTCTTTATAGACTTTCATTTGGTATGAATCCAAGAACTTTTGTATCTCTTGGTGAAATTGCTCACAAGCTTTAACAGAGTGACTAATTGCTCCACTATGATATTTACAACTAGTGCCTGCTATATATGCTTAATGATAACTGTGCGTACTCACTATTGTATCATGTCGGCTCTCTATAAAGTATCAAATAACTGATTAAGAGGTGTCTTAATATCTGCCACTTTTTTCTTCAAATGATGCTCATGTTCCTCACTCAGAGCATTCACATTATGATTAGGCAAAGGATTACCGTTAATGTTTGGTGCAATTACCCCTCATGTATCGAAGCTAATCATTCTATCTTTAATCAACCGTTACACTTTGTGTTTCAAGGCAGTGTAATTTTCAGTGGAATGATCAGTAATCCCATAATGATAATCATAATGGGCTGTAGGATTATACCACTTAGGGTAAGGTGGCTTGAATGGCTCTAATTTGCTAGAAGCATCAAATGACTGTTGTATAGCTCACGATATAACTCTATATAGGTCATAGGGATTGGATCGAATACAAGTTTTCATGAGTAGTTCATTGCTCTCGTGATCCACCCATTGGGCTAACTGGATGGGTCTGAGGTCTTCAGGTAGTTGAGTGTTAGGACTATATGTGATATTTTGAGGCCTAAAAGAGGCTTGATAGGTTTGGGGATAAAATGACTGTGGGAATGGTTGATATGGGTAAGGAGAAGTGTTATTCATCGTAGGATAATATGGAGGGTATCCTTGTGGTGGCTAAGGTTGATAATGCTTGAATTATTACCTATAAAAGCTCATAGCTTAAGCTTCAGTCTCTTTTTTCTTTGGGGTTCTCTTGTTTGATGCCTTTTTTCCTTCTATCTTGCTATTCTTGATGGCACTCTCAATAATTTCTCTTCAAATCACCATGTCGGTGAAACTTTTGGTTGCATTTCCTATCATCTTTTCATAATAAGAAGATTTTAGAGTGCTGACAAATAGCACTGTAGTTTTTTTTTTTTTAGTTAGAGGTGATTGTACTTGAGAAGCTACATCTCTCCACCTCTAGGCATATTCCTTAAAGGACTCATTTACCTTTTTCTTCATGTTTTGTAAAGACAAACGATCAGGAGCTAAATCTATGATATGTCGATATTGACTAATGAAATCATAGGCCATATCGCTCCAAGAATAGATGCGAGTTCTGTCCAGCTAAACATACCACCTAGCAACAAAGCTCGTAAGACTATCTTGAAAAACATGCATTAATAGTTTTTCACTATAGGCATGGACTGCCATCTTTCAACAGTACAAGGTGATATGAGTTTTTGGACACTTTGTACCATTATATTTTTCAAATTTTGGTACTTTAAACTTGGGTGGAATAACCACATCTGAGACTAAACAAAGACTAACAGCATCGATAGAACCATAAAACCCAATTCTTTCTATAGCTCGTAACCTTTGTTCAAGCATACTAATTTTTTAATCTTCCTGAGATTCCATCACCTTTACCTTTTCTTTCTCCTTTTCTTTTAAGTCATCAAGATTGGGAACTTGGATTGGTTCTACTACCTTTTCAGTAAAGACAAGATTCACATAACTATGGTAAGCCTAGGGTTTGAAGCTAATGGCATTCCAGGGTATAAAGGATATGTGAATTGCTGTGAAGGTATATCCTGTGTAAACTGAGCTTGTTGTTGACCAAAACCTAGAGGATATAGAGGGTCAGCCACTTCTTGTAATAGAAGGCCCTATTGGCTTGTGTTCTCTTCTATCCATTTTTCTTTGTTCAACTTGTTGAGAGGATCCAAAATCTTACTCAACTTATTCTCAATCTTTTCCTATGCTTTTTTCAGTTTCTCAAATCAATTAGAGTTTTTTTGCTCTATTTGTCTGGCTCTGGCTCTGTGTTATATCGGTGGGTAAGATTTTTGCTGGATGGAGCTATCTTTAAACCTTAAATACCATATTTTAGGATTAAAAAGTTTATATGACTATCTCATGGTTACTTTAAATATGATGAATGAGAATGCAATGAATGAAAATGCATGTATGCGAAGAACATTTGCTTTAAGACAGTGTTCAACCAAAAGATTTTATTTATTCCAAAAAATTTTTGTTTACATAGAATTTATCATCCTAGAGTTATAATCATAAAATCGCTTGATTTGCTTATACTAGTCTTTTGCTTCTTTGATGAAATTCAGCAAGCACTATCCATGCTCTCCTACTGGGGCCACCACTTGTTTCAATGCCTTTGCCTCTTTTACCATCTCTCTTGCCTTACATACCCCTTTGCAAATTTAGGTCGTTGGGTGCTCAATGTACTTTTATCTTTCTAGGTTCTCTCTTTTACCACATCAAACTTTGTATGATAACTCTCTATGCTCTCTAACTAATGCAACAATGTAGTCTTCTTGTTTATTTAACTTCTGTCTTAACCTGCTTAGGTAGTTGTTCAACATGTTATTCTCTATCTGTACTTGGGTTTTTTTTCTTCCAATTCAGCATATTCTTGCTTCAATCACACATTCTTTTCAGTCAACTCAATAATTGTTATCTCTTTGGCTTGTACCCTCACACGTAATCTTTTATGTTCATGGTGCAACTCCGATAAGTCCTTGACAGCTGAGTCACATTCCCTAGCAATCTTGCAAACTTTGACTTCATGCTTTCTAGCTCTATCTTTCCACTAATCTTTCTCTTCTTGAAGCTTCTGAATCTCTTACTTTAGCCTATCCTTTTTGGCCTCGAATTCTTTCCTTGCAAGTTCTAATTCTAACGGTGTTTTTTCAAGCATTTCTCCTGTTGGTGGTTGAAAGCATTCATAAGTGAATACCATTTTTTGTCTTCGTCTTGCTCTCCAAACCAAGTACCCCTAAGTGACTTTATCAGTGAATGGTCCAGGACTCACTCTACAAGGGTTTTTCTATGCCTCAATCATTTCATTCATCCTTTGAAATGCTTTTGGCTCACTGTAAGAGAAATCTGACTAATGAAGCTTATGCATCATAGGGATAAACTATTCTATCTCAAACTGCCTTCTCACTAAAAGTGGTGCATAACTTGTTGCTTCTCATAAACCTAGAAGTGGGACCATAGTGTTATCTTCACACTGATATAGCATAGGTTCACGGTTCATCCATAGGACCAACCATCTTACTTCGGCACTTGTCAGTTTTTGTAAGAATGCTATCCATTCTTTTTTAGACTTTTGTTATGACCACCCACTTTCACAAATTCCTTGATCGAAGCTCGATTACGAAAATAAAGCTTTGAGAAAGTACATTTTCTTCACTTGAAATGGTTTTTCATCCATAAGTATAATAATTGTATGCAGCCTATAAAATGCCCTCCATTTCGATGAGAGTAAGTAAAAAATCTGACAGTCTTTGCTAATATTACGTTGAAGGTTTACAGCCATTGATCACACTCTCGAAGAAGTCAATCACTACTATTTCAATATAACCCAAAACCTTTGAAAATATCACCATTCCGTATATGGCTAACGCAAATATGTCTAATCCCCATTCTTCGTCGGCATGTTGCACTAGAAAATCATGAAAAAACTTTCAAGGTAGGCAAATTTGTTCTTATTTTTTCTTTATATGAGAATCCACAATCTCTTTGTCTATCCCCATGAGATGGGCCAAATGCTTACAAAATCTTGAATTGTGTTTTTTGACATATATATTGTTAGGAGCCTTGAGATACAGGCCCAACAAAGTCGAATATTCTTTAATAGTTGATGTCATGTCAACTTTATTGAAGATGAAATACTTGTATGCAAGATCCCAGAATTGCACTGCAGCTCTAATTAGTTGATTGTCAACTTTTATTGCAAGAAGGTGTGCTATGTGCCCATGCCTCTGGCAAAACTCCTCTTGTCTTAATGGACTCATCTTCTTCCATATATCAACTAAATTCTCTAGATTGTTTTGTTTAAGAAGGATAGATGTCTCTTGAAACAAGGTAGAAGTATATCTGATTGGTAAACAATCACCAATTTTTAGTTGAATCTTTTCTGACTAGACCTTTACTTCATTAGGTGACTCACAAGGAGCTAATACAGACGAAGAGCAAACTAGTTGTTCTGTGGAGTCTATGAAAAACTTGTTGTTGAAGATCGTCTTTCAGGCAAATGTTCTTTATGCAATTTTATGATATAAGTATGAATCATGCAAACATGAATAAAAGAAAATGTTAGTATATAAAATAAAGAAAAATAAACAAATAAATACTTAAATAAATTAAAACATCACGCACAATAAGAGGAATGAATCATATGCTTCTGGTCAATTCTAAAGGGAAATAGATGGCTCTATCTATAGGTTAGGCATTTTTAAGGTTCACTATATGTGGTTTGAGATTAAAATCTAAAGGTTCCATATTGCTCCTTACATCATCGTCCATTACAAACTAGTAAGGCACCCCAATCCTCACCCATTACAGGCTACAAGCGAAAAAGGTTCAATTTGAATGGGAGTATTTCGCTAAGCACTATAGAGGCATTAAAACCTCACGAAAGCAATAGGTACTTTACTCCCTCATAGAGGGACGGAGCTCGAGTATAGAGCTCATGTTATGCATATCATATGAATGATAGAATTAATAAAGTAAATAAATATAACTGAATAAAAAAATCTATATAAAAAGTTCAATTTTATTAAGCTTTTGGATAACACAAATTTATTTGTTGGCTTGACTCTCGGTTATCCCCAGTGGAGTCGTCAAACTATCACAACATTTAGATCTGGAGATCTATTGCTAGATATTGACTTAAGGAGTCACCACCAATCTTTTTTGTTTAGGTGCGATTGGCCACCTAAGAAATCTATCATTTTATAAAACACCTAAGCTTAAGGGTCCCTAAAAGAATAGGTTCGGGTCTACTAACCAAAACAAGGTTCGGGAGTTCGGTTATGAGTGAAGAAGGTTATAGAAGCCTTACAACGCCCATCGAAAGATGGTACCAGCTAAAATTCGTGTTATCCAATAAGCCTTAAAAATTTTACCAAGAAATTAATTATTGGAAATTATTCTTAATTAACTCCAATACTTTTGGCAGAAAATTAAAAACATTTTCTCACCTTAAGAGTATACAAGAAAACTACTGTTTCACTTGTAGAGACTTCATCGTCGGATTATTTAACATTAAAAAATTTTCAAGAAAAAAATGAAGAAAAAGAATAAAATAAAAAAAAATAATGGTTCAACTCTTGATATAAATCCTTTTCTCTTCATATAAAAAAACCCATTGCTTTTGTACAAGAAAAATTGATACTTTCAACTTTTTCTTAAAATATTTTTCTTGATAATTTTTATTTTTAAGAAAAATTGGTACTTCCAACTTTTCCTCAAAATGTTTTTTTTTTTGAAATTTTAATTTCAAGAAAAATTGATACTTTCAACTTTTCCTTAAAATACTTTTTGAAAAAATTTATTTTAGAAATTTTTCTTTCAAGGAAAATTGATACTTTTAACTTTTCCTCAAAAATATTTTTTAAAACCTTTTTTATTTTCAAAAAAATTGATACTTTCAACTTTCCCTTAAAAATAATTTTTTTTGAAACTTTAATTTTAAGGAAAATCAAAAATATATATAAAAATAAAAATAAAATAAGGAATACCAAATAATTCTAATTTAGAAAATAATAATAATAATAATAAATAAAATAAATAAATAAATAGAAAAAGATAAAAAAAACCTTAAGGTGACTCGGCTTGGCTGGAAAGATTGGCTCGGCTTGAGAGACAGAACACAGCTCAAAAGTACGGCTCAACGAGAAACGGCTCGGCTTAGCTCGGCTGTAGGGGTTGGCTGACAATCGGGTCAGACATGGGTCAGCCTCGGGTCAGGTCGAACCAAACAAAAACGCATGAATCCTCTGAGCTGATTTAACGCCAAAACGACGTCATCTTGAGCAAGTATAAAAGGAAAAAAATCTCATTTTTTTTGCTAGATGTTCTCTTTTTCCTCTCTCTTCCCCTCAGTTTTCTCTCCCTTTCTTTCTACCCGTGAAGAACACCAGTGGGATTCTCACCGGTTTCTGGGTTTTTTCATTAGAAACTGGGTATTCATAGAAAAAGTTACCGAAAACTTAAACCTCACCAAAAAATTTCGTCGGATTCTGAAAATTTTCTAAAAATTTTCTAGAAAAAAACTCCAAAAAATTCGAAAAATTTTTTCTAAAAGTTATAAACTGCCTCTAAACACTTTTTGCTTTTGTTTCACCTCTCTGTTGTGTTTTTCTCTCCGTTTTCTTTGTGTGTCTATTCTGTGTGATCTATGGACCTATTTATAGGGATTGATCAGAAGAGTTTCTGATCAAACCCAATTCCTTTTGGGATTTGGATTCAATCTTTGAATCCAATCCCAACTCTGCCAGCCCCAAAATTCACGACAGAATGCATTCCAATTTTTTCTAATCCTAATCCCAGCTGAAAATTGATCAAGAAAAAGAAAAAGTAAAAAAGAATAAAAAAATAAAAGATAAAAATATGTATACTAATAGATAATTAATAAATAAATAAATATATTAATAGATAAATAATAAAAAATATTAATAGATAAATAATAAAATAAAAATATATATTAATAAATAAATAATAATAATAATAATAAATATAAATATAAATACAAATGGGCTTATCCATTTGGACTAAACACAATTAATCCGGGTCTAAACCAAATTGGGTATCTACATCTGATATAAACATCATTAAATTAGCAGCGTTTTTCAAATACAAATGCCATTAAAATAGCGACGTTTTATAAAAAAGCTACTATTTTTCTCAACGCATGTATAATCGACACTTTTATTGGCATTTTTTACAAACGTCATAAATCTTTTAGTGGTATTTATAAATGTTACTAAACATTGAAAAAAACACCACTAAAAACCTAAACCCTTATAGTGAGACAAATTTTGCACTTTCATTAAGCTAATGCTCATAAATTCCTTTTGGATTCACAATTATGGATTGTCAAAATTCAGAATAATTAAGGTGAAACTCACATGAAATTCGAGTTTGATAACCAGAAAGTGTCATTTTATATTCAAATATATGCAGTGAAAAGCATTTAACTCACCCTAATACAACTTGCATAACCTTCAGCAGGGAGTTCTAAAAGCTGTACAGCGGCATCAAATGCATCTGGAGCCTATGATGGTGGTGCTTCTAGAAGTCCAAGAAGAAGTCTTTGGGTGGTGCTTGGAGTTGCAATGGCGAAGAAGCTGATGACAGACACTTATACCCAATAGCAACTAGACATGTTGGGCATTCATCTACATAATAACTTTGTTCAAAATCTTAAACAAAGACCATTCACATAGTACTTCACCAAAAGAAGGAATCGTTTTATTTTCTTTATCAGTTACCTTATAATGAAGCACATATTTTCATCAATGTTGTTCTTTTGTGCACTAACATAAACTTTTGCAATTGCATTTGTTAAACACTCCTATTCCAAATAGAATGTGCTACCATGCACTTTGGAACATCCTAAAACATTATCTTCTTACCTTTTTAGACATCTTAAACTCCTACCGTTTCTATATCCAAAATAGATATTATAATATTTGCTGTAAGAATATCAGATTTTGTACAAGAGAAAAATCTTAAAGTTCAACTGTTAAGAAGTCAAAAGGTTTTTCATGAAACCATGTGTAAGGCAATTCAGGATAGGAGGTGATACATATAAAAGAACACTAAAATTGCACTTTCCACCCAACCTAACCCTTACCCCTACCCCTTCTCAGAATAATATGAACAGATTGTTATTCAAACAAACATTCACATTGCTGATATAAATTTCGAAGTGCTTAGCTATGTTAGACTTTGAGATTTTCCTATAATAGGATAATAGCTTTGGAAATTTGTCCATCACTAGTGTTAACTTTTTGAAATCTTGTAATGGTGTCCGTTGTTTAGTCAAAAACCATGTGAAACTCTTTTGAAACAAGCAGACATATCTTAAATATTACATCTAATGTTTTTGTATAAATGATATGATAATGAAATGAAGTACTAGAGTGTGTTCCTAGCTCATATCTCTTGTTTTGCTCTCTACGATGCTTATTTCATTTTTTCAATATTATAACAAGCTGAATGCCTTATATATGTGGCGAAACACTAGACTTGCAAGGTATGACCATGTACACCTGTCATAGAACAAATATCTTGAGAAATGTTATCCAAGAGCTCTCTAAGGTTCAGCAATTTATCGATGAAATAAAGATGCGTACAGTTCAAGAGCTGGTAACCCAGCAACTAGATGCTCGTCCAAAGCTGTTGTTGGCAGAGGAAGTAGAAGCGCAGGGACCGCTGCAGCTGTTAAAGTTGCCGTCTCATAGCATGCAACCTCCTCATCGCAAATGCTTAAAATGACACCAGCACCATTTGCAACAGCCCATCTTGGAGTTGATGGCATGAGCTGGGCATGCTTTCCAGATCCATGAGAAGAAGGTATTAGTAAACAATAGTCAAATGATAAATCCTCAGGCCTAAAGTATCTTGTTATTTGTGGTTAGAAAAAAGAAAATCCAACTTAAGGCCAATTTTATTTTCATATCGTGATATACAACCACACATCCATTCATCAATTATTCCAGGTCTAGTTTAGCAATTTCTCACATCAATTAGCATCATATTGTGAAATTGGAAAAATTATAACTAGACAATAATTAGTAAGGCCACTAATGACACTTCTATGACAAATTTTACAAACATACTTTTACACTTTATGCCTTAGGGTAACAAAATAAGACAGAATATTCACCCTGCTTGCAAATAAAAATTAGCACAAAGGTTGGACTTGGTAATACTGCAAAGACAAGATCCTAGTAAGCAATAACCGCATCATAATAATTTTCTGTGCATAATATTATCAGCTGGAATAAGAATATTTTAAGTCATTCTAAAACATAAGATTGCCCAAACCTCGGACACCAATCGATCAAGATACAACGTATTTACTGTCAATACTAGGACAACCAGCAATATCAACTTATCAACGGGTAACATGCAACCACTCTTTAAAAAAAAGTACATAATCCTTCATTGCCTTAAAGAATTTCCTAAACTACATCTTCTCTAGAAAATTGGGTTTTATTTAGATGAGCCCCTCCAAAAATTACCATCAGGGATTTAAATAGCAGTCGCAGTCATGTTTTTGGTTGCATCACATTTATCGTCTTTTTGGATATAACAGAGATCATTGCGGTCACTACGGTCATCGCGGTCATCACGGTTGTAAATTTTTTTTTTTTTGCACAATTTATTATAAAATTTAATAATTATAATTATAAAAACTCTTATTCAATGATTTTAAAAATAGTTTATGACACTCTATGTTTTTTATTTTCTAAAAAAATTATTCACAATTTTATTTAGATTATAATAAAGTATTCATATTTGGTTTATCCATAAAATTTTTCTTGGCCAAATTCATATTCAATATTAATTCTAGACAAATCAAATATTAACAAAACATAATATGTTAAATACCAAGCATCTATATTTAATAAAATTACAAAATTAAAAGTATAATAATTTCAAATTCCATCAACTACAATTATTGATATATATATTTCAAACTTTACCACATGGTAGAATGACAAGAAGGATCAAATTCTCTATCTTCACTTTAAGAGCCAAGTTGACTCCATCTCTATCCCTATGGCCTTTGTTCTTGATACATTTGAGGTGGATGATATATTTGAGGATGATAAATTTATGGTGGGGGATACATTTGTGGTAAATGATACATTTAAGGTGGAGGATACATTTGAGGTGGAGGATAACCATATGGAGGTGGATAACCATGAGAAGGTTGAAAATTAGGTTATTCCAATGGATAGTAACATCTTTGAGTACTAGCAAATGATTCACTATACTCAAAGTTACTAGAATTTGATCTCTCACTTGAGGATGAAGAACCTCTAAAAATATCATAGTGGTGTTTCTTGGCTTTTCTTTTTGATCGAGCTGTACGTGCACTTTGACCTTCACTAGATTCAGTAAATGGATTTACCTCGTATTCTGCCATATTAATGAAAAGTTCACCAGTAGCAGCAAGCTCAAATTCTCCTCCAAATGGGTTGTAAGGTCGATTTGCATCCATATTATCACCAAAATTTGAATCATCACCATCACCATTACCATCACCATCATCATCATCTAGACTTAAACCCCCACTATCATCACTCTGAGTTGGTGTTGGACTTGAACTTGAATGTGACACATTCCTTTTTTGAGATTGGTGTGATTGCTCAACATTCATTTCATTATCAGAATTATCTGCGAGCAACTAATCAGAGTTTTGATAATTTAACATAGGATTTTCTTTCTCTTGCAGCCATTCTATTAGTGGATCATTATCTTCAAAAATATGGTCAAGGCTAATAGGATTAAAACTATTATTTATCTCATCAATGCTCATTCTTTTCTTATGTCTCATCCTTAGCCTCATGTTATAATAGGTATATACAAGTTTTCGAAGTCTTTCAAACTTCAATATGTTTCTTGCTTTGGTGTGAATATAGCTAAATGTGCTCTAATTACGTTCACAATTTGATGCAGATGTTGTTTGACTAAGCACTTTGATAGCTAGTTTTTGTAATTCAGGAACACAAATGCCATATACCATCCACCATTCAGCTATATAAAATTATTTAAATTAAATTTAAATGTTCTATATAATTAAATAATATCAATAAATTATAATTATTTAATTTACTATTTACTTTGATTCATTTGGTTCCAAGCTTTTTGTGTTTGTGGAGTACCAAATGTTTCATGCTTGTCTTGAAATAATAATAACTACATCGATTGAAAATACAAAAATAAATGAATAAATAAAAAATAATTCAATTTTTAATGCATAAAATAAATGTTAAAGTTGTAAAATAGTATTAAATACTAACCTGATTAATCATTCAGATTTGAGTATCTATCAAAGGTTTTAATCTTTCAATAGCTACTTTTATACCTTTTAATGTTTCTTTAAATGCATTTGCAGAATGTTTCACTCCAAATTGAAATTGTGGATTTAGATAGTAACCTAAACATAATTCATAACAATATTATATTAAAGTAATAAAAAATAAATATATAAGCAATTTAAGTATAAAAAATAAACATATTTTTTAAATACCATCTATATTCTTGGTTTACTTACTAAGTGAATGCAAGTCAGAGTGCATGAAACTTCATCTATTGTCAATAATCTTTTCATATTCAGCAAAATAACAATAATTTTGCTGAATTGCTTGCTTGGTTCTATCCACAACCTCGTAAATAAAGCCCATGTTGGTTTTTCATCACCATCCACAAGGCGCAATACTTTTACCAAAGGCTCATAAACTTTTATTATATCACTTGCTTTTTTCCAAAAATCTTTTCCCAAAATGATTTTTTTGGCTTCATAAGCAGGTCCTGATTTTTGTTGTCCCCATTTTGATTTTTTAAATTCTTATATATTCATCAATAAATTTTTAGAGTAATATATTTGAAATTAATATTTTAAACAATGATATCATAAAAAGATGCTAGATTTAAATAGTTGTACTAATTACTAAATACTAACCTTTGAATTGAATATCTTTTTCAAAACTTACTTCGTTATTTCTTCTAACTATATGAAATAAGTGGAAAATCAGGTAAAAGCAGGACGAAGTATTTGCTTCCCTTGTGTATATTTCTTCATCAAATTAATAGTCCAAATGTGATTGTATATAAAACAAGTCACTTTCTTTGCATCATCCAAAACCTTTGCCATATTTTTTCTTGCCAATATCTTAAAGGCACAAGTTCAAACAATTAGCTAAACATGTTGTCCAATATAAATGTTTTCTCTTCTCCATTAGTCCTTTTCTTACAGCCTTAAGTGCTACCTTATTATCAGTAACTATTTGGACAATGTAGTTTTCTTTAATTTTTTCCACAACTTCATCTAATAATCTATAGTAAAAGTTTGCATCTCTACTACGAACACTTGAGACATCTAAAAATTTCTAAAAAAATGGTCCTTTTACTACAGTAAACAAGGAAATTAATGATATGCATTTGATTCAAACTATTGGTCCAACCATCACATATCAAAGTGACACCCAATTCATTCCAATGAACTTTTAATCCATTAATCGATTCATGAACTTGTTGATACTCAAACTCTAAATACACATCGAAACCTTATAAGGTGTTAGGAGTTTTACATGTTAGCCAACTTTTGCTGTCGCAGAAATCAAATTATGCAACCATGAAAAATTTGCTAACTGAAAAAGAAGTCAATCATATATCAAAAATTTTGATACTGATTCACCCATCTTTCTTCTTAATGTCTTTAAAAATGAATCACTTACTTTTTGTTGCCTTAAACTCTTACTTCTAACCAATTCAGGTATAGCTCCCCTTAATAAAAATTTAGACTCATTTGGAGTTAATTTCCTTATTCTTTTTCCAAAATATTCAGCAACTTAGCCATAAAAGCTTCGTCCCTCTTCATATATGTTACTGCAACCACTAGTTCTTTGTTTGAATTCTTATCTTCTGTGCCACTCATGTTGTGATTAGATACCATCTCGCATGGCTTGTCTAGTAGCGATGTCTTCGTCAATAAATCCTTCATAATCATCTTCCCCTCTTAACTGTGATAAAAATTCATTTTTTCTCCTTTTATTGTCAGCTTTTTTTTATTTGCTTTCTTAAAGGAGTTTCATCATATTTTCTCTTACTATACCTATTAATAATATAGTTAAAAAAATGGAGAAAATTAGTTGCACATGCTTATGTAATTTTATAATTTTTATTGAAAAATTAACAATAATATTTTCAAAGGAATTATAAAAACATAAAATACCAGTAACATTAGGGCATTGTGCAACATTGCCAGTTTTATGAGCAATGTGTTCCTTGAAACGTGTTATTCTTCTTTTTATAATTTTACCATAAAGTTTACATCAAACATTTTCTTTTATATTTGGCACAAGTGTTCCAAAATGCTAACTTATATCATCACTCGACGCGCCCTCTACTTCTTTACTCGGGAACTCTTCACGTGATGGCATACTTGCTATTTTGTATAAAAATAAAATAAATTTATATTTAAAAATATTAATATTATTTATTACATCATTAAAAATTGAATTTACGCTAAATTTTTTAATTTTTAGTTTTTAATCTTAAAAATATTATTAAATAACTTAATATATAACACAATCAAAATATAATATTTAATTTTAATTAATTTTCATCTAACTTATACAAAAAAATTTTATCAAAATTTTTTATCTAAAATCTCTATATATATCATATTAAATTATTAATCCCTTAATTTTTTTTAATTATAATCTTCAATCCCTCTAATTAGATTTTATCTAAAAAAATTTCAAAAATTAAAAATTTTCAAACTTATATTTTTTGTTTTCTAGTTTTTAATCTTAATAAGAGTGATAGATCATAAAAGCTAAATTTATTAAGTAACTTAATCTTTTTGATACACTAATTGATATAATTTTTTTTATCACAAATTACTATCAATAATTATGTAATAAATAGAATCTTCAATAATTACACAAAAATAATAAGAATTAATCTAATATCAAAAAAATTAACAACAATATAAATACCAAAACAACAAAAAAAATTATTAAATTTCAAATACAAAATCATAAATTAATATTTAACAAAATTAAAATATAATATTTAATTTTAATTATTTTTCATCTAACTTATACAAAAAAAAATTATCAAAATTTTTCATCTAAAATCTTTATATATATATATATATTATATTAAATTATTAATCCCTTATTTTTTTAATTATAAATTTTCAAAACCTCTAATTAAATTTTATCTAAAAAATTTTTAAAAATTAATTATAAAATTAAATAAAAAATTCATCCCCCCCAACCCCACAACGGCCCCACCCTCCACTCCATCCCACCCTACCCAATCCCCTATCCATCCACATGCCCCAAGCCCCCAATATCCCCTAATTTTGTCTAATCCCAGTAGACCCAGACACCTAGCTTATTTTCTTCTACTCGTCTTCTTCATGCTTCTAGAGCTTGGCTTTTGAGAATCTTCTTATTCTCTCCCTTTTTTTTTTCATCTCTCATCTTTTCTCATATCCCTTCGTCATTATCACTTGTCTAGTGCCTACAGAATACCTCGTTCGTCTCTCTCAAACTCTCACAAAAACAAACATCATTTTACAAAAATTTTGCAAAAAAAAAAAAGTAATTTAACTTTCTCTTCTTACCTTCTTTGATCTTGAATGTTGATCGAGAATTTAAGGCTAATTTGAATTTGGATAATTTACAGATTGAGCTAGGGTTACTACCAAAGTGCCGATTGAATGGTTGATAAATAATTTATCTATTTTCTAACTTGTTTTTAGATTGATTTTGATACTGAGGACCTGAGATTCTGAGTTTTATTTTTTACTTTTGCTTTTACTTTTACTTTCACAAGCTTATTGTTTTATTCTGGCAGTGTTGAATTTTTTTTTTCTTGAACTGTTGATTCGTTAGTAGGAAAATGGGAATAGCGACAATAATGGTCCGTTATTGCCCTTATTTCCAGTTACGCCATTATTTTGCAGCCGTTACGCACTATTTTAACTGTGAGTGAATTTCTCAATCGTATTTCTTCAATAGCGGTGGCGAATGGTGGTACTATCGTAATTTTGCGACCATTATTCTGCTATTAAAGCACTATTTGAATCCTAGATTACCACAAACATAGTCTATAAAAATCATTTGCAATTATAGCTATATTTAATTGATTATAAAGTGAGAGATAGATCCTATCACTTATAAATGAATTTTGATTGACCAGAATTTCTAACTTTAATAATATTTGCTGGTCTTTGGTTCTTATTGATGTTGGTTGTAGCGTATATGTGTTTTGAATAACATAGACAAAAAAAAATATGTATCCCTTTCATGTTTCACCTTAATCTTACATTTCTACCTTTTCTAATTTTTCATATCTATTAGAACCTTTTCAACTTACTGGTAAAGGCTTGAGTTATTTAGTAATATCTTCATCTGTTGCTCTTAAAATTTTTTTTCCTGATTATAGAAACAAGTTCATAACACAAAATGCCAATGCCTGAACCTAAATATGTCGTTAGAAGAAATGCATCAATGGCACAAAAGCTCGCATGCAAGCATGTGAAACAATGGCTAGTTCACTTAAAGGACACAAACAGAGTTACATGATGCAAAATCACGTTATATGTTCCTGCAAAAAATATGTAACTAACCAGTTGTAGGCGGCTTGAGGTCTCTGGCTGCATATTTGCCCATAACACCACTGCACCTGTTAACACATTTAAAGGACTGCCAGCTTTAGTAGTAAGCACATAAAGCTCTACAGAGTGAGATCCATTCTTAGAATAAATCACAGAAGAGCACTTAAACTCAATGATAGTTATATGATAAATTGAACTACTATCTAATTGCTTCTTAGAGAAGCCTTATAACGTAGAAGCACACCTTCCATACATGATGCAAACAAAAGTCTTAAGTCCACTATTCAAGCCGAGGCAAAAAGGTTAGGCCGAAAGAAGAGTTACACAACAGCAGCCCTAAAAGAAATGTTCACTTTGTAACTTATCATAGTGCTTATGCAACATAATAAATGCGATAAAAATGAGAACAACCAGTAGCATCTGCAAAACAGAAAGCTACCCACGGTAGCCAAATGGAAATGACATCCTAAGCATGTGTGTTTCTTTACGCATGTATCTACAACTAAAGCGACAGTCAAATCAACAAATGTGGTCCCCTAACATGTGTATTTTTCAAATATAAATAAGCAAGTAAGTAGTTACTTGATTATATCCTGTTTACAAATGACGTGAAAAGTAGCATTTCCTGTCTAAAAGCACAAAAACATTCGGTACTTCCAACTTGCTCAACAAATCCTAAAGATGATTCAATAAATAGTCCGTTTCAGCATCAGTTACAGTGAATTTTCTGTCATAGAAGAACTGTAAATTAATAATATACCAACTCTCATAAGAAATATTTGTCAACTTCTATTTGCCAAACAGACTTGAGCAGACATCATCACAACAGAAATTGAGCAGCTGACCAGCTAAGCAACCTATTCAAACCAAATGATCTTGCAACGTATTACTAGAATATGCAATTTCATTCCTTAGCACCCAAACAACCAATAACTGTTTTCAAACTCCCATTGCAAGTCAGCAGATGCCCCAGGTGAAAAAGCCCGTCTCTAAATCAACACAAAACCCTGTCTAATAACATCCTCGCATGGCCTGTATAGGCACCATAAAACAACATCTAGAAGAAGAAAATTTTTTAACCAAAGGGCATTTGGTGAGGCATGCTTGATTCTTCTTGGTTTGACACTTCCTTGAACTAAATCATCATTATACTTCAAGCACATCAGTCTTAGTCAAGTGCATCAAACTCTCATATAGCTCACTTGCCTACGCTAAAATGATCTTTACGGCCAGTATTTTTCTGCTTTTGATTTTTCTAAATAGAAGTGTAAACTAGCTAGGTATTTGAATTTCAGGCTTCCTTAAAATAGTTCTATTGCCATAATTATTTCACTAGCCATCAAAGGAAGTAACTTAGAGGGCTTTAGTCCTAATTTGAAATCTTTTCCAAAAGTATTAATAATAATTAAATTTCTTTATAAAAAGTTTAAATTCTATCACCATTAAATAAAATAATAAAATAATAATTTTATATATAGGTTATTTAGTTTTTTCATATTAGAACTTTAAGAAATCATCATATTTAGATTTCAAGTTTTATTTATTTCCAAAATGTGTGTACAATATAAGAAAAATGTCAACAAAATAAATTGAAAAAAATTAAGAGTTAATGAAAATTTTAAAACTGTCTTTGCATAGAGAAGCTTCATTCTTTTTTTTCTTTTTTTTTTTCCAACTAGAGAAGCATCATTCAGGCTTCTTGTTTTTTTAACTTTGGCTATTGTAGGATAACTGTAATCATTTATCAAACATAACTTAAAAAATAAATTTTTATTTAACTCAAATGATTCATCCAACTTTAAAAAAATGATTTTCAATAAAGTTAAATTTTGATTTCCAACGCTTACAAATTCTCTTTCTTCAATTTCCTTAAGCTTTGGCTTCATATAAAAAACAATCCACCTAAAAAATATATTGAAAAAATCGAAATTGTATACTGAATTAATTTTTATTTAATACATTTACATATAATTACATATTTAAAAATAAATATTCTTTTTACTAATGCAAAAGTTATTCTAGCAATTCATGGTTACACTGTTTTGTTTTTGCTTGAGACTAAAAGTTTTGACCACCGATTCAATTGTACCGATCAATATTGGATTTGTTAAAAAAAAAAGGATTTAACCGATTTTAATCGACTTAATTACATTTCAATCTATTAATTACATTTTAAAAAAAATGGACCTTTGTCACTAATATGATAACTATACTTTTATGGGGTGACTTTAAAACGAAAAACTCCAAATATCCTTTTAAAGATTTTTCTTTTTTTTTTGTTTTTTCTCATAAATGATTCAAAGTAACTTTACTAAGGGATTAATCATAGGTATTCATGCTTTTTTTTTTCTTACAAAATGATAAAATCTTAAATACACTAATAGAACAATATGCCTACAAAAATTTTTCAAAAAAAAAAAATCAAACAAAGCGCAAATATACTATCAATCCATCATAATAAAAACGCTTTAGCCTTTAATAATTATAAAAACAAAATTGGCCATCTTCTTTTCAACAATTAATAAATTCAATTAACATTTTTGATAAAATCACTAATAGGCTGTTTTTAATATATTTCTTGAGACATTCAATCTTAAAACACATTTTTAATTAAATAAAAATCCTTCATCCTAAATGGGTCATAAATTGATATACATAAATTAGATATACATAAATTATGCAACTTAGATATACATAAATTAGAAATCAATTCATGAAAAGTAGCCGTAGTACTGGGTGTTTATAATATAATCCTGTTAAAGGTGATATTTTCTGAATTTGATGAAAAATTACATTAGATGAAAAATCAGTTTTCTAAGATAACAATTTAATTGATCTTAACAAGTGTGTATAAAATCCGTTAATGAGTTCAATAACCTGTCAGGTCTATGGATTTGGTTTGGCCCAACATGGATTTGGACAAAAATTTTTAGGGTAAAATACATAAATAGTCACTCAATTTTATGAATCTTTTTAAAATTGTCATTTAAGTATTAATTTTTTTAATTTAATCATTTAAATTTAAGTAAATATTTTTTAGCCACTCAACCGTTAATCACTAATAGCACGCTAAAAAGGCACTGCTACATCAATTTTCAAGTATCATGTGACATTGTCATATCATTTGATAAATCATGTGGTATTATAAAACTAAAAAATCAATAAATTTTCATCATTTAACTTTTTAAAAATTTTTGTTTTGATCACTAAATTTTAAAAATTTATAATTTAGTCATTAACAAATAAGTCCTCAAATTTTATAAAAAAACATGATTAAGTATTTGATATTTTTATTACATAGAGTTATATTATAAATTTTTTATTTTATTATAATTGTACTATTTAAATTTAAAAAATGAAAGAATATTATCCACTTTGCAAAAATTACTAAACTAAAGTTATTTCACATCTTTGTCATTAAGCTCATCCAAATAAACTTAATTAAGTATTTTATTTTTTATAATATTAAGATTTAGTTTTAATTTCACGTAATAAAATATTAAGGGAAATATAGATTACAAAATAAAATAAAATAATTTATTTATTAAATTTACAAACCATTGGTGATTAAATTGTTATAAAGTTACATTGAGGGTAACATTTAAATATTAATAATTTCACAAATAATGGTAACCAAAATGTGAAAATTTAAAATAGTCACTTAAATTTATATGGATTAACTAAATGACAAATATTTGAAATAATAATATTTTAGTAAATTTGACAATTAATTAATATTTTTATATTATTTAAATGATATAATTATAATAAAATAAAGTTCATAATTTCATTTCATACCATAAAAATATTGATTTTTTTTATAAAATTTAATAACTTATTTGAGTATTATCCTAATATATTTCTATAAGTAACATAAATAATAAAATAATTTATTATATTAAATTTCATTAAAGTTCATGATTAACTTATTTTAAATTTATGGTGACATTAAGTCATTGATAATGAAAACCAAAATATTAATAAATTTCATATTTCATAATGTCAAGATTTTAATTAGAATAAATTTATGTTATCTATATTTCTTTTAATATTTTAATGCATGAAATTAAAATTATGAACATGTATTATAATTAGAATCTTGACATTATGAAATATGAACTACTTACAATTGAATTTATTCAAATGGACTAAATCATAAAAATTTGAAGTAATGCTACTTTAGTAATTTTGGTACTAGACAATAATCATCCATTTTTCAAGTTTAAATGATACAATTACAATAAGATAAAAAAATTTATAATTTAATTCCATGAAATAAAAATATCGATGTTTATTTCTATTTTTCTTATAAAAAATTGAAGAATTATTTATTAGTGATCAAATTGTAAAGTTTTAAAGTTAAGTGGCCAAAATAGAAAATTTTAAAAAATTAAGTGATTAAAATTTATTTTTTTAAAAAAAATTTATAATGCCACATCAGCAGCATCATGTAGTTTGACAGACAAAGTAGTAATGACACTTGGCACCTAACACTACCGTGGCACTGCCACATTAGCATGTCATTAGTAATTAGTGGTTGAATGACAAAAAATTAATTTTTAAAATTTAAGTAACTAAATTAAAAAACTTAATACTTAAGTAATTATTTTTAAAAAATTTTTAAAGTTGAGTGATTATTTATATATTTTACCCTAATTTTTAAGTTAAGATTGATTTTTTATTAAAATTAAAATTAAATAAATAAACTAAATAAACCAACATAAATGAAATTACGGTGAAACTTAAACTTTTATTTGGTAAATAAAATGAGAAAATGAAATACATTTTAATCTAATAATAGTTACAAAATTACACACATTGTGCAGTTTCACCATTGATTTTTTTTTTAATTTTTCCTTTCTTTCTGCTTTGTCAAACGAAATTAACGATTGAACTAGTGATCAAATTATCGAAGATTGTCACGAATTTTTGCCCATCAATAATTCTTTTTGAGTTAATTTTAATTTCATTTTCCTTTGGGACATTTGATAAAGTTAGAATGAAACATAATTTTCGTTTAACTCTTTTAAGTCAGAGCATTTGAGGTTGTTTGAATTCGGTAGATAAAAAAAAAAAAAGAAATAAAATTATTAAAGGAAAATAAAAAATGAAAAAACAAAAAAAACAAATACTCTCTCCTTGGAAAATAAAAAAAAAAATGGAAAACAAGCGAGTTCAATTGAGTTAAGGAGCCGAGTGACCGATTTACACTCTGGGGTCTCAAAATGTCATGCACAAGATCACGCAAAGCATCAGATGCTTTAAATTCCATCCAAAGGGCCCCAAAAATAAAAAAAAACCTCTCCGAAAGCCAGGGGCAGACGCAGCCTGAAAGCATAGAACCATTATACATAAGCCACGTGGAATGTCCAGGGGCGAAGAATTTACGGGCAGTTTCAACGGGCAGCCCCAGAAATACCTGGCGGAAGACACTAAGCATCCCAGTTTTAGATATTTTTCCTTCCTTCCTTAATAAAACTCCCCCGAAGAACTCCAAACAGCAATCAGTGAATAGCAATTGATATATGCATGTTGTCGGACACGTGGTGCAATGAAGTGCTAGGAATATATCCTGTTCTGATCTTGGGCTTCTTTGCCCACTTGTCCATCCCTCTTAATCTGGTGGGTCCCTCACATGTTATGGATGCGTTTTTGTTTTTGGATGTGCAGCATCGATCATGCATGCAAGTGACAAATAGGGGGTTTGGGGCATGATGATAGTGATCCATGTCTTTGGATACAACAATGAGTTTAATAAATGAATTTTAATAACAATTAAAGTATATTAAATAATTTATTATTTAAATACATTAAAATTTATAACATTAATAGTTAATTTTAAATCTAATTTTATTTTCGAGGAAACTAAAATGCTAACATATTAATAATACGGAAGTTGAATCAAAGTTCAACACTTTTTTTTTTTGACATATGACACTAATAATTTATTGGCTTGATTATAATACTCATTCATGAATTAGATGATTTATTTTTAAATTAATAGATTTTATTTAAATTTATTCAATAATTATATATCATGTAAGAGGTATAAATAATACATTTTTATCATTGGTATTTGAATTGTTTTTTTTCAACTAAATTAATGTCACTTCATTTAGGCCGCAAATTTTTTTATAACTTTTACTACTCATATATCACATATATAATATAAAATTCAAATATTTTGGAATAAATGCCAAGTCTTTTTTACATAAATTCTAAACATATCTCTTAATTTTATTATATAAAATTTAATAGACTTTTGATTCTGTAACATTTATATGAATTCCTGACTTTTTATTTTTTTATTCAAATTCTTTAAAATCATTATTTGTTAAAATTTATTGAAACCTTTGATTTCTTAACATTTATGTTTTGACTTTTGATTTTTTATAACTTATAGTTTTTCTTTTTTTCTTCTTGGATGGAAGGGTTGTATAAGTGCATTCTATATCTCTATTATATATATATATATATATATATATATGTGTGTGTGTGTGTGTGTGTGTGTGTGTGTGTTAAATCATAGGATTTGTTTGTTTATTGTGTTTGCATTTTCATAATTTTTTATTTTTATAATCATAAACTGTGCTTTTTTAATTGGTATTTCAAGTTTGGTTTTTAGTCAATTGGTATATTTTTTAGTATGCGCATCTTTATTATTTTTTTCAAATATTTTATAATAGATTTCAAGTCCTTTTTTTTACATAAATTCTAAATATATATTCATTATTTTTATTACATAAAATCCAATAGACTTTTGGTTGTCAAACATTTATATGGATTCATGAGCTTTGATTTTCTCATATTCATGTTCTTTAAAACCCTTTTTTGTTAAAATTTATTGAAAGTTTTTATTTTCTAACATTTATATTTTGATTGTTATTTATTAAAATTTATTGAAACCTTTGATTTTTAACATTTATATTTTGACTTTTGATTTTCTTATGACATGGTTTTTCATTTTTTTTATGAGAAGGTTACATAACTGTATTTCATAGCTCTATTATATTTTTTCCAATCATGAGATTTTTTTTTATTCTGTTTATAGTTTCATAATTTTTTAATTTTATAATCATAATCTATGATTTTAATTTAGTGTTTCAAATTTGTTTTTTAGTCGATTGGTAAATTTTTTTAGTATTTGCATTTTTATTATTATTTTTTTTATCATGACCATGATTTTTCATTTCAAATTTAACTTTTAGCCAATTGGAGTATATTATAATTGATAGATTAACTTTTGAAATAAATAATTGGAAGATAAAATTTGTGTTTGTCAATTGCAGGATAGTTATAATCATAAGATTGAATAATGCATTAGCATAGAAATGATGTTAATTCATGAACGTAAATAAATTTATTTTTGTTATTTTTTATTATCATTTCTTTAATTTATTTTATCATTTTTGGTACTTTCATAGAGATTTTATATTCATACTGTTATTTGGAATTATAATGTATATCGATTGAAGAATTAGATTCATGAGATTTGTTTTTAATTGTGTTTGCATCTTCATAATTTTTTTAGTTTTATAATCATAACCTATGCTTTTTTAATTGGTATTTCAAGTTTGGTCTTTGGTCAATTGGTGTATATTTTAGTATATGTGCATTTTGATTTTTTTTCTCAAATATTTTACAATAAATGTCAAGTCCTTTTTTACATAAAGTCTAAATATATATTTCTTAATTTTATTACATAAAATCCAATAGACTTTTGGTTGTCAAACATTTGTATGGAATCATGACTTTTGATTTTCTTATATTCATGTTCTTTAAAATCGTTATTTCTTAAAATTTATTGAAACCTTTGATTTTCTAACATTTATAATTTGACTTTTGATTTTCTTATGACATGGCTTTTTATTTTTTATGAGAAGGTTACATAAGTGTATTTCATATCTCTATTATATTTTTTCCAATCATGAGATTTTTTTTATTCTGTTTGAAGTTTCATAGATTTTTTAATTTTTTAATCATAGTCTATTATTTTTTGTTAGTGTTTCAAATTTGTTTTTTAGTTGATTGGTATATTTTTTAGTATATGCATTTTTAATATTTGTTATTTTTTATCATGACCATGATTTTTCATTTCAAATTTGACTTTTACTAATTGAAGTATAAAATAATTTATATATTAATTTTTAAAATAGATAATTGGAAGAAAAAAAATTGTGTTTGTCAATTACAACATAGTTACAATCATATGATTGAATAACCCGTTAGCATAGAAATGGTGTTAATTCATGAAAGGTACACAAATAAATTTATTTTTGTTATATTTTTTGTTTCTATTTTCATTTCTTTAATTTATTTTATCATTTTTGATACTTTCATAGAGATTTTATATTCATACTGTATTTGGAATCGTAATGTATATCAATTGCAGAATTAGATTCATGAGATTTGTTTTTAATTGTGTTTGCATTTTTATAATTTTTTAATTTCATAATCATAACCTATGCTTTTTTAATTGGTATTTCAAGTTTTTTTTTTAGTCAAGTGGTGTAGTTTTTAGTATATGTGCATTTTTATTATTTTTTCTCAAATATTTTACAATAAATGTCAAGCTTTTTTTACATAAATTCTAAATATATATTTCTTAACTTTTTTACATAAAATCTGACTTTTGGTTGTCAAACATTTATATGGATTCATGACTTTTGATTTTTTTCATATTCATGTTCTTTAAAACCGTTATTTATTAAAATTTATTGAAACCATTGATTTTCTAAATTTATATTTTGACTTTTGATTTTCTTATGACATGTTTTGTCATTTTTTTATGAAAAGGTTACAGAAGTGTATTTCATATCTCTATTATATTTTTTTTCCAATCATGAGTTTTTTTTTGTTTGCAATTTCATAATTTTTTTTAATTTTATAATCATAATCTATGATTTTTATTTAGTATTTCAAATTTGTTTTTTAGTCGATTGATTTTTTTTAGTATTTGCATTTTTATTATTTTTTATTTTTTATCATGACCATGATTTTTCATTTCAAATTTGACTTTTACCAATTGAAGTATATTATAATTGATAGATTAACTTTTGAAATAGATAATTAGAAGAAAAAATATTGTGTTTGTCAATTGCATGATAATTACAATCATATGATTGAATAATACATTCGCACAGAAATGGTGTTAATTCATGCAACGTAAGTAAATAAATTTATTTTTGTTATATTTCTTGTTTCTATTTTCATTTCTTTAATTTATTTTATCATTTTTGGTACTTTCATAGAGATTTTATATTCTTACTGTTATTTGGAATCATAATATATATTAGTTGAAGAATTAGATTCATGAGATTTTTTTTATTGTATTTGCATTTTCATAATTTTTTAATTTTATAATCATAACCTATGCTTTTTTAATTGGTATCTCAAGTTTGTTTTTGAGACAATTGGTGCATTTTTTTTTAATGTGTGCATTTTTATTATTTTTCCTCAAATATTTAACAATAAATGTCAAGTCTCTTTTTACATAAATTCTAAATATATATTTCTTTATTTTATTCCATAAAATCCAATAGACTTTTGGTTGTCAAACATTTATATGGATTCATGACTTTTGACTTTTTCATATTCATGTTCATTAAAACCATTTTTTATTAAAATTGTTGAAACCTTTTGATTTTTTAACATTTATATTTTGACCGTTATTTATTAAAATTTATTGAAGCCTTTTATTTTCTAACATTTATATTTTGATTTTGATTTTCTTATGACATGGTTTTTCATTTTTTTTATGGGAAGGTTATATAAGTGCATTTCATGTCTTTATTATATATATATATATATATATTTTTTTTTTTTTTCCAATCATGAGATTTGTTTTTTTTATTATGTTTGCAGTTTCATAATTTTTTTAAGTTTATAATCATAACCTATGATTTTTATTTGGTATTTCAAATTTGTTTTTTAGTCAATTAGTGTTTTTTTTAGTATTTGCATTTTTGTTATTTTTAATTTTTTATCAGGACCATGAATTTTCACTTCAAATTTAACTTTTAGCTATTTGGAATATGTTATTGATAAATTAACTTTTGAAATAGATAATTGGAAGATAGGAATTTGTGTTTGTCAATTGCAAGATAGTTATAATCATAAGGCTGAATAACACGTTAGCATAGAAATGGTGTTAATTGATGAAAGATACGTAAATAAATTTTTTTGTTGTATTTTTTTGTTTTTATTTTCATTTCTTTAATTTATTTTATCATTTTTGGTATTTTCATAGAGATTTTATATTCATACTGTTATTTGGAATCATAATATATATCAATTGAAAAATTAGATTCTTTAATAGTGTTGCTACAAATAAAGATGATTGCTGGATAATTGTTGAGAATGACAGTATAATTCATTTTGCTATCATGAAAGAAATGATTGATGGAGAAAATATTTGATGACATGTTTTTACTTCATAGCTTATAATTGTTTTGAGGAGTGTTCAACTTGATGTTTATGGGTCTTGAGTTTTTGTACTTTTCTAAAAAATAGTAATTTTTATTTCTTTTTTTTTTTTCATTTGATATTATTAGTATTTGTTTGTCATATGGATTTGTCTCATCGTTAAACTGTTGGTGAAAAGTTCATAAATTGTTTGGTGTTACACATATTTAAGGTATTTTTTTGTTTTAATATTTGGTATATTGTCAATATTATAAGAAGGATAACTTGTTTTAAAAATTTTAAATTTTTTATTATTATTTGAATTAAATATTATTTTAAGGATTGTTTTCTTTTTTCTTTAATGAAAGGTTTACAAGTGTTAGTTTGTGGACAAGTTTATTTCTGAATTTGAAAATAAGTAATTAGTTTCGGGAATCAAATTTCAAATTATTATACTTACTTTTTTTATTGCTAAGAGTTTTCAAAATTAGTCAAAAAAATTACAAAATGAACTTCAAATTGTTATAAATATTTCTTTGATTGCTAATAGTTATCATTTTTATGACATTTTAACTATGTTGTTTGCTCCCAAATTTTCTTTTAATTGTAGTTATGATTTGATTTGTTTAAAAATATTATAATTTTTCAATTCATGGTTTATTTTGTTGATTTTATTTTAATTTTGCATATGCTCATGTTAGGTGTTTGAGCTAAATTTATGTTTTTTTATGATAAATCTATTTACAAACTAAGTACTTATTCTTGTAAAATTTTTAATCTAAAAGTTAAAAGTATAAGTTTTTTTGTTCTTCTAAAATCAATATCTTAAATAATTAATCTTCTTTATTTTAATCTTTTTAATTTTTTCAATGTTCAATTTTAAATTTTTTATTGTTTTAATTTATTTTTTTATTGTTATAATCTTTTTACAAAAGTTATCTATCAACAATTCAGTTTTTTCTATGAAAAAATTTTACAAAAATTTTTAAAGTTGGATCTTTCATGAGAGCCCTATAAGTGAGAAAGTTTAAAAATTTTTAATTTATTTTTTTAGATTTTATAAAATTCATGTCTTAAAATTTTGTTTTAAAGATTTTTCAAAGTGTTTTTTAGGTTTTAATTTTCTATATATGAAAATGTGAGAAAGATTAAATATTTTAATTTATTTTTTGATTCCTTTTAAGATTCATATTTTATTATTTTTATTCTAATTTTAAAGATTTTTAAAGTGATTTTTGGGTTTTAATTTAAATAATTATGTTTATAAGTTTTGTATGAAGATATCTTCCTACTGAGATTGATAATGGTTTGTTCATTTCAATGAATAAAAAATGAAAAAGATTAAATATTTTAATTTATTTTTTTAGTTTCCTATACAATTTATTTTTAATCTTTTTAACTTTTTAGTCTTATTTACTTTCTGTCATAACGTCTAGATCCGAGGATCTATCGCCAGATATTAATTTAAGGAGTCGCCACCAATCTTTTTATCTAGGTGCGATTGGTCACCTAAAGAATCTATTCATTCAGGGAACACCTAAGTTTAAGGGTCTCTAAAAGAGTAGGTTCGGGTCTACTTACCAGAACATGGTTCGAGAGTTCGATTACGTTTGAGAAAGGTTATAGCAACCTCACAACGCCCATCAAAAAATGGTACCAACTTAATTTTGTGTTATCCAATAAGCCTTAAAAATTTACCAAGTAATTAACTATTGAAAATTATTCTCAATTGACTCTAATACTTTTAGCAGAAAATTGAAAAAATTCCCTCACCTCAAGAGTATGCAAGAAAACTATTGTTTCACTTGCAGAGGCTCTATCGTCGGATTATTTAACATTAAAAAAAATACAAAGAAATAAAAAAAGAAAAGAAAAATGATCGCTTTTGTACAGGGAAAATTAATACTTTCAACTTCTCCCCAAAATATTTTTTAGAAACTTTAATTTCGAGGAAAATTGATACTTTAACTTTTCCTCAAAAAAACTTTTTTTGAAAATTTATTTTTAAGGAAAATTGATACTTTCAACTTTTTCTCAAAAATATTTTTTGGAAACTTTAATTTCAAGGAAAATTGATACTTTCAACTTTTCCTCAGAATATTTTTTAGAAACCTTAATTTTGAGGAAAATTGATACTTTCAACTTTTCCTCAAAAATATTTTTTTTAAAAAAACTTATTTTCAAAGAAAATTGATACTTTCAACTTTTTCTCAAAAATATTTTTTAAATCTTTTTATCTTCAAGGGTCATTTAAAAGATGCCTGACAAATCAAAATTTCCTATGAAACAATTTAACCTTACTTGGTATCCAATACGAGAACAAATTACCAGCCTCTTGCACCACATTTGCTTACGAGATGGTGACAGAATTAGGTGCATCGATTCTTGGCCCTTTAAGACACCGATACATGTATAATGTTCCAATAAAGTCAACCATCTCCTTCTCAATAGCAAACCTAGTCACTTCAACCATTAGGCGAGGCGTAGCATGGGCAGTCTCTTAGCAACCCTAGTGAGTTAGTTTACAGGAGGACATCCAAAGGAACCTCATGTTATAGTAGCGATGCAAACCAGAAAGCAAAGCTGCATCCTCAAATGGGCCAAAGGCATCCCAACAAAAAGTGAAGTTTTGTTGTTGTATCTAAATCCCTTAACAACTACAGCAACTACCATTGTTTTAATAACAATCACTAATATTACAGCTGCTAGCAATATGTCAACGTGATTCCAAAGGAAATGCACATGAATCAACATCCCAATACTGGCTAGAAAGAGAGCAGCAAAGCAATTGTGAATTTACTCAGCTTGTTCAAGTGTATGCTGATTCAGATTAGAGGTTGATATCATCACTCTAGCAGCAAATAAACCCAGCTCATCACCAAGCAATAAGCAAGCAAAATGCTACGGATGCCAACTGATAGAGCTCCTTAGTCAACGATTTAGTCGTGTATAATACTCCTTGAAGGACACCAGAACTACCACCTAGAACTGAAAGCAAAGCAAATAGCAAACCCACAGCACAGTCCTCCACATAACTGTAAAAAGCATATAGCGAAATTGTTATACCACACGAACACGTGAAGAGAAAATTTTGAAGAAAACCTCTAAGGACAGCAATTGCTCGAACAACACGAAGCTTTGTTGTTGAAAACTCCAAGCCTGATGCGTGAATCCTTGGCTGCATATTTTGGTGTAATTGATTAGGCTACTGTTGCAAACCCAATTGTTGCTGCAGCTAAGTAGACTGTAATAGCATCTGTGACATCAGTTGCTATCTTTCGCATCATCCAATCTGTGCTTCCAAGGTGTTCATGAATGCTTTGTAGCAAGGATTCCAAGCTCTGAGGTGCAATTGCTCCCACCTGTGACAAACTCGCCACTACCGGCATAAGGGAAGCCTTAGCCATAAAATTTTGATTATTCAACAGCTTGCAGATCCTTGGACACAGCTTTTGAAAAGCAGCCAAAGAAGGATCAGTTGCACATTTCACTATTTTAGCCATACATGTTGCTGCACACAAATCCCAAGTGTAGAGGTTTGACATGGTTCATAGCTGTCATCATGCCAAAAAGAGTTTGCATCCAACTCAGGCAGTACGAGTGTCGCATGCATAATTCGTGCAGTAAGAATCGTATTACAGATCGTACTGCGTTGTTGATTCAGATCGCTATTGCAACGAACTCGAAGATAGCCATTAGTTTCCCTTTGAGAAAGAGGCCAATCAGATCGTGGAGCAGATGATGGCCTCTAGCCACCAGACTTGGCACTTTCCCAAAGTTCTTCTGCATTGATCTCAGAAGACTGGAGAGATCTGTGATTTCCACCAATTGTAGCTGAAAACAAAGACGAGAGTGTACAAATCAAAAGTACCACAACAATAATTGCTAGCTTGGCGTAAATTCCCTTTAGTTCTCCTTCTCCTCTTTGCCTCCCATGCTGCCTATGTAGCCCCGACCTCTGCATGGTTAGGAAAGGAAAACGTGCTTCTAGATTTGAAGATTTTAGAGATTTTGCTGTTTGGAGTTGCAGTGCCTCATTTTCATTCTTTTTTTTCTGGTGCACGAAGGGAAAGGCTAAACCTTTTTCTTGGTTAAAAGTGATCTATTTCCTTCAAAGTTTTTTCGGAGTGGGAGATTTTACCTTCAAAGTTTCGGGCTAGAAGTAGTCATCTTACTCACCTCCGATGCTCTATGGATCCTCAATACAACCGAGTCTTTGATTGAGACCAACCAATTGCCAGATTCAAATGGAACCAGGGTCCATCCAGACTAGATAATCAGCCTCTTCGTTTGACTCTTGAAAGTTGGATTCTTTTATCGAATGAGAGAAGATAGCAATCACCCAGACTGTACCGCTTCAAGCAGCATCATAGCGAGCAGGTTACCAGGTTTCATAAAGCAGCCCACCCCTTCTCGATACTACTCTAGGCGGTCCAGTTGCTAACAGAAGACTGAACACCTTTTGACTCTACCTTTTTCCTCTCTATTTGGATTTTTCTTATTTTTATCCTCCCCTTTTCTAACTGTGAATCACAATGATTTATAAAACCATGCTGATAGAGTTTTAGTTCAATTCCAATTAGTCATCCAATGCTACAGATTAGCATCTAATTACGCTTTCTGATCATCATCAAGCCTAATCTCAATCTTTCTTTTTTTAAAAAAAATAATTAGATAATGAAGGTAGAAAAAAAAATAAACAATAAGTAGACCATAAGATAAAAATTAAAAAATGATAAATATGAAATAAAAATCTAAAATAAAAATGAATAAAAAATTTTACAATTGAGCTTGGACTGGTTTTAATTGATAAAAGACCCCGGACACAATGGGGTATCTACAGCTGCCCCTCTTTGCACATTTTTTGTAAAATAAAAATTATGCAAAGACGTAGACACCCATTCAAGACTTAACTGGATTTTTTTTTATTTTTTTTGCTTTTTATTATTTGATCAAAGCTCCTCTAAGTAGAGGCTCAACGACTTTGAGAAACATAAACAAAGCTCCTCTAAATAGAGGTAAATTTTTTTGTTGTTTTTGTTTTTTTTTTTTTAATTTTGATCAAAGCACCTCTAAGAAAAGGCTCAATGACTTTGAGAAACATAAACAAAGCTCCTATAAACAGAGGTAAATTTTTTTGTTGTTTTGCTTTCTTTTTTAAAATTTTGATCAAAGCTCCTCTAAACAGGAGGCTCAACGACTTTGAGAAATAAATGGCTCCTCTAATCAGAGGCTCAACAGCTTTTAAAAATAAATAGCTCCTTTAATCAAAGGCTCAACGACTTTGAAAAATAAATGGCTCCTCTAATCAGAGGCTCAACAACTTTGAAAATAGCTAAAGCTCTCTAATCAGAGGCTCAACGACTTTTGGAAAGTAAATTACTTCTCTAAATAGAGGCACCACAACTTTGAAAAGTAAATTACTCCTCTAAACAGAGGCACCTCAACTTTTAAAAAATAAATTGCTCCTTGACAATCATGTCCAAAGGAGTTATAGATCGTGATTGAAGAAATTTTGTAATGGGAAGTGAAAGATTCATAATATGAGTTCAATTATAAGTTTCAAATATTAAGAAGAAAACTTATGAATATTGATTCTCAAAATTTAGTTTCATTCAAATTTGAAGATAAGTTTGCAATGCAACTTGTAACGCGCATTAAAGATCCTCATTTGATATTTTGAAATTCACATTAATAAGTTCAATTTTAAATTTCATTTGCAAACTGGATATATCCAAAAATTGAACATTTTCATTTAAATTTTAAGATTAATTACAAAATTTCTTCTATTTGAGTTCAAAGGCTCACATGCAATAAAACTTAGAGTTTCGCATCTAAGTTCAAAGGTTCTCATTTAAAACATTAGAAATTCATATCCAAAAAATTGAAGCTTTGTATTTTGGAGATTCACATCCAAAAGTTCAAAACTTTTCATTTGTTCGAAGATTCACATTCGACGAACTTTAGGGTTTCACTCCTCAAAGATTCTCATTTGAGTTCTCAAAAATTCTCATTCAAATATTCACAATTTCTTTTTCAAGTGACTCAACAATTTGCATGAATGAATGTTATGACCAAAGATGCAAATGCCTTTTTAATGATGCAAATGTGACAACCTATATTCTCATAGTGCCATGCATGTCCAAACAAAGTTTAATTCATCAAATTATGTGCATGTACTATTCAAGCGATGATGCCACCATGATGCATGTAATGCGAATGTCTATGTAACAAAATTCTAAATAATTGTAGTGATATGGCTCTCAAAACTCCACCATTTTGCATGTCTTCCTTGTTTAGTTTCTCAATACTTTGGAACAAGTTTCATCAATCGATCATCACATGACCACCATTCATGGACTTCTCAGCACTAACAAATATTCAAAACAAGTTTCATCCACCATCACTAGGTCATTAACCATAGGTGTCTCAGCATTAACCATTCCAAAACAAACTTTGTCCACTGATTAATTTCATCATTCAATCATAACTTGTAAGTATATCAAACCAAATTCATCCTTTACCAATCACTGTGGTTATACCACTTTTCAAAGATTTACCCCATCTTCATTTTAATTGTCCAATCATTTTCTCCATTTTGGTCACTTCATATATCCTTCAAATCCTCTCTTGTAGGTTTTCATACCGATTTCTTCATTTTGTTACCACCATCATTCTAGATTTCATCGTTTAAAGGAATGCAAGAACCTTTATTAATGCACATTGTCATTCATTCATCATCATTTCAATCTTGACATATATAAATGGCACATCATACATTTTCTTGATTTATATCTTAGGGATGTAACAATAAGAGAACACAAAGGTGAATTATGTAAAGATAATCAATGAAGATCTATTTTGGTACAAAACAAATAAGAAAGAAAATAAATTGGATACATGTCATCGAGATGAATGGTATGTCCAATGATGTATATCCAAACAATTCTCAACATTAATCTAGGATTTTTTTTCAAAAACTCATTCCATTTACTATTGAAGTCATTTTGAGCTTGGCGAACTTTGCCCTAGTCTTTGAGGGATCTTCAGATGTCTTTGATCTTTCACCCATGTGAACCATTTGACATGATCTTTTTCTACCCAAATCATCTTTTCAGGTTTTCAATTTGAATCTTTTTTTTTCATTTTTTCATTTTCTTATTTTTTTCTTATTTTTTCCTTTTTTTCCCCATTTTTCTCATTTTTTCTTTTTTCATCATCTTCTTTTCTTTTTTTCTCATTTTCATCCATTGTTGATATCTTTCCATACATCAAACTTTAGAGCAATGTAGCATGATTCCATTGTTTCATCATGAGCATACCTTTACCCAACATATGATCATTCAAGTTGAGCATTCACATTTGATCCAAATGAACTTTTCAAGGTTGTAATGTAGGTCAAGTGAGGGGTCATAAAAGAAATGGATATAATAGGCTCAAGACATGTATTAAAAAGGTTCAAGACCAAAGGATCATTTGATGTAACTTGGCATTTTGCCCCCACATCATTTCACTATTTTTTTTCTTTCCTCACACAAAGGATTCTCATTATTTTATCCCAAATCATGTGTGGCATTTATTTTGTCTTTTGCTTTTCTTTCTCTTTCCATCTTTGAGACCTTTTATGTATTTTTTTTTAAAATTGCCCCCCAGTGTAGAGGGTGATCCTTAGTTAGGGTTCTTCAGAAAAAGAAATCATAATAGGCTCAAAGGGGTAACAATAAATGGTTTTTCAAATGGTAAAAGAAATATGACCATTTTTCATCTCAATTGTGAATACCTTTCTTGAACATCATCTATTGAACAAAGCTCATGAACCTGTATAAAATATTGTACATCTTCAAGACATATCTATTTCACCTTTGGTAACAGCTTACTTTTTTGCTCAAATGATCTCTTCATATTAATGTGGATGAGTTCTCAAAATTAAATCCTAGAATTATTGTTATCATTGTCTAAATATTCATCATCTGAAATTTGAGAATAGGAATGTAAAGTTATGAAGGGTAACAGGGCATAGAATAATGGTCGAGTGAAAGAGAAAATGTAATGAAATGCATTAACTTGCCTTTATTAAGATGATAACAAGTGAAATCATATTGCAAAAAAGAAATCCTAACATTACTTTAAAAGAACTCTTAGAATGACAAGTAGCATTCAACCAGTTTTAACATTCTCTTTAAAATCATGCCCCTGTGCAATCAGGTGAAGGATTTTTATCTCACCTCATTGATTCGTTGCGACTCTTCACATTCTTGATCTTCAAATAAGATGATTGGGCTTTTTCTGCCGAGTTCTAAAGATACAGGCTTGGCCATTTAAGCGGCTGCTTCCATTATCATGCTCCCTATTGTAGTGCTTCTGGTCAGGCAATCTTGTCAACATTGAGATGAGATGCCAAAAAAATCATAATTTCCAGGCTCGATCCAGTCAGAATGTTCCTGGAGGAAAACCAACCTTCTTACACATGTCAGCCAACTCCAAATAGGTGATAGATGCCAACTCGAAAGGTTTCAGTATTGCAGCATAATCTACAGCCAAAGCAAGAGCTATTTTTCAAGCGACCATCAACAGTGGATAATTCCATAGAGTAATCAATCCAACAATCCCAAGTGGTTTTTTAAGCACATAACTCTTAAATGTCTTAATAAAAAGAGAGATAGCAACCTTTTGCTTCGTATCTAAACCTTCAATAAGGTACGTATAGTACTCAAAACATCCAGCAACATCATCAATGTCCCAAGTTGCTTCATCAAATGTTTCCCATAAATCAATTATTCAAGCTTTACTAATTCAAATTTTCTCTCTATTATTTTGAAAACGCCCGTAAATACTTGGCACGAACAGCCCCAGAAGCTGAAGCCAATCTTTGTCGTTGTTTCTAGAAAGAGCTCTCTGAGCAGCAGCCACCGTAAGCTTCACATCTTCAGCTGTAGCTACTGGAATATGATCGATGTTCTGTTCAATTGCAGGATAGATAATTGAAATTCACTTCTTGAGAACAGGCTCTTTTCACTCGCTGTCGATAAGTAACATTCGACTCAAAATTTGGACCACCATATTAAATTAGTTTCCCTTCTTTTTTTTTTTTTGGTTTCACTCTTATCCTTAAACCAGTGTCTAAGAAGCTTTTTTTTTTTTCTATGATCTTTCTCTAATCTCCGTACTCATGTTCCCCTATTGCTTTTCCTTGATCAAAACTTACCATTCCATTCTTGATTAACCGTTGCACCTCATGCTTTAGAGTAGTGCAATTTTCAATGCAATAGCCAACAATTCTATAGTGGTAGTCACAGTGAGCTGTAGGATCATACCATTTAGGATAAGGTCGTTTAAGTGGGTCCACACGACTTAAGGGCAATCAGGTGGCTATTATAGAGCTCTCGGTATAACTCCGTATAAGTCATGAGGATTGGATCAAATACAAGTTTATCTCGAATAGTCCATTGCTCTCGTGAACCACTTTCCAGGCTAATAGGATGAATTTAAGGTCTTGTAGGAGTTTGACTGTTAAGGCTGTATATGGGAGCTTGGGGAATAAAAATGGGTTGGTATATGGATGAATTCAGTGATTGTGGGGCTGGTTGGTATGGATAAGATGAAGTATTATTCACAATAGGATAGTATGGAGAGTAATCTGAGGGTGGATAGGGTTGATATCCCCTGAACTATCTGTCAAAGCCTACAGCTTGAGCTTCAGTCTCTTTCTTCTTGGGTGCTTTCTTGGTTTCTTCTCTTTTTAGCTTACCATTTTTAATAGCATTCTCAATGATTTCACCTGAGATCACCATGTCAACGAAATTCTTTATGGCATTCCCTATCATCTCTTCATAATAGGGGAATTTTAAAGTATTGACAAACAATACGGTGGTCTCTTTTTCAGTCAAAGAAGGTTGCACCTGAGTAGCCATGTTTTTCCACCTCTGGGTATATTCTTTGAATGATTCAGTTACTTTCTTCTCCATATTCTGTAAAGGAAGACGATCAGAGGCCAAGTTTATTATATACCGGTATTAACTAATAAAAGCATGAGCCATATTGCTTTAAAAACAAATGCGAATCTTGTCCAACTGGACATACCATCTAGTAGCAGAGCCTATTAGGCTATCTTAAAATACGTGCATCAAGAGCTTTTCATTATTGGCATGGGCAGTCATTTTTCAATAGTACATAGTAATGTGAGTTTTCGAACACTTTGTACCATCATATTTCTCAAACTCTGATACTTTAAACTTCAGAGAGATAACCATATCCGAGACTAAACAGAGTCTATCAGCATCAGCAAAACCATAAAAACCCACTCCTTCTACTACTCGTAGCCTTTCCTTTAACAAGTTTATCCTTTGTTTAGCTTTTAAGGCTTCTATAAGCTCCTTCTCTTTGGGCCTCAAATTTTATTCTTTAAGATCATCCAAATTAGGGACTGATATTGGTTCTACTACCTCTTCAGTAAAGACAGAATTTATATAACTTTGGTATTGTCCTTGATTTGACTCTCATGGCATTCTGAGGTATATGTACCCTATGTGATGATGGACCCTTGTGTAGATTGGACTTGATGTGGCTCGAAACCAGGAGGATACAGTAAGTCATCTTCCTCTTGTTGGCTAGCATTCTCCTCTATTGCCTTCCCCTTGTTTAGCTTATTCAAAGCCTCTAAAATCTTATTCAACTTCTTCTTCTAACTTCTCCTGAGCTTTCTCTAATCTCCTGAGACGATTAAAATTTTCTTGTTCCATTTGTCTGGCTCGAGCTCTTGTGTTGTATTGGTGAGTGCAGCTGCTTGGTGGAGCTATCCTTGAACTTTTAGCATCACAATTATGATTAGAAATGCTATGCTATGCTTTATGTATGATATGTTGATGCACGAATGAAATGCACATTTTTATGGATGAAATCTAATATGAAATGGATGCAAATGATTGTATTAAAACAAGATCATGAAAATAATGCATATGCATAAAATCAGACAAACAACATAGTTAGTTTCATATATGAAATGAAAGTGATGCCGATGCATAATGTTACATATGATAATGAAAATGATGCACAAAGTCAGACAATCAAAATGATTAGATAAACATTCTTCTTGTGTCCTAGTTTCAGGGTATGCCTATCATTGGGTAGAAAGGGCTCTATCCTAGGTTTAGGCACTTCTAAGGTTCACTATATGTGGTTCAAGGTTAAAATCTAAAGGTTTTCAAATTGGTCCTTACATCATTGTCCATCACAGACTAGTAAGGCACCCTAAACCTCACCCATTACAGGCTATAAGTGAAAAAGGTTCAATTTGAATGGGAGTATTTCGCTAGCCACTACGGAGGCATTAAACCTCACGAAAGCAATAGGTACTTTACTCTCTCTTAGAGGGACGGAGCTCGAGTATAGAGCTCATGTTATGCACATGCATATGAATGATATAATTAATAAAGTACATAAACATGAATGAATAAAAAATCCATACAAAAAGGTTCAATTTTATTAGGCTTTTGGATAACACAAATTTATTTGCTGGCTTGACTCTCAGAGTTCCCCAGTGGAGTCACCAAGCTGTCATAACGTCTAGATCTGGGGATCTATCGCTAGACATTGACTTAAGGAGTCGCCACCAATCTTTTTTATCTAGGTGCGATTGGTCACCTAAGGAATCTATTTTTTCAGAGAACACTTAAGTTTAAGGGTCCTTAAAAGAGTAGGTTCGGGTCTACTAATCAGAACAGGGTTCGAGAGTTCTGTTACGTTTGAGGAAGGTTATAGCACCCTCACAACGCCCATCAAAAAATGGTACCAGCTTAATTTTGTGTTATCCAATAAGCCTTAAAAATTTATCAAGTAATTAACTATTGGAAATTATTCTCAATTGACTCTAATACTTTTAGCAGAAAATTGAGAAAATTCCCTCACCTCAAGAGTATGCAAGAAAACTACTGTTTTCACTTGCAGAGGCTCCATCGTTGAATTATTTAACATTAAAAAAAATCCAAAGAAATAAAAAAAGAAAATAAAAATGATCGCTTTTGTACAGGGAAAATTGATACTTTCAACTTCTCCCCAAAATATTTTTTAGAAATTTTAATTTTGAGAAAAATTGATACTTTCAACTTTTCCTCAAAAAAACTTTTTTTGAAAATTTATTTTTAAGGAAAATTGATACTTTCAACTTTTCCTCAAAAAAACCTTTTTTTGAAAATTTATTTTTAAGAAAAATTGATACTTTCAACTTTTTCCCAAAAATATTTTTTTGGAAAGCTTATTTTCAAAGAAAATTGATACTTTCAACTTTTTCTCAAAATATTTTTTAGAAACCTTAATTTCGAGGAAAATTGATACTTTCAACTTTTCCTCAAAGATTTTTTTTTTTGAAAGCTTATTTTCGAGGAAAATTGATACTTTTAACTTTTCCTCAAAAATAGTTTTTAGAAAAAATTATTTTCAAGGAAAATTGATACTTTCCACTTTTCCTCAAAAATATTTTTTAGAAAAAATTATTTTCAAGGAAAATTGATACTTTCAACTTTTCCTCAAAAATATTTTTTGAAAAAAACTTCTTTTCAAAGAAAATTGATACTTTAAACTTTTTCTCAAAAATATTTTTTTAAAAAAACTTATTTTCAAAGAAAATTGATACTTTCAACTTTTCCTCAAAAATATTTTTTAAATCTTTTTATCTTCAAGGGTCATTTAAAAGATGCCTGACAAATCAAAATTCCCTGTCAAACAGTTTAACCTTACTTGGTATCCAACATGAGAACAAATGACCAGCCTCTTACACCACATTTGCTTACGAGATGGTGACGAAATTAGGTGTATCGATTCTTGGCCCTTTAAGACACCGATACATGTATAATGTTCCAACAAAGTCAACCATCTCCTTCTCAACAGCAAACCTAGTCATTTCAACCACTAGGCGAAACGTAGCATGGGTAGTCTCCTGGCAACCCTGGTGAGTTAATTTACAGGAGGACATCCAAAAGAACGTCATGTTATAGTAACGATGCAAACCACAAAGCAAACTGCATCCCCAAATGGGCCAAAGGCATCCTAACAAGAAGTGAAGTTTTGTTGCTGTATCTAAATCCCTTAACAACTGTAGCAACTACCATTGTTTTAATAACAATCACTAATATTACAGCTGCTAGCAATATGTCAACGTGATTCCAAAGGAAATGCACATGAATCAACATCCCGATACTGGCTAGGAAGAGAGCAGCAAAGCAATTATGATTTGCTCAGCTTGTTCAAGTGTATTCAGATCAGAGGTTTATATCATCACTCCAACAGCAAATGAACCCAGCTCATCACCAAGCAATAAGCAAGCAAAATGCTACGGATGCCAACTAATAGAGCTCCTAAGTCAACGATTTAGTCGTGGATAGTACTCCTTGAAGGACACCAGAACTACCACCTAGAACTGGAAGTAAAGCAAACAGCAAACCCACAGCACAGTCCTCCACATAACTGCAAAAAGCATATAGCGAAATTGTTATACCACACGAACACGTGAAAAGAAAATTTTGAAGAAAACCTCCAAGGACAGCAACTGCTCGAACAACACAAAGCTTTGTTGTTGAAAACTCTAAGCCTGATGCGTGAATCCTTGGCTGCATATTTTGGTGTAATTGATTAGGCTTCTATTGTAAACTAAATTGTTGCTACAGTTGAGTAGACTGTAATTGTATCTGTGACATCAGTTGCTATCTTTCACATCATCCAATCTGTGCTCGCAAGGCGTTCATGGATGCTTTGTAGCAAGGATTCCAAGCTCTGAGGTGCAATTGCTCCCACCTATGACAAACTTGCCACTACCGGCATAAGGGGAGCCTTAGCCATAAAATTTTGATTATTCAACAGCTTGCAGATCCTTGGGCACAGCTTTTGAAAAGCAGCCAAAGGAGGATCAGTTACACATTCCACCATCTTAGCCCTACACATTGCTGTACACAAATCCCAAGTGTAGGGGTTTGACATGGTTCATAGCTATCATCATGCCAAAAAGAGTTTGCATCCAACTCAGCCAGTACGAGTGTCGCATTCATAATTTATGCAGTAAGAATCGCATTACAGATTGCACTGCATTGTTGATTCAGATCGCTATTGCAATGAACTCGAAGATAGCCATTAGTTTCCCTTTGACGAAGAGGCCAATCAGATCGTGGAGCAGATGATGGCCTCTAGCCACCAGACTTGGCACTTTCCCAAAGTTCTTCTGCTTTGATCTCAGAAGGTTGGAGAGATCTATGATTTCCACCAATTGTAGCCAAAAATAAAAACGAGAGTGTGCAGATCAAAAGTACCACAACAATAATCGCTAGCTTGGCGTAAATTCCCTTTAATCCTCCTTCTCCTCTTTGCCTTCCATGCTGCCTATGCAACCTCGACCTCTGCATGTTTAGGAAAGGAAAACGTGCTTCTAGATCTGAAGATTTTAGAGATTTTGCTATTTGGAGTTGCAGTGCCTCATTTTCATTCTTTTCTTTCTGGTGCACGAAGGGAAAAGCTAAACCTTTTTCTTGGTTAAAAGTGATTTATTTTCTTCAGAGTTCCTTTAGAGTGGGAGATTTTACCTTCAAAGTTTCAGGCTAGAAGTAGTCATCTTACTCACCTCCGATGCTCTATGGATCCTCAATACAATCGAGCCTTTGACTGAGACCAACCAATTGCCAGATTCAAATGGAAACAAGGTCCATCCAGACTAGATAATCAGTCTCTTCATCTGACTCTTGAAAGTTGGATTCTTTTATCGAATGAAGGAAGATAGCAATCACCCAGACTGTACCGCTTCAAACAGCATCATAGCGAGCAAGTTACCAGCTTTCATAAAGCAGCCCACCCCTTCTCGATACTACTCTAGGTGGTCTAGTTGCTAACAGAAGACTAAACACCTTTTGACTCTACCTTTTTCCTCTCATATTCGGATTCTTCTTCTCTTTTTCCTCCCCTTTTTTCCAACTGTGAATCACAATGATTTATAAAACCATGCTGATAGAGTTTCAGTTCAATTCCAATTAGTCATCCAATGCTACAGATTAGCATCTAATTATGCTTTCTGATCATCATCAAGCCTAATCTCAATCTTTCTTTTTTAAAAAAATAATCAGATAATGAAGATAGAAAAAGAAAATAAACAATAAGTAGACCATAAGATAAAAATTAAAAAATGATAAATATGAAATAAAAATCTGAAATAAAAATGAAAAAAAATTTTTACAATCGAGCTTGGACTGGTTTTAATTGATAAAAGACCACGGACACAATGGGGTGTCTACACTTTCATCTTTTAGGAATTTTTAATCTTAAACTTAAGAGGCTAATTTTCATGTAATCTTTTTTTTATATATTTGTTTTCTTCCTAAAAAACTATTAGTGATATGTTCCTTTATATGAATGAATTGGTGAAAAAGTTTAAAGATTTTATATTACTTATTGGTTCATTATAAAATCCATGTGGCATTATTTTGTCTTAATTTTTAAATTTTTATATTCAACAAATTTTTATATGAATTACAAAGTAAATTTATACATTAATTTAATTAGATAGAAAAAAAGGTACACTTTGACTTATATTTTACAAGTTCCATACTAAAGCATTGTTTGATATTATGATATTCGCCCTTCTTATTATTTTATAATGTAATTGTTGACTCGATTCATGAAAAGAAAACAAAGTTCTAACAAAATTAAAATTTTTAGTTTTCACACTTTTTGGTAATAAATTTTATTTATTTGTAGCATTAATAAAATATAAAATTCATTTTTATTTTGGTAATTGTATCATTATTCTTATAAGTTATAATTAAAATGTTTGTGATGTTTGAGGTGCCTTCTATTTAATATCGGTTATACCTTTCTTCAATTGTAATTATTGTTTTTTAACCTTCTTGAATTTATTTATTTTTTGGACATATTAATTTGTTATCATACAATTTGGCTTCTAACGACTTTATTTGCAAGTCATTTTAGTTTTACATAGAAATTAGATATTAATTTGATATATTTTCTTACTTATGATATAATAATTTTATTGAAATAAAATTGTAGCATATACTTTATCGAGCCATTTCTAAAATAAATATAAGGGGCATGTTATAAGTAACATTATATTAAAATGTACGTCGTATAAAACAATGCCTTTTTAATTTTATTTTGTCAAATTTCATGTAGATATGAAAAAAAAATTCAGTTATTATAAAGGTTTTAATTTAATCATTTATTTGAAAAAAAATAATTTATTTTCAAGAAGACACAATGATCTTTCAATTTTATCATACAAACTTTTATAATACCAAAAGAAAAACTTTCATTATCATAATTGTTGGCCTTGAATTGATTAAGAGTTTTGATTTGACAAAATAAAAATTTGCCAAACTTGTTTCAATCTTGTCTAAGCTTAAATTGAACATTTTTCCACCCTTCTATCTTGCCAAAATTCATTTGAGAACCAAAACAACTCAAATTCTCGGAACATAACATGATTTATGCAAGTTTTGATAGAAGGGATCGATCCCCTATCAAAATGATTCAATCCTATTTTCAACCAGAATCAAAAGTTCTCAAGATTTGGCAAAAATCAATCAATCCACTCCCTGTAGGGATCGATTGGTTGGGGTTTCAAGTTGAATGGATCGATCCCCTCATTAAGGGATCGATCACTTTTTTCATACAGAATGTTTGATTTGTGTAATTTTCCAGAAAACGGATCGATCTCATCACATAAATGATCGATCACCTAAGGCAAGGGATCGATCCCCTCTTAAAGTGATCGATCGGATTGCTCAGACAGAATGTTTCGTAAGTTCAAAAACCCATAAAAGGGATCGATCCCCTCTTAAAAGGGATCGATCGGGTAAGGCAAATCAGGCACAAAATCGAGCCTTCTCCAATATGAACCAATCAATCCCCTGAAGGCTAACAACTCTCAACGGCTATTTTTTTGTCTGAATTTTTGTAGGTTTAAAGCATTAAATGCAATCCAACGGCTCTCAACTGCTTCCCAACTATAAATCAAGCATTCCACTGCAGACCCAGAGTAATAAGAGCCAAGGAAACTTATTACCATTCACCTAACAATTTGCTCAAGCATTCAAAGTTGTTCTAAGTTAGAAAAGTGCATAATTCATTTCAATTTTTCTCTATTTTGTTGTCTATACCATTGTGTACTTCAAATTAGCAAACACCCAACCTTTGAGAGGTTCTTAGAGTTTGTGAAACACTTCATATCTCTATATTGTGAGTTTGTGAGCTTAAGGGGGAGAATAACCCTTAAGAGTATATTGTGTTGAGTTTGTAAAGCTTAGAGAAGCTTGGTTGTAATCTTCAACACTTATAGTGGATTGAATTCCTTGGCAAGAGAGGCTAAGGGAGAGGACGTAGGTGCCTAAGAAAGGATCGAACCTCTATAAATCTCAATGTTATATTCTCTATCCCTATCTCTCATTTACTTTCAATTATTATGTTAATTGTTTAGCAAAATTTATGCTTATTGAATATTATTTTTCAAAAATTTATTAAAACCAATTCACCCTCATCTTGGTTTATTTCAAATCTTTGAGCTAACAATTGGTATCAAAGCTAGTACTCTTTTTCGTTGTAGGTTTAACAGTCCAAGAGTGATCCTAAAAATGGCTTTAAAAAATATGGTAATCAATATGGAAGAATCATCCTCAAGCTATAATAACTATACTGGCCAACAAGAGGTATGTCTCATGGTAAATGAAATAGTTGTAACATCTCTTGGAAGTGAAGGGCATTCAATTGTAAGACCCCATCTCTTTGCTGGTGATAACTATTCCTATTGGAAGATTAGGATGAGGTTTTTTATTCAAGCTAATGATTATGAAGTATGCAGGTCATTGTTAATGGTCCTCAAATTCCAATGGAGATGGTGGATGGTAGGGAGGTGATCAAGCTAGAAAGTGAATGGGATGTCAATGACATAAAGATGGCTCAACTCAATGCCAAAGCAATGCATACACTCTTTTGTGCATTGGGGCCAGGTGAGTACAATAAAGTTTTCTTATGTGAAAATGCAAAGAAATTTTGGATAAGCTAGTTATTACTCGTGAAGGTACCAATCAAGTGAAGGAGACAAAAATTAGCATGCTCACTCATGGTTATGAGCTATTCAAGATAAAACCAGATGAAACCATTAGTGAGATGTCAAACTACTTCACTGACATCATTAATGGTTTAAAGGCTCTTGGTAAGACAAACTCAAATGTGAAAATTGTGAAGAAAATTTTCAACAGTCTACCTAAGAGCTGGAAAGCCAAAGTGATAGCCATTGAAGAGTTCAAAGATCCTCACACACTCTCTTTGGATGAACTGATGGGCTCTCTCCTCACCTATGAAATGAAGATCAAAAAAGGATAAGAGCCAATCAAAAAAGGTGGCATTGCTCTCAAATCTACCTTTTAAGAAGAAGAAGAAAATTTTGGACAAAAGAAAGATGATGAAGATGAAGAGATGGCCATGTTTGTAAAGAGATTCAAGAAGTTCATGAGGATGAACAAGTTTTTAGCAAAAGAATACCACAAAGGGAGATGACTAAAGGAGAATCAAGTAGAAGAGAAAAGGACCAAATTATTTGCTATGAATGCAACAAACCAGGTCACATTAAACTTGATTATCCTTTATGAAAAAAGTAAAATATGACAAAGCCAGAAAAGAAAGCTATGGTAGCAACATTGAGTGATAGTGACTTCTCCGATGATGACTCAAATGAAGGGAAAATAGCCAATCTATGTTTCATGGCTTTTGATGAGTCTAAGGTAATCTCTAGTTCACGTGATTTAAATTCATACACATTTGATGAACTATAAAATACCTATGATAAGTTAGCTATAGAATTTGAGAACATGAGCATGAAATATAAGAAAATGGTCTCCAAATTAAAACTAGAAAATGAATCATTAACTAAAGCAAAAGAAGACTTAGAAAAAAAAGTTAAGCTCTTGAAATTGAATGTCAATGACTGGACTAAGAAAAATGAAAATTTGCATTATTCATTTTTTAAATTTTATATGGGACATCAAAAGCTCAATGACATGCTTGAAACACAAAGAGCTTTCTTTGACAAAGATGGACTATGTTATAATGGTGGCAACAAAGAAACTCATTTAAAGAATTTCCTTGTTAAGCTAAATGATTCATCCAGCATATGTGCACATTGTCATAAATTAGGTCATTCAATACAATATTGTCCCTTGAAAAAAATTACTTATAGAGGTAAGCTCATTAGGAGAGTATGGATTCCGAAAGGAGTTAGCACATTTCAAGTTGAGATTACTAAAATGAAGTGAATTCCAAAAGGCACAAAAATTGTTAGTACTAACATTCAAGGACCCAAGAAAATTTGGGTACCCAAAACAAAAATTTAATTGTATTTTTGTAGGTGAATGAACGTTGCTACAAAGCTAATTCAAGCAAAAACAATCCGTGGTACCTTGATAATGGATGTTCAAAACACATGACCAGGGATAAAACTCTTTTTAAGGACTTGAAAGTTAAAAATGGAGGAGATGTTACATTTGGTGACAACTCTAAAGGCCAAATTGAAGGGATTGGCTCAATTGGTAACAATTCCTTTACTACTATTGAAAATTTTTTACTTGTGAAAGGATTCAAGCATAACTTGCTTAGCATTAGTCAATTGTGTGATAAAGGATTTAGGTTTGTGTTTGAATCCATGTGCTGTCAAGTAATTGATATCAAAACTAACAAACTTGTTTTTGTTGGACATCGTCAAAGAAATATTTATGTAGTGCATCTAAATGATCTATTTTCTAAAAATGTTTGTTTTATGGCTAAAAAAGAAAATGAGAGTTGGATTTGGCATAGAAGGCTTAGACATCCAAGTATGCATGTAATTTCAAAAACTTTCTCAAAATGATTTGGTTGTTGGTTTGCCAAAGTTTAAATATGAAAATGATAAGGTTTGTGATGCATGTGCTCAAGGAAAACATAGAAGAACTTCTTTTAAACCTAAGAATTGCATTTCAACTACTAGACCTCTTCAACTACTCCATATTGATCTTTTTGGCCCTACTAAACAATAAGTCTTGGTGGAAAATAATATGGGTTTGTTATTGTTAATGATTTTACTAGATTCACATGGGTTCTTTTTTTAAATTCAAAGAATAAGGCTTTGGAAAAATTCATTACTTTTAGCAAACAAATACAAAATAAAAAAGGTTATTTAATTACTAGTATTAGAAGTGATCATGGAAAGGAATTTGAAAATCTTGACTTTAATGTATTTTGTAGTGAAAATGGCATTAGCCATAATTTTTCTACTCTTAGAACTCCTCAACAAAATGGGATAGTGGAAAGGAGAAATAGAACTCTAGAAGAAATGGCTAGAACCATGCTTTGTGAAAATGATTTGCCTAGATATTTTTGGACGAAAGTCATAAATACTTCTTGTTACATTATAAATAAAGCTATGATTAGGCCAATTTTGAAGAAAACTCCATATGAGCTTTTTAAAGGAAAAAGGCTTAACATAAGCTATTTTCATTCTTTTAGTTGCAAATGTTTTATTTTGAACAATGGAAAAGATGATCTTGGTAAATTTGATGCAAAAAGTGATGAAGGGATTTTCCTAGGATATTTTTGAATTCAAAAGCTTATAGAGTTTTTAATAAACAAACATTAGTGGTTGAAGAATCTATACATGTTATTTTTGATGAGTCTAACCAACTTCCGATAAAGGTGCTTCTTGATGATGATGATGTAAGTATACTTCAAGAAAGAATCAATGATGCACCTCATGACATTAAGGAGAACAATCAAAGGGAAGATGATAAGTTTTTGGAGGAGCCACAACACATAGAGAAAGAGCCAAATCATCATAGAGAAATGAGGTATGTCAAAGACAATGAAATTATTGGTGATCCAACTCAAAGGGTAAGAACTAGATCGACTTATAATGTATGCAATTATGTTGCTTTCCTATCTCATTTTAAACCTAAAAATATATATGAAGCCTTAGGAGATGATCATTGGATATTGGCCATGCAAGAGAAATTGAACCAATTTGAAAGAAGCCAAGTATGGAATCTCGTACCTAAGCCTAGTGATCATCCTACCTTAGGCACAAAATGGGTTTTTAGGAATAAAATAGATGAACATGGGAATGTTATTAGGGACAAAGTTAGATTGGTAGCTCAAAGGTATAGTCAAGAAGAGAAAATTAATTATGATGAAACCTATACCCCGGTTGCTAGGTTAGAGGCCATAAGAATGTTGCTTGCATTTATATTTTTTAAAAATTTTAAGCTTTTTCAAATGGATGTCAAGAGTGCATTTCTTAATGGTTTTATAAATGAAAAAATGTATGTAAAACAACCTCTTAGTTTTGAAATTTCAAAATTTCCAAATTATGTGTATAAATTGACAAAAGCATTATATAGTTTAAAACAAGCTCCCAGAGCTTGGTATGAAAGATTATCAATTTTGTTGGTAGAAAATGGTTTTAATAGAAGGAAGGTTGATACTACACTTTTTATTAAAACAAAAAGAAAGGATATTCTCATAGTACAAATTTATGTTGATGATATTATATTTGGTGCTACTAATGAAACTCTTTGTCAAGAATTTGCTAAGATTATGTAAGGAGAATTTGAAATGAGCATGATGGGAGAACTCACACTCTTCTTGGGACTACAAGTAAAGCAAACAAAAGATGGCACATTCATCGATCAAGCTAAATACATGAAGGATTTGCTAATATGGTTTGGATTGGAAGAATCAAAGCCTTGCTTAACACCACTGAGCACTTCAACAAAACTTAACAAGGATGAATGAGGTAAATGTGTTGACTCTAAACTATATAGGTCTATGATTGGTTCATTGCTATATATCACTGCAAGTAGACCTGATATTATGTTTAGTGTATGTTTATGTGCTAGGTTTCAATCCTCACCTAGAGAATCACATTTATCTACTGTCAAAAGATTTTTAGGTACCTTAAGGACACCCCTAATTTAGGATTATGGTATCCAAAAGGTTCATCTTTTGCTTTACATGCCTATTCCGATGCTGATTTTAGTGGGAGTAAAATTGATAGAAAAAGCACTTTTGGTACTTGTCAATTGTTTGCAAATATACTCATATCATAGTTTTCCAAGAAACAAAATAATGTTGCTTAATCTACAACCAAAGCTAAATATGTGGTGGTCGAAAGTTGTTGTGCCCAAGTTTTGTGGATTAAGCAACAATTGAAGGATTTTAGAATAACCATGGATTATATTCCCATTAAATGTGACAATACCAGTGCCATCAATCTCACCAAAAATCCAATTCAACACTCTAGAACCAAACATATTGAAATTAGGCATCATTTTATTAGAGATCATGTTTAAAAGGGTGATATTGTGCTTGAATATGTGGATACCTTGCATCAACTAGCTAATATATTCACAAAACCTCTTGATAAGGATATATTTTATGCAATTAGAGGTGAACTTGGCATAATGAATGTTCCTTGAAGTGGATTTCTTGATGTTATGATGAATAGTGCACTCTTGATTGATCTAATGTGTGTTTATCTAAATTTTTTTATAATTTGGCACTTGATCTTCATATCAATAAAATTCATCTTTCATTCTATTGTTGTGTTGTTTAATGATTGATGATTAAGTGGCCTTGAATTGATTTTCTCTCCTTTGGTTTCATTTTGCTTTATTTCATCCTTTTTGCTATGACAAAAAGGGGGAGAAATATTGTATGAAAAATTGCTTTGATGACTCTAATGATATTGGTTTGGTGATATTGAGTTTGCTTAGTTGGCTTATAACTAACGCTTAAATTCAGGGGGAGTTATATTCTTTAGGGGGAGTTGGTTTTTCATAGATTAAGGGGGAACTTGTTTTTCAAATGGAAAAATATTTTTAAGCAAAATTTTCACTTGGTTTTATCATATAAAAAAGGGGGAGATTGTTGGCCTTGAATTGATTAAGAGTTTTGATTTGACAAAATAAAAATTTGCCAAACTTGTTTCAATCTTGTCTAAGCTTAAATTGAATAGTTTTCCACACTTCTATCTTGCCAAAATTCATTTGAGAACCAAAACAACTCAAATTCTCTGAACAAAACATGATTTATGCAAGTTTTGATAGAAGGGATCGATCCCTACCAAAAGGGATCGATCTTATTTTCAACTAGAATCAAAAGTTCTCAAGATTTGGTAAAAATCGATCAATCCACTCCCTGTAAGGATCGATTGGTTGGGGTTTCAAGCTGAATGGATCAATCCCCTTATTCAAGGGATCAATCACTTTTTCATACAGAATGTTTGTATCATGTAATTTTCCAGAAAATGGATCGATCCCATCACATAGAGGATCAATCACCTAAGGTAAGGGATCGATCCCCTCTTAAAGGGATCAATCGGTTGCTCAGACAGAATGTTTCCCAAGTTCGAAAACCCAGAAAAGGGATCGATCACTTCTTAAAAGAGATCAATCGATTGCTCAGACAGAATGTTCCCCAGTTCAAAAACCAAGAAAATGGATCGATCCCCTCTTAAAGGAATCGATCGAGTAAGGCAAATCAAGAACAAAATCGAGCCTTCTCCAATATGAACCAATCGATCCCCTATGACAAGGGATCGATCCCCTGAAGGCTAACAACTCCCAACTGCTATTTTTTGTCTGAATTTTTACAGGTTTGAAGCATTAAATGCAATCCAACGGCTCTCAACTGCTTCCCAACTATAAATCAAGCATTCCACTGCAGACCAAGAGTAACAAGAGCCAAGGAAACTTATTGCCATTCACCTACCAATTTGCTCAAGCATTCAAAGCTGTTCCAAGTTAGAAAAGTGCATAATTCATATCAGTTTTTCTCTATATTATTGTCTATACCACTGTGTACTTCAAATTAGCAAACACCTAACCTTTGAGAGGTTCTTAGAGTTTGTAAAACACTTCATATCTTTGTATTGTGAGTTTGTGAGCTTAAGAGGGAGGATAACCCTTAAGAGTATATTGTGTTGAGTTTGTAAAGCTTAGAGAAGCTTGGTTGTAATCTTCAACACTTATAGTGGATTGAATTCCTTGGTAAGAGAGGCTAAGGAAGAGGACGTAGGTGCCTAAGAAAAGACCAAACCTTTATAAATCTCGGTGTTATATTCTCTATCCCTATCTCTCATTTACTTTCAATTATTGTGTTTAATTGTTTAGCCAAATTTGTGCTTATTGAATATTGTTTTTCAAAATTTTATTAAAACCAATTCACCCCCTATTGGTTATTCCAAATCTTTAAGCTAACAATAATAATTTATCATTAATACTATTTATATTTAAAACAATTAAAGTAAGTAGTTGACATTGATTTAAATAATGATATTAAAAAATCAAAGCATAAATAATAGGTGTTATTCATGTAAATAACTCATATTTTTTATAGTTGACTTTTGCATATTCTAATTGCAAAAAAGAAAAAAAGAAAAAAAAAGTTGAACGCGAATAGTTTCGAATTGGTAATAAATAATTAGATATGACAATTCATGTTTCTGTGTTGTGTCTTGTGTCGTATTTAACATGCAAATTATTAAAATATGAACACGTTACAAATTATAAAACATGTTTAAATCTTAAACACGAATACGACACGTTTAATATACATATTATACATAACACAACATGATTAATACGTGTATAATTAATTCATTTAAACATGACATAAATAAACACGAATAATGTGGATATACATGAATAAACGACTAACATAGATATATACGAATAAATACGACTAACACAAATATATATAAGAACATGACTAAAGTAATAAATAATTATAAACTATCCATTATTTATAACTTAATAAATTTGGCATATTAATAATATAAAAAAATACTTACATATTAAAAAATTAAAAAATTTAATACTCATTTAATATGTAATTAATATATATATTTAAAATTTAATTTATATATATTTAAAATTTAATTTATATTATATAACTATATTAATTTTTAGTATCAATTTCAAAATGATAAACTATTAAAAATTAAAGAATAAATAATAATGTATAGGACTAATAATAATATTTAAATTGTATTTATATTATTAATATAAAAAATAATTTTATAATAATTATTAAATGAGTATCATAATTAAATGTTTAAAATAATTTTTATATGATATTAAATAGCTAATTAAGTATCATAATTAAAAGATTAAAAATTAAAATAATCTTTCTATTTTTTATTAAATTAAAATAAATATAAAAAATGTATTAAACATGTTAAACATATTAAACGTGTATTCATCTTATAAGATTAAATTAAATATGTTATTTGTGTCGTATCACATGTTTAAACGAATCAACACATATACAACATGAATTATGTCGTGTTGAAATTCGAATCGATACGAATAAACAAAAAACACATTTTTAAAACACATACGATTTTTGTATTGTTTTTTATCATATCATCATGTCATATTTAAAATTACCAAGTCTATAAATAACATAACACTAAAAAATGTAACTTTTTTATTTTCTTTTAGGACTCTAAAAAATATATAGGTTATATTTAAATAAGGAGTAATAATTAAAATACATTTAATTTTTATATGTTTATGTAGGTTGTTATTAAAAAATAAATACTTTATGAAAGTTGAAAAAAATAATGTTTTATGATTCCTTAAAATTTGCTCATCATTTTTATTGATTTTTACTAAATTCCTAACTGTTGTCATATAATAACATTAAAACATTTAATGGAAATAAATAAATATTATGGTTGAAGGCACATTTTAATAAATATTTCTAAAAGTTTTTATTTAAAACTCTTTTATTTCATATTTATACATATCTAAATGATAGTTTGGTGATAATAGGTGATTTCAAATACAATTAATTTTCTAAAATCTCTTTTCTTTAATTTTTTATTTTGTCAAATAAAATAATACGTATATTTCGTTATTTAGTGTATTAATAACCACACAACTTTTTCCATTGTTAATTCTAACTAAAATTACTTTATTTAAATTCAAAAAATAATGAGAGAGTTGAAATCTTCATTACATTTTTCAAGTTTTTATTCATCAAATGGAAAGAAAACATAATAAACTACATACACAATAAATCTTACATCTTATTACATATGATATGCTCCATTTATTCATGCTTTATTTGTTTGTCAAATTAAAATTTTAATCATTGTTTTTAAATTATAATGAAATATAAACTTGTTAAAAGATAATATTTTAAAATTTTAAAATGAACTATTCTCAAATCATATTTTTAAAAAATTTTATGAAACCATTATACAATTTCATTTGATTATTTTGTATTAATTAATTTTATGATTTAAAAAGGAAAAATATGATGCTTTCTTATGGTTTGACAGTTATGAATATTTAAATATTCATATTATTCATATTATCAACGATCTTACTTTTTTTTGTAAATTTCACAATTAAAAATTAAATTATTATTAAACTAAAGAAAAATTTCTGACATGGATACCACTTTATTATATTTTATATAATAATTATAATAATCAACAATTTTTTTAGGTTTATATTTGATACATTATCAATGTATAGATTTTATATACTATCAGTGAATTAAATGATGTCACCTTATTAATGAGATGAATCAGATGATACAATCACATTAATGAGTAAATGTTAACCCTTAAAATAGATATATATACATATATAAAGTAATATTTTTTAAAACTTTTATTTTTTGTGTACAAATAATAAAAAATTATTATATAACATAAAATAACCAATTCATGTTTTAAAGGAACATTCACCTTAACATTTAGAAATTTTGAAAGTCTGAGATAAAATAGAAAAAGTTGACTTAATGTGTTAGGAGATAATTGATGTCGTTTTTTAGTCTAACACATAATAAACTTTCATGAATGGAAAAAAAAATTAAATACTTGGAGTTTAATCAGATATATTTTTGATGTAATTTCTGATTTGGTAATGAATGAGTCTACTAGAGCTAAACTGGAGAATGTGTCAGACCAGTTAAGAAGAAAAAGAAGGTCAAAGGGGTGTCAAATTTAGGATTTTGGCACATGCTCTGATACTTAAGTCAAATATGTGCATGAGAAAAAAGAAAAGTGAAATATAGAAGGTGGTAACGATAGAGAAAGCAAAGAAAGTGTAAAGTTGAGAATGATGCATGCTTAGTTAGATTTTCTTTTTATATCTCATGGATGATGATCTGGATGGCAGTGTGTTGACACTAATGACATGGCAACTAGAATGTTATTGACATGGCCAGTAAAGTATAACATGTATAAAGACATGAGGCTAATAATATTTAGTTATTAATAATTTTAGTCGTAAATTTTTTATCGTCATCCATATATTACAATATCTACATCATAAAAAAGAAATTAAAAAAAATTTAAAAGAGACAAACAGTGCATAATAAATAAGTTCAAAATAATTATTATTGCTTAATTTGAATTTATATAACAATATTTTTAGTTCTATTATGCAATCCTATTTTAAAAATGTCATTATTTTATTTCAAAAGTACCCTTCTCTTTCATCTCTCCCATATTCTGATTGTCGATAAATTTTCTTTTCTTTTCTAGTCTTTTTTTTTCTTCCTCTTTCTTTTTCCCTACATCTCCTCCTCGTGCTATTGTTGTTACTTCTACCAACAATGATTTCATTTTTTTTTTATCTTTTTTCATTTTAAAATCATCACTTCACTTAAAATGCCTCACAAAATTAATAAACTCTTTTTGGTTTTAATTTTTACTATCTTTTATTTTCTAAAGAAAAATCAATGAAAAATGTTTGATTATGTGATTTAAAGTTTTATTTTTTTAATTTTGAATTTAGATTGATTTGGATTTCAAAAATAATGGTTGAAGTACTATTTTTCGTTTTGATTGTTTAAGTGAAATGTTAACTTTTTGATATAAGCATTAGATTTGGAGATTCTGTTAGTGGCCTTTGTTATCAAACCATTGACCTTTTTTTTTCCCCTCATTTCTCTCTTTAGGTCACTTTCTAAAAAGATTGCTGTGTCAAACAAGTAAAAAGTCAATCTCAATATTGTAGTTTCTATTACAGTATCTTTTCTATAGATTTTTATTTCTAAAATATAAAGATACAAATATAAAAATAAAAATATTTCTACTAAAGGCATTTAGAGTTGAATATTTATTAAAGATTTAATACCATATTAATTGTACATATATTGTTAAATTTATATTATTTTTCATATTTCTTTCAAAATTTAATTTTTTTCAAAACAAAAATTTAACTTCATTAATGAAAATGACTTTTATTTTTCCTCCATAAACAAAAATATGAAGATGTTTAATATTTTAAAAAATAAATTTTTTGATAGAAAGTAATATTTTTAATTATGATTTATGAGTAAAATAATATTTTTAACAAAAAATAAATTTTTTTCTTTTTAAAATGTATTAAATTATTTTAAAAATTTTAAAATTTTAACTTAATTTTAAGTTTTAAATATCTGTTTTTTATTTAAAAGAAAAAATCTAACTAATAAGTTATAGTACACTAAAAAATATAAAAAAATAATTTTTAATTTAATATTTTATAAGATATGTATGAAATATATAATTTTGAAATAATTTCATTCTTAGTTCTTAAACTTTGAGAGAATTCTATTTTGATCCCCCATTACTACTCGAATCAAATTTGGCTAGTACAAGGTGCTAGTTTTCGTTTACTATCAATTTAGACTGTTTCATAGATGAAAAATTCAAAGTGGGACATTTCTGAGCAATTGGAGATTTAATTAGAACTTTTTAAAAATTAAGAACCAAAATGAAATTTGAGTCAAAATTTGGGGAGAACAACTACTGTTAACCCTAAATTTTATAAAAACAATACCTTAATTTGGTCAGTAGATTTTTTTGGTTAAATAATGATTTGTAATAACAAAATTATCATTTTTGTTTCATATCTATTGGTTAAAATATTAATTTTAAATGATGATTTATATATAATAACAAATTTATCATTTTCATTTAAAATTCTTACTTTTAAAAGAAAACATAAACAAAAAGGAAAATACAAATATATTTAAGCTTAAAAAATATAAAATTAGTCATCTCTTGATCTTGATAGGCACGTGCATGCATCATTGTCATTAAGATATTGAATTCAATGGCTATCAAAAGTATAAGAAGATGTATGTTTACTTAATAAAAATATTATTGAAACCATGGTTAACATGTATGAGTTTTAAATGATAATTCATTATAATAGAACTTGCATATAAATTTTACTTCTAGGTATATATATACACAAAAAGAATTAATATTAGGGATTTAATATCATATTAATAAACTATCTAAGTGTATTTATTTATTTTGATTTTATTCTCAAAATAATTTTTTGTCAAAATAACATTTTCATTTAGTAAATAGAAATTATTCATTTTATTTTATTTTCTTATCACCCATTCCTTAAAACACAACCTTTTAGCTATATTTATATATTTTAGAGAGTACAAGTACATAAACAAGAGATAAAGTACAAAATATTTATTATTATTTGATTTCATATATTAAAAATAATTTAATATTTATTATTATTTGATTTCATATATTAAAAATAATTTACTCTCCACTTATTTCTATGTAATGTTAGGTTTTCACACAATAAATACAAATCTTAAATATTTTTATCTTTTTTGAATACAAATTCTTTTAAATTAAAAATTATAATATGAAAAGTCATCATATTAATTTCAATGTTTTCAAGTGTTAATTAGTTTTTAAATAAATTAACATGAAAAAAATAGAATACGAAGAATTAACATATTTATCTATATATATAATTAGATTTTGAACAATAAATATGCTCATTAATGATAAATATTACATAATTATTTATTTGAAATAAAAAAGTAAAATATGAAATGTTAGAATTATAATTTTTATATTTTTATATTTTAATAATTAATGATTTAAAAATAAATATTTAAAATAAATATATAAATTAACTTTTCAAACTTTTCTCCTGATAAAGCAAATTATAATGATAGGATAAACAAAAATCTATAAAATATAGTCATATTAATTGTTAGGATAAAGAAAATTCTATAAAATATAGTCATATTAATTTCAATCTTTTCATTATCATTTTATTTTTAAAAAACTATCTACTCTACTAACAATTAAATTAAAAAAAATGGTAGAGGTGTGAAAAGTCACAAAAAATTATTATATTAATTTCAATAAATGAGGGATCAAATTAAATGAGTGTAAAACTAAGTTTTTATACATTCTTTTATAACTTCATATGTGATAAATATTTTTATAAATTGATGATTAGATTTAACAACCTATTTGTATCTATTACTCATATAAAATTTTAAGTTTATTCAATTTCCCATTATTTCAATTGAGAATAATATATTTTTAATATATATTGTAGGCATCCAATTTGGTCCAGGCCTGGATCAATTAGGCCTAGTCCAATGGGGTCAAGTTAAGCCTAAGGATTTGGTTTAATTATTTATTTATTTATTATGTCATTTATTTTGTTATTTATTTATTTTTTTAGATTTTACCTTTTTTCTGATTAATTTTCAGTTGCTATTAGGAGATAATGATGGAGATCAGAATAATTAAAAATAAAAAAATAAAAAAATGAATCTTGTTGTGAATAAAATTGGTAAAGTCATAGGTGGATTTAACCTACATAGGATAAATTCAATGTTTAATTTGATAATTTAGAAACTTAATCGAAGAAGGAGTCAGGATTAATTAGAAACTCTTTTGATTGAACTTATAAATACCCACTGATCAAAGACCTGAAGGACACACAAAGAGCAGAAAACAGAAGACAGCAGTTAGAAAAAGTGCTTGGAAGAGCTAACAGCAATCCTAGAATTTTTAAGATTTTTTCAAAATTTTTGGTATTTTTTTTTGAAAATCTTTTGGAAAAATTCCAAATTCTGATGAAAATTTTGGCAAAACTTGCATTTTTCGACGATATTTTCTAGTTTTCAATGACTTTTCATAGTTTTCGGTGAAACATTCAATCAAAATCGTGGGTTCTAGAGAGAGAAAAAAAGCAAAGAGGGGAAGAGAAAGAGAGAAAGAAGGGAGAAATTTGAAGAAAAATAAAAACTTTTACCTTTTATATTACCCCAAAATGATGTCATTTTGGCATTTAAAAGAATCCAAGATCCACGTGTTTTGCCAATGGGTGATCCGACCTGATCGGAACTCGATCCATTGACTCGCGTCCCAACCAAACTTAGATGCTGAGTCGAGCCAAGTCACACCTTCGAGCCATTTTCTATGCCTAGAGCCAAACCACACTAAACCTTTCAGCCCAGCCGTTTCATTTTTTTGGTATTTTTTATTTATGTGTTTGGTTTTTTTAGGTATTTTTGCATGAATAAATTTAAAAAAATATAAATATATATAAAATTTTTAAGAATAAGTATTAATTATCCCATGATGTAATTTATAGAAATTTCAAATAGTAAATTTTTGTAAAATTCTTCGGTAAAAAATTTTATCTAAATTTGTCCCAAATGATGGAATAATTTAGATAAAGTTTCAATAACAACAATTAATATTTATTTTCAAACAAAAAAAATATTGATAAAAATTTTGGAATTAAATACAAATTACCCAAGGATGAGATTTTTAAAAATTTCAAATGGCAAATTCTTAAGAAATCTCAAAGTGAGAAATTTCTCTAAATTTATCCCAAATGGTGGAATAATTTAGATAAAGTTTCAATAAAAGTAATTGTATTCTTTTCCAAATAAAATTTGATCCAAATGGTGGAAGAATTTAAATGAAATTTTAATAAAAAATAATTGTCATATTATTTTCTTTCCAAAAAAAGAAGAAAAAATAAAAAGAATTTCTAAATAGGCCCAAATGATGGATAATTTAGAAATTCCAAAAGAGAAAATATTTCTAATTTGGCCCAAATAGTGGAATAATTAGATATATTTTCAAAACAAAAAAAAAATCCAAACCAAAAAATGAATTAAATCTTTTTTCGACAACGGAGCCTTTTCAAGGAAACAAATGAGATCCTTGAATACACTTGAGGTGAGGGAATATATTTTGAGAATTCTACTAGATTGATGGAAGAATCTTAAGAATTATTTCCAATATTTCAAAAAAAACTTGAAACCATTAGAATTAAGACCTTAGGATAAATTTAAAATAATATGGTGCCATCCTTTAGATGGGCATGTGGGGGTACTATAACCTTCCCTACATGTAACCGAACTCCCGAACCCTATTTTGGTTTGTAAACCTGAACCTATTCTTTCAAGGACCCTTAGTCAAGCTTAGGAGCTCCTTAAAATTATAAATTCCTTAGGCGGCCAATCACACCTAGATTAAAAAGATTGGTGGTGACTCCATTTGTTAAGTCTAGCTATAGATTTTTGAATCTATATGTTATGACAGTTTGGCGACTCCACTAGGGATGCCATAGAGAGTCAGGCCATAACTTTTTAAATTTATCTATCATTTGATCTAATGGTTTACATCATAACTATTTGTTTACTAATGTTGTTTCTTTTTTGTCTTGCATTTTATTTATGGGCTTGATAATTATATGTTCCTTCACACACATTATCACATCCATTTGCATACATGAGCTTTATACCTAGGCACCGTCCCTCTTAAGAAAGAGTAAAGCACCTACACTCTCGTGAGATGATAATCTTCATAATGGCTAACGAAATACTCCTATTCAAATTTAATTTTTTCGTTGGTAGCTTGTGATGGGTAAGGATTGGACTGCCTTACTAGTCTGTGATAGACAATGATGTAAGGAATAATTTAGGAACTGTTATTGGTCAAAATCACTTAACCCTATATATAGTGTACACTTAAGAAGCCACTCTTAAGATAGAGCCCATCCTACCCATTGATAAATATAACCCAAAATTAGGATACAAGAAGGAACAACTTGTATATTGCTTATCTAACCATTTGGTTTGCTTCATTTTGTGCTCTTGTATCATTTCCATATCATTTAATTCTATGCATCATTTTCATGCTCATGTTTTAACATTATCATTTGCACCATTCTCATATAGGAAATATTTACCACATATCAGTTATTGATAAATCAGATCTCACACTTACATCTATGGAAAGCCAAATGCAATCAAAGTTTACATCAATTTATCATAAATCTGCTCATAATTGAAAATCAAGTCAGAGAAAACTCAAAAAAAAGTAAGGTGATTGCTTGTCTGAGGTTTTTATCTCATCAATGCCCGAGAAAGTTCATCTCAACCTCTAACAAAATGACCTGACTAACTTAAGCAATGTTTGGGGATGCATGAATAAAGCAAGGTAGAAGGCATTTGAGAACAAATATGACATAGCTTCACTGCTCCAAGTAGATGTCGATAATAATCTAATTAGAGCCATCATTCAGTTTTGGGATCCTTCTTATAGGTGTTTCATCCTCAATTAAGCAGACATGATGCCCACAATTAAAAAATATATGGTTCTACTTTGTTTCGATTTACCAAACCTGGACAAGATCTACTGGTTGAATAAGGTAGGCTATCATAAAAAGCTAGTGCAAATGCTTGGAATTAGCTTGCCTCAAGTTAATGCATGTGTCAAGACAAAAGGTGAAAGTAAGGCTATCCCATGGAATTTTTTGTGAGACTTCATCTAGGGGCATGTGGATGATGATCAAGGGTTAGTGGCAATGGCTATAGCTTTATATGGACTGATGATCTTCCCAAAAGTCATCGGGTATGTTAATGTCGCAATGATAGAGTTTGTTGACCAGTTAGCATACCAAGTCAATGCAACTCCAACCATTTTAGCAAAAACCATTTGCTCCTTGAACTTTTGTCACAGAAATGGTAAAGATCGATTTAATGGGTGCTCATAATTGCTTTATGTATGGATGAAGAGTCACATCGAGTGTGAAGAAAGCCAGTTCTGTAAACCATACTTGCATTCTAACATTCCAATCAAGTGTTTTGTTACAGCACATAGCCTAAATCAAAGTCAAAAGAAGAATGGTTTTCCTACTTTTCAACCCTTGATAGCCAAGAGATAATTTAGATGCATCATGACACAGTGTTGTATAGTTGTGGGAATCAACCTTGGGTATTTCTATTAGGCCTATAGGGTGCTATTACTTATGCCTCAACTCTGGTGAGAAGATAATCCAGATGCGAACAATTTATTCTAGAAACCCATGGACTTAACAGTGGAAATTCTCTTTCATTGAGAAAGGGGCATGCAAAATGATTGAAAAGATAAAAAAAGCTTGGAAGCAAACCATCCAAGTTGACCAAGAGAAGTTCACCTACGACATCGCCCCATAATATATTGTGTGGCATGCAAGGAAGGGTAAAGATATTGTACTTCCTTAAGAGCAATTAGGCAACCATTCCCTAAAGCCTATTCCTCAAGATCCCCGGTTTAAGGTGGAAACGACGAAAATAAAGCTCTATACTAAGAGGATGAGCTGGAGTAGGAAAATAAGAGATTAAAGGGAGAAATGAAAGAAAATTTAAAGTTGTAAAAGCAGAAAGTCTAGAGCTTAAATGAGCAAAAAGATCAGTGGAAAGCTTTATTCCATGATCTAGACAAAATACATTCATTAGTCACACCCGAGCTTGCCTAACTCTTAAAAGAAAATGAATTACTGAGAGCAAAGGTGGAAAAAGGATAAAAAGCCACTGCTAGGGCACACAAACATAGTCAAATGCTACAAGAAATAGTGGATCAACACACAACACAAGTAAAAGCCTTGTCTAATGAATGCAAAAGATAAGCTAAATAGAGTGAGCAATGAAAGGACATGTACACAGAAAAAAAACATCTGAGGCATTTGTTCGATCAACTATGCATTGTTACCGACAAAGCATCAAAAATGAAAGAAGAAGTGGAAGATTTGAAGGCTGTGGTGCAACCAGTGGGAGCTCATGGGTGATGATTGCTTAATTTCCTATACGAGGCACAAAATCATTACTAGTAAGCTAAAAAATTTATAAAGAGACAATAGGAATAAATGATGATGTTTAGAACTTTAGAATATTACTTTGGCTTTATTATGATGTAATGTTGAAATTTTAAATAAAGTTTCAAATTGAGTTTTTTTTATCGATAATGGTGATGTGGCAAATATTAGTACATTTCATGCATGCATTTACATAGAGCACATAATTTCTAATAATAGTATAATTGTGATACTCAAGGTTCAAGGATAGCTCCATCTAGCAGAAACCCTACTCACCGATATAACACAAGAGCCAAAGCTAGACAAATGGAGTAAGAAAACTTTCATCGACTTGAAAAGATAGAAAAAGCTCAGGAAAAGCTTGAAAATGAGTTGAGTAAGATTCTGAATGCTCTCAACAAGTTAAACAAGGGAAAGAAAGTAGATAAAAACATAAGCCAATAGGACCCTCCATCATAAGAGGTGGCCAACCTTCTATATCCTCTCAAGTTTGGTCCACAACAAGCCCAATCCATACATGATATACTGCTATAGCAGTTCATATACCCTACATACCCTGAAATGTCATCAGTTTCAAACCTAGGGCATTACCATAGTTATGTGAATCTTGTCTTTATTGAAAAGGCAGTAGAACCAATGTAGGTTCCTAATTTGGATTATTTGAAAGGGAAAAAAAGAGAAAAAGCAAAAGTGGTTGAATCATTGAAAGACTCTAAGCTTAGTATGTTGAAAGAGAGGTTACGGGCTGTGGAAGGAATTGGCTTTTATGGCTCTATAGATGCTGCTGGGCTTTGTGTAGTCCCAGATATTGTTATTCCTTTAAAGTTTAAAGTATCGAAGTTTGAGAAATAATGATGGTACGAAGTGCCCGAAGACTCACATTACCATGTACTATCAAAAAATGGCAGTCCATGCCCACAATAAAAAGCTACTAATGCATACATTCTAAGATAGCCTTACTGGCTTCGCTACCAGGTTGTATGTCCAGCTGGATAGAACTCACATCCGTTCTTAGAGCGATATGGCTCGTGACTTTATTAGTCAATATCGACATATCATAGATTTAGCTCATGATCATTTGTCTTTGAATATGGAGAAAAAGGTAAATGAATTATTCAAGGAATATGCCTAGAGGTGGAGAGATGTAGCTTATCAAGTGCAACCTCTTCTGACTAAAAAAGAAACTATATTGTTGTTGTCAGCACTCTAAAATCTCTTTATTATGAAAAGATAATAGGGAATACAACAAACAATTTCACTGACATAGTAATCTCGAGTGAAATCATTGAGAATGCCATCAAGAATGGCAAGTTAGAAGGATGGGAGGTATCCACTAAAAAACCCTAATGAAAAAGGAGACTGAAGCTCAAGCTATGAGTTTTGATAGACAACAGTTCAGGGGTTATCAACCCTACCCACCACAAGGATATTCTCTATATTATCCTGTTATGAATAATGCTTCCTCTTACCCATATCAACTAATCCCACAGTTGTCATATCCCTAGACATATCAATCCTCTTTCAGACCTCAAACTGCCACTTACACTCCTAACACTCAACCTCCTCCAAGACCACAGACCCATCCTGCTAGCCCAATAGGTGATTCCCATGAGTAGTGAACTACTCGTGAAAACTTCGTATTTGATCCAATCCCCATGATATATATAGAGTTATATCGTGAGCTCTACAATAATCATTTGATTGCTCCTAGTCGACTAGAGCCACTCAAGCCACCTTACCCTAAGTGGTATAATCTTACAACCTATTATGACTATCACTACAGGATTGCCGTCATTTCATCAAAAATTGCATTGCCTTGAAGCATAAAGTACAACGATTGATCAAGGATAGAATGATTAACTTTGATACAGGAGGGGTAACTGCACTAAACATTAGTGGCAATCATTTGCCTAATCACAACGTGAATGCTCTAAGTAAGGAACGAGAGCATCATTTGAAAAGAAAAGTGGCAAATATTAAGACACTCTTAATCGACTATTTGATGCTGTATGAAAAGTTGACATAATACAACTAATGAGTTTGTACAGTTATCATGAAGCATATATACCAGGTACAAGCTGTAAATATCATAATGAGGCAAATGGTCACTCTATTAAAACTTATGAGTAGTTTCACCATAAGGTACAAAAGCTCATAGATTCATACTAGATGAAACTCTATAAAGAGAGAGAGGTCTCAAAGTGCTGGAATATCTATGACCGATAAGCCAACAAAATTATTTCTAAAATCGGTAACAATTCACTATATGAACAAGCCAAAGTCAATCATAGACAAGCTCATTCTCAAGCCAGTGACTTTTAAAGTTTCGATTCCATTTTCATATAAGGATGATAAAACTGTGCCCTAGAAATATGGTTGTGGTATAGTAGTTCAAGGGTAAGAAGAAGATGCCTCTAGTCTGATGCTGCTAATATAACTGGTGTGAAAGGCATCACCCAAAATGGAAGATGCTACATTCCAAAAATGTTGAAAAAAGGCTAGAAGAGAAAAAGCCAAAGTAAAAAAAGAGCAAAGTGATCCAAAAGTGATACCTAAAAAAAAATGTTAAAAACTAGTATCGAAGAAAGAAGCTTGTGAATTCTTAAAATTGGTGAAACACAATGAATACTCACTGGTTGAACAATTAAATAAGATGTCGGCATGAATCTCATTGTTATCACTGCTATTAAATTCAAAACCACACCAAAATGTTTTGCTAAATGTGTTAAACCAAGCATACATGACACATAATGTGTCTGTTGAGTATGTGAACCACTTAGCTAGAAACCTGTTCATGCTAAATTACATTCCATTTAATGATGATGAGATTCTTTTGGAGGGAAGGGGAAGCACCAAGGCTCTACATATCACAGTTAAGTACAAGAGCCATATCTTAGCCAAGGTTTTTATCGACAATGGCTTCGCCATTAATGTCATGCCTATGTCAACTTTGGCAAGGTTACTTATCGATTACTCACATATGAAGGATAGCCAAATGGTCATCTAAGCTTTTGATGGGACCAAGCAGGAAGTCCTGAGAGATAAAGAAATACCCTTGCAAATTGGATCATGCTCTTTCAATGTAAAATTTTAAGTGATAGATATCTCTTATCTTACAACTATTTGTTAGGAAGGTCACAAATTCACATGACAGGTATTGTTCCCTCTACCCTACATCAAAAGATCAAGTTTAATGTAGAAGTTCGATTGGTAGTGGTATTTGAGGAAGAAAACATACTAGTGACCTAACCTTTGAATGCCCTATATGTGAAAGCTACTGAAAAAGTGGTGGAATGTTCTTACGATCCTTTGAACTAGTCAATTATATAAGGAAAGGACCTAAAAACCAATAATTTTCAAAGATAGTGATGAGTCAGGTCATTAATAATGGTTGGTATCTTGGAGTAGGGCTGGGTTAAAACTTACAGGGATAAGAGAGCCCCTAACAATGATGGACAACAGTGAAAAGTTAGTCTTAGGCTATAAAGTAGAAGAATGGTAGGTTAAGAGAAGACAGACAATTAAATAGCAAGACTAATGAGCATCCCACACTTGTACGAGACCTTCAGGCCTTGAGGGTTTATGTACCCAAATATAGAAAAAGATTTTGAACAAAGTATGGAAGAGGCATTCGTTCAATTGTCCATCGATGCTATTGAAGATGAAAAAGGGATGAGTGAAGAACAATGGGTTTGCCCTGGTATACCAGATTATGAGCTAAACAATTGGAGATCATTGAAATGCCTTTTACCCTTGAAAGTAATTCAATGTAATTGTACATCCCAATAGCTTATGTCCAAAGCCTCAAGGATGATCTTTCTTGTTTAGGCTATTTATTTATTATTATTTTAATAAAGATTAGGAAGGATACATTTTCATTCATTTCTTCTAATGGCTTCATTTTTTCATCTTGCCAACATATCCCATTTTATTTAATTTCAAGTGCTTAAATGAACAGGAAGATAATCATGATAATGATCAAAATGTTAATTTTGAAAATTTAATCTACACTGATGAACTTGATAACGAAGATGATTCTGAAGAGTATGTTATCCTTTTAGACCTAATGAGATTGATTGAGCAAGAAAGTAAGCTAATTGAGCCTCATCAAGAGATAACTAAATTAGTAAATGTAGAAAATGAGAAGAATAAGAAAGAGATTAAAATTGATACTTCACTTTCATCAAGAGATAGGAAACGTTTAAAAAATTTATTTCAGGAATTCGTAGATGTGTTTGCTTGGTCTTACTAGGATATGCCAAGGCTTAATACAAAAATAGTAGAGCATAGACTGCCCTTAAAGCTAAAATATAAACTAGTCCAGCAGAAACTGAGGTAAATAAAGCTTAAAATACTACTACAGATCAAAGAAAATGTGAAGAAGTAGTTTGATACAGGTTTCTTGCAAGTGGCCAAGTATCCATAATGGATAGCCAATATAGTACTAGTCCCTAAGAAAGATAAAAAGGTACAAATATGCGTAGATTATCATGATTTGAATAAGGCTAGCCCAAAGATAACTTTTCTTTGCCTTATATTGACACACTAATAGACAATATAGCAAAACATTTGATGTTCTCCTTTATGGATGGGTTCTCAGGGTATAACCAAATAAAAATGGCTGAAGACGACATGGAAAAGATAACTTTCATGACCATATAGGGAACCTTTTGCTATAAGGTCATGCCCTTTGGTTTAAAAGCAACGTATCAAAGGGCCATGGTGACACTCTTTCATGACATGATGCACAAAGAGGTTGAAGTGTATGTGGATGATATGATAGCAAAATCTTGTGAAGAGAAGATCATGTCACCAACCTCAGAAAGCTATTTGAAAGGTTAAGGAAATTCTAACTCAAGTTGAACCCAGTTAACTGCACATTTAAGGTAAGGTTAGGGAAGTTGCTAGGTTTTGTGATCAGTGAAAGAAGGATCGAGTTGATCCAGATAAAATACGAGCCATTCAAAATTTATCACCTCCAAACACACCAAAAAAAGTTTGAGATTTTTTAGGTAGATTAAACCACATTTCTCGGTTCATTTTCTAGCTTACTATAAGTATGATACCATTTTTAATCTTTTTCGTAAGAATAACCCTGAAGAATGAAATAAGGAATGTCAAACAGCTTTTGATAAAATTAAGCGATACTTATCAAATCCTCTAATATTATGCCACTTATTCTAGGAAGACCCTTAATTTTATATCTGACAGTGTGCGAGAATTCAATGGGATGTGTATTGAGACATTAAGATGAGTTTAGCCGAAAGGAAAGAGCTATATACTATCTGAGTAAAAAATTCACAGAATATAAATACAAGTATTCTTTTTTGGAAAAAATATTGTTGTGCATTAGCTTGGACTACCAAAAGACTCAGATAATACATGCTCTATCACACCATATGGCTTATAGCAAAACTAGATCCAATTAAATACATCTTTGAGAAGCTCTCTTTGTTTGAAAGAATTACTAGATGTAAGTAATGCTCTTGCAGTATGATATCATATATGTAAACCAGAAGGTAATAAAAGTGAGGGCTATAGCCTAGTTTCTCACAAATCGGGCTATCGAGGATTATGAGCCAATGAGATTGAAATTTTCAAATAAAGATTTAATAACTATTTTCCAACTAAAAAAAAAAGAGCATGAAAAGAAGTGTTGGAAATATATTTTGATGAAGCTGCCAATGCCTTGGGACATGAAATTGGGGCAATTCTAATTTCTCCAAAAGAATAATACTATCCTATAACAACGAGGTTGAATTTCAACTGCATGAATAACATCGTTGAATATGAGGCATATGTCATAAGTTTACCAGCCGCTATAAATAAAAAAGTTAGAGTATTAAAAGTGTTTGAAGACTCAGTTTTAGTTATATATCAGTTGAAAAGAGAATGCGAGATGAAAGATTCAAAACTTATTTCATATCATAAGTATATCCTAAAGTTAATCAAGTAGTTTGAAGATATTCAATTTGATCATTTACCTCGGAAGGAGAATTTGATTGCTAATGCTTGGTTACCTTGGCAAGACTGATCCAAATTAATGATAATATCAATATTCAGCCTATCAAGTTAGATGTCAAAGATGTGCCAGTTCATTACTCTAATGTAGAAAAGATGGAGATGGGAAACCTTGGTATTATGATATCGTACAGTACATTAAGAATCAGTAATACCCCATCCAAGCAACTGAGAATGATAAAAGGGTCATTCAAAGACTAGCTATGTGTTTCTTTCTAAATGGAGATATTTTGTACAAAAGAAGTCGTGACCAAGTATTGTTGAGATGCATAAATACAACTGAGACAAAAAAAATTATGGAAAAAGTGCATGATGGAGTATGTAAGGACATGTCAATGGACATATGATGGTAAGACAGATCATGAGAGTAAGGTACTATTGGTTGATAATAGAGAGTGACTGCATTGACTATACTAAAAAATGTCATAAGTGCAAGATCTACACTGATAAGATTCATGCTCCACCATTTGCTTTACATGTTTTGGTACCACTCTGGCCATTCTCTATGTGGGGCATAGATGTCATTGGTCTTATTATCCCAAAGGCTTTTAATGGGAATAGGTTTATTTTCGTGATGATAGATTATTTCATGAAATGGGTGAAAGCAGCTTCATTTGAAAGTGTGACACCATCTGTGGTCTGTAAGTTCATAAAGAAAGAAATCATTTGTAGATATAAACTTTTCGAGAGAATCATTTCAAACAATGCTAAAAATTTGAATAGTAAGATGATGCAAAAAATATATGCCAGTATAAGATCAAGCATCATAATTTAGCACCATACCATCCAAAAATGAATGAGACAGTCAATATGGCAAATAAGAATATAAAAAGGATTCTTAAGAAGATGACTGAAACTTATAAAGATTGAAATGAGAAGTTACCATTTGAGCTACATGTTTATCGAACATCAATATGTACCCCTATTAGGGCAACCCTATTCTCTTTAGTTTATGAGATGGAAGCTGTATTACCAGTAGAAGTGAAAATCCCATCTTTGATGATTTTAAAAGAAGTCAGATTGGAAGAGGCTGAATGGATTTGAGAATGCCATGAATAGTTGAATTTCATTGAAAAAAAAAGATTGACAGCATTGTGCCATGGTTAGTTATATCAAAGAAGAATGATGAAGGCTCATGATAAAAAGGTTTGACCCCGATGTTTTCAGGAAGGGGAGTTGATCTTGAAAGAATTCTCCTCGAACCAGCATGATAATAGGAGAAAATGGACTCTAAATTAAGAAGGGCCATATGTTGTGAAACGAGCTTCTCAGATGAAGCATTAATATTAGCTGAGATGGATGAAAATGATCTGTCTCATCCTATAAATTCTGATGTTGTGAAAAAGTACTATGCTTGAAAAGAAAAAAAATGAAAAAATAAAAAAGAATGACTCAAGTCAAAAACCCCAAAAAGATAGTTTGAGTTAAATGGGGGTTTATCTAAGCTAAAAACCTAAAAAGGTGGCCTATAAGGAGAATACAGAATTGAATTTAAAATTTCACCAATATGGAGGCTAGCATGGTCTGATGAGCTCTAAGTTGTTAAGGGCATCAGGTGGTTGAATTTTTTGAAAAGACTTCAAGATATGTTATCATGATTATCTGATTATTTATTTTGAGCATTGTCTTCCTATACCTATCATTGTAATTCTTTTCTTTTCACATTGGCCAAAGTTGTGCCATCATTTTTGCTAATAAAAGATATTCCACTTCTTTCTTTGTGTTTTTTTTTATTATTTCTTAGCCATTCCTACTCTTTTTATTCTTTAATGCCCTACAATGGAAAAAATATGTGATTGCATTCTTGCTTTCTAGAATTAAAATAATAATGGATAATTGAATGATAGCATGAAAGATTCTTACATTACCTTGGAAAAGTTAAGAGTGATAAAGGCACATATGAAATGTTCAATTCCTGGTAAGGGCAATGAATTAAAAAAAAAAAAAAAAAGATTTCTTGAAATAGAAGAATGGGAATTAAATGAGAAAGATGATTAAAAGTTACATTGATTTGGTTTTAGTATTTGAAGAATAAAGGGTTCGAAGACTAAGAAAAGAGCTTGAGAAACTTGAGTTCCACAATTGAAGAGAAATTAATTAACATTAGCATGGCATGCATTGCATTTCTAAATGTCTAGTGCATAACACAAGCTGCATTTAAGAATGTCCCGTGCATGAAATTAGAAATAGGGATATTCTAAGATCTCACATAGAGAAGACAGATGGAAAGATTTTTTAATGAAAAAGTTTTAAACTCTTGTTTGAGAAGAAACTTGTACGGTAAGAATCTAATATTTGGAAAGGATATTTCTCAAGTATTATGAATGATTTGTAAGACCTTTGACCATAATCTCCTAAAATTCCTTCAGACATGATCTATAACACCTCTAGATATGATTGTCGATGAGCCTTTTATTTTTCAAAGTTGTTGAGCCTCTGCTTAGATGAGCTTTATTTATTTTTCAAATGTCATTGAGCCTCTGCTTAGAAGAGCTTTATTTATTTTTCAAAAGTCGTTGAGCCTCTGCTTAGAGAAGCTTTGTTTATTTTTTAAAAGTCGTTGAGCCTCTATTTAGAGGAGCTTTATTTATTTTTCAAAAGTAGTTGAGCTCTGCCTAAAGGAGCTTTATTTATTTTTCAAAAGTCGTTGAGCCTCTATTTAGAGGAACTTTATATATTTTTCAAAAGTCGTTAAGCCTTTGCTTAGAGGAGCTTTGTTTATTTTCCAAAAGTCATTGAACCTCTATTTAGAAGAGCTTTGTTTATTTTTCAAAAGTCGTTGAGCCTCTATTTAGAGGAGTTTTGTTTATTCTCCAAAAGTTGTAAACCTCTGCTTAGGGGAATTTTGAGTAATTTAGCAAATTTGGCTGTCTAATTAAAAAAAAAAGAGTGAATGTGTTGGCATGGTCATAAGCAGGGTGTTTACGTCTTTGCATAATTCCTGTTGCATAGGAAATGAGTAAAGAGAGGTAGCTATAAACACTCAATTTGGTCTAGGCCTGATCCAATGGGGTCAGGTTAAGCCCAAGGATTTGGTTTAATTATTATTTATTTATTTATTATGTCATTTATTTTGTTATTTATTTATTTTTCTAGATTTTATCTTTTCTTGATTAATTTTCAGTTGCTATTAGGAGATAATGATGGAGATCAGAATAATTAAAAATAAAAAAAATGAATCTTGCCATGAATAAGGTTGGTAGAGTCATAGGTGGATTTAACCTGCATAGGATAAATTCAATGTTTAATATAATAATCTAGAAACCTAATCGAATAAGGAGTCAGGATTAATCAGAAACTCTTTTGATTGAGCCTATAAATACCCACTGATCAGAGGCATGAAGGACACAAAGAGAGCAAAAAATAAAAGACAAAAGTCAAAAAAAGTGTTTGGAAGAACTAATAGCAATCCTAGAATTTTTAGGATTATTTTTTAAATTTTTGGCATTTTTTTCTAGAAATTTTTTGGAAAAATTTTAGATTGTGATGAAATTTCTAGCAAAACTTGCACTTTTCAATGATATTTTCTAGTTTTCGATGGCTTTTCACAGTTTTTGTGAAACATTCAACTAGAATCCTAGTTTTCTAGAGAGAGAAAGAGAGAAATGGGGGAAGAGAGAGAGAAAAAAGGGAGAAATATGAAGAAAATTGAAAACTTTTGCCTTTTATATAGCCCAAAATGACGTCATTTTGGCATTTAAAATAATCCACGATCCGCACATTTTACCAGTGGGTGATCTGACCCGATCATAACCCGATCCATTGACCTATGTCTCAGCCAAACTTAGCTGCTAAGCCGAGCTGAGTCGCACCCCAAGCCCCACCTTCGAGTCGTTTTCTGTGCCTAGAGCTGAGCCACGCCACACCCTCCAACTGAGCTATTTCATTTTTTTGTATTTATTTATTTATTTATTTATTTATTACTTTTATTTATGTGTTTGGTTTTTTTTAAGTATTTTGCATGAATAAATTTAAAAAAATATAAAATTTTTTAAAATAAGTATTAATTATCCCATGATGGAATTTATAGAAATTTCAAATGATAAATTTTTGTAAAATTCTTAGGTGAGAAGTTTTATCTTAATTTGTCCCAAATTGTGGAATAATTTAGATAAAGTTTCAATAACAATAATTAATATTTATTTTCAAACAAAAAATAAAAAATTAAAAAAATATATTGATAAAAATAAAAATTGCTCAATAATGAGATTCTTAGAAATTTCAAATGGCAAATTCCTAAGAAATCTCAATGTGAGAAATTTCTCTAAATTTGTCTCAAATGGTGAAATAATTTAGATGAAGTTTCAATAAAAGTAATTGTATTATTTTCCAAATAAAATTTTGGTTGAAAATATGTGATAATTATCCAAGGATTAGATTCTTAGAAATTTCAAATAGTAAATTCTTAAGAAATCTCTAAGTGAGAAATTTCTTTAAATTTGTTCCAAATGGTAGAAGAATTTAAATAAAATTTCAATAAAAAATAATTTTCATATTATTTTCTTTCCAAAAAAAGAAGAATAAATAAAAAAATTTTAAATAGGCCTAAATGGTGGATAACTTATAAATTCCAAAAGAGAAAATATTTTTAATTTGGCCCAAATGATGGAATAATTAGATATATTTTTCAAAATAAAAAAAATTAAAACAAAAAAATTAATTAAATCTTTTTCCGATGACGGAGCCTCTTCAAGGAAACAAATGAGATCCTTGAATACTCTTAAGGTGAGGAAATAGTTTTTGAGAATTCAACCAGATTGATCGAAGAATCTTAAGAATTATTTTCAATATTTCAAAAAAAAACTTGAAACCATTAGAATCAAGACCTTAGGATAAATTTAAAATAATATGGTACCATAATTCGGATAGACATGTGGGGGTGCTATAACCTTCCCTACATGTAACTGAACTTTCGAACCTTATTTTGGTTTGTAGGCCTAAACCTATTCTTTCAGGGACCCTTTAGTCAAACTTAAGAGCTTCTTAAAATGATAGATTTCTTAGGTGATCAATCGCACTTAGATAAAAAAGATTAGTGATAACTCCATTTGTTAAGTCTAGCTATAAATTTTCGAATCTATATATTATGATATATATTAACTGTTAAAATTTTATTGATTATCAAATGAATGGCTATACATTTTAAATTTACTTAAAATTTAACATACATGATCTACATGAATAGAGCATAAATTTCAATGATTGGATTGACAAAATATAATTCGTATAAAACGATATGAAAAAGTGTGAAACTAATTAGTTTTAAACATATCTAAGTGGATTCCTTTTCATTTTAGGTTTTCATATTTTATTATTTAATAATTTAAAAATAAATTTTTAAAAAATATAAATTATCCTTATTGAAAAAATTTCTTCTTATACTAATTACTTAAATTTAATTAATAGTAAAGAGAAGAAAAATCACAAATTATTATTATGTTAATTTCAATCTTTGCTTATTCTATGTATTGATGAATTTGGAAATTAAATAAATTTTACTAATATTTCACTTTTATTTCTTTTTTAAGTTTCATAATTTCTTTTGTCTTTCAGAATAATTTTTTCTTCAATATGATTATTATTTTAATTTTTTTGGTTTATTTCTTTTTTAAATTTAGTTTCTTTCTATATTTTATTTTTATTTTAATAGAATAATATGAATATAGACTTTTTTAAGAGAAACATTTAGTGTTTAAAAACCTTATGTATATCCATATACACATACATATTTATGTACATATATATTATTTAAATATTTTGAAGATAAAAAATTAATCATGCGAAGTGCCGGCCAAAAGACCCAGTAGTATAGATTTGTGGTAACATTCCTTTTAAATAGTAGCAAACGTGATTGAATAACAAAATCTCAATTTGAGATTTTAATTAGAATAACTTAGCTTTAAATCTTAAAAAGAAATTTGAGATTCCTAATTAAAATAAAAAAGAATTATTTTTTATATAATTTAAGATTTATTGATTTGAATTTCATCCTAAAAATTTGATTTTGTAAAAATTATTATAGAATCTTGGTATAGTTTAATCAGTCACAAAAATTTAACTAAAATAGTATTTTTAATAAAAAATTAGATTAATCCAATTGAAATATTTAAAACAAAATCTATCTATTTATTATAAATTAAAGTATTATTATATTTAAACCACATTAAGCAAAGATCACGTTTTTAATACAATTGAAATCCTTACAAAAATTATGATTAAAAATATGACTTTTGTTGAAAAGATAAAAAAATATATTTTTTATTATTTAACAAACATGATATTTTTAAAATAAAATTGTAGTTTTTATAAAAAATATATGCAAAATTATTTTCAGAATTTAACAAAAATGATATTTTTAAGATAAAAACATAATTTCTATTAAAAAGACAACATTTCAAAGATAAAAACACAATTTTTGTTGTAAACATGAACAAAATATTTTTTAGAATTCAAAAAACAATGCTTTTAAGATAGAAAATGCAATCTTTATTAAAAAGATAATATTTTTAATATAAAAATGTAGAATTTGTTGAAAACAGAAAAAAAATATTTTTTCTAAAATTCAACAAAAATACCATTTCTAATATAGAAAACACAATCTTTGTTGATACATGAAAAAAAAAATGTAATTTTCAAAATTAAATAAAGATGATATTTCTAAGATAAAAATGTAGTTTTTTTTTTTTTTAAAACGATGTTTTAAATATAAAAATGTAATTTTTGTTAAAAACATGAAAAGTATATTTTTTATAATTCAATAAAGATGATGTTCTAAGATAAAACATTATTTTTATTGAAAAAATTACTTTTTTTAGATAAAAATGTAGTTTTTATTGAAAATATGAAAAAAAATAAAACATAAAATATTTTTATTTAATATTATTACATATAAAATCTAAAATATATTTACTTAATATTATTACATATAAAATTTGTTTTCTCTATGTATGGACAATAACGTTAGGATAATAATTAGAATTTTAAGATTATATTTGTTGAGAATATAAAAATTATTTTTTAAAATTATTTAATTTCAACAAAAATAACTGTTATTCACATATTACGTGTTACTCATATATTAGTATTATGAATATTACATGTTATTCATATTTTATTAAGAATAATATAGTAAAAGACTTTATTAGATAATCTTATATTCATGTGATCCAAACACAAAAATCTTACATTTTTTAATTTAATAAAACCTAAGAATCACACATTCCTCTATAATATTATTTTTATCCTAAATCACTTTTCCTTTTAAATCTAAAAATCTGCTAGCTAAACGCCTTATATATGTTAAAAAATAAATGAAAAATTATTATATTATTTAAATAAAAGAATTATTACCTTGAAAACTAAAAGATTAATTAAATTTTAATTAAGGAATTAAAATAATGGGTTTATATTTGATGCATTATTAATTTATAAATTTTATGCACTATTAATAAATCGAATGATATTATTTTATTATTGAATAAATATTTTAAAAAATATTAATTTTTTATATATTTATTTTGTAAATAAATATTTATTTATAAATTAAATAAAATTATTTGATTCATTACTAATATATAAAATTTATGATAATATATTAAATATAAACTCTTATATCAATCTAAAATGACAAAACATAAATAAACGATGCAAAGAGTTGAACGTCGATACCATCAGCCAAATTAAGTTAATATCAAAAGCGTGAAGTTAACTTCCAACGAGACCTTAGTCTCAATAAATTAATTGAAGCTTAGAGCTCAAAATCATGAGCTAAAATACTCGACGTACTAGGTGTTCCTACAGTTCAACATACACGTGTCCTGAAAACCTTGTTGGTGGGACCCTAAGAGTACAATCACGTCTTAGAAAAAATGGACGGCTGGTGAATGGTGATAGCCACATGCAAGACGTACGATTTCTTACAATAATTTCTAATTAAAAATCAAACGTTTTATTTGATTTAGATAAAAATCAAATGTTTTTCTGGATTGTTTAAATAAAATTTATTCCGACGTAGTTAAAAAAGCGTAGAAAAAGGCGCAGTTAATTTTAGACTATGACAACTAGCATAAAAAATATAAACATGGCAACTGACTCATTTGTTTTATTGTTTTTGAATGAAAAATAAATTAGCTTTTTTTGTCTTATTTTCTTGGTTTTTGGAGAATATGATCAGGTAAAAATTTACTTTGTTGGATAGAAAGTCAAATGCATTTTGTATCTCTACCAGTAGTTGAGGTGAGTAAACATGACCTTTGTCTAGATATATAAAGCAGGGTAATGGCAAAGTATTTCTATATTACACGTACTGGAATTCTGTTGACAACTTTCATTGATGGCGTTCTTCACATGTTTTTGGCATCAACTTCTTCTGAAACTAATTTGTCGAAATGGTCTATCAATAGATCAAAATCATCTTGGCTTCTGATCGTGCTAAGGCGGAGATAACGCTCTTCAGCACCAAACACACCACCTTCACGGCCAATTACCGTGGCTGATCTAAGGACTGCATAATCATCTTTTCTACTGTCAAGAAAAATAGATAAACCAATAATATATTTAATTTAAAATCAAATAGTTTATCATGCATTAAATTTAAAAGTAAAAATTAAAAAATAAGTTAATTAAGCATTGTAGCATCTTAATTTTGTTCGAAATATCTTATCATTTTAACTCAAACTTAGTTTTTTAATTTGACCTTGACCATAATTTTTTGAATCCATTATACATCCACTTTAAATATTGTGGGATAAGGCCCGATGTGAGCTTTGTAGTGAAACCTATTGCATTGGCCTAAATAAATACGTAAAATAATTCAATAAAAAATCAAATAAAAATTTTTTTTTATGAAAAAAATCCATTAATGACTCATTGTTTGCTATAAATAATTAATAATTAATAATAAAAATATAAAAATCAAAACAATCCAAAAAGAGCTTGACCCAAAAAAATTGAAAGCCATAAAAAAAGGCGAGAATAAAATGAAATAAGGCACTAAACATTGGGCCTTTTGTTAAAGGCCCAAGTACACTACAAATGGGGCATTCGGTTTGGCCCCATATTGGAGGTAAATATAATTAAAATGGAACAGTAACAATTATGCATGTACATGGGAGGTTAACACATGAAGAAGAAAAACAAACTGAAAAGAAAAATCGATGAAGACATGGAAGAGGTATGAAGTGCATGATGTGAAGAAAGTGGGGCCATGAAGGGAGAATGTGGGGCGTGGCATAGGAGCCATGCACAAATGTGCAAGAGCAACCACAAACGAAATGGCCTGGGCCATGGCCAGCAGTATGGCGACATTTGAAAACGGTAGCAGGAAAAAGCAAGAAGGAAGAGAGCTTAGTAGAAACGCACACCAGTAGCAACATAAAGCAGGTAGAAACGAAACCAAAGGAAAAACTAAAAAGAAACAAAAGAGAAGAAGGAGAGGTGAGCAGGAAAAAGCAAAAAGGAGGAAGCAAGGAGCGGGAAAAAAAGAAAAACCAAGAAGAAAAGGGGGACCAAACGAAAAAGAAAAAGAGAAAAGAAGGAGCATACGTGAAGAGGGCAATGAAAAAAAAGTAAACCAAAAATTGCAAAAACTCAAGTAGAAAAAAAAGTGAATAGCAACCCAAACAAAAAGAAAACTGGTAGTGTGGAAGCCAAAAACGGGCAGTAAATGAGGGGAGTTGCGGCATAAAAAAGTAGCAAAAAAATAAAACCTATAGCAAACGTGGGTAGTAGCGAAAGCAAAACAAGAGAGGAAATGAAGAATTAAACCACGGGTGAAGCAAAAAATGAACAAAAATTAAAACAGAGCAGACGAAGAACATGAACACCTGGGTAGCAACCTGAGAAACGAAACAAAGCAGAAAAAATTAGTAACAACAAGCGAAGAGAATAAACCTAAGGATTTAAATAGTGGCGTGGTAGTCGTTTAACGACTGTTATTTTGTAGTAATGCTGCCATCCGGCACTGCTATTAAAGAAAAAATAGATAAAAATGCTGATCACGATGATTATGGCTTATCGCGAATGTGAAAAGCGGTGTAACAGTCAATAACGATAATAACGATCCGTTATTGCCTGCTACTCCTATTTTCATCCAAAAAATTTATAGAAAAATGAAAACAAAACCATTATGCCTGAGTAAATAAAAGGTTTTCATCTGAGAAAAACCCAAAAAACAAAATAAATATAGTCTCAATCAAACTCAAACACTAAATTAAGATAAGCATAACCAACTAATTAAAGGTAAGCATTGCAATTTAACTTAAAATTTCTTTTTTATTTCTGAAATTTTTGCAAAAACTATGTTATAAACTAGTGAGTTATAATGTGAGATCCATATTGAAAAAAGTAATGTTCGTTCACTGATACTAGGGCCTAAGGTGAGAAGGATGCGACTAGGAGGTTCGTGCTTTCTATTTTTAAAGCGAGAAAAAGATAGGCGATTGAAGCGTATAGGTTTTAGGAGGAAAGAAAGAAGATGAAAGAAAAAGGAAAACAAAAGAGACTATGTTTGGAGTTGGACGGTGAACGGAGCATTACTAGTGGAAGGAACCTAGAGGTTGGATCTAGAGTTTCGAGTTTAGAGGGAAAAAAAGAATGGTGCTACTGTTGAGAGAAGAAAGATAAAAGAAAGAACAAATGGTTAAGGTTTTATGATTTTTTATTCATGAACTAAATGGTAAGTTTTGGGATTAAAGGGCAAAAAAAAAAAAGGGAAAGAATTGGATGGATCTTGGCTTTGCATACTAAATTTTGGCCCAATAGTTGACAAGCTATTTGATTTATGGATTTTTGGATCCTTTAGACTTCACATTAAGACCTTAATAAGTTTTTATTTGTATATTTATTTTTAGTTCATGATAATAATATTTTTAAAAATATTTACCAAAATAAATAAATTATGAATGATTGTATTATTGGTAAAAAAATTTTATTATGAAATATTTATAAATGAAGTATTATATTATTAATAAATAAAGTAAATGTGAATCTTTGATGATAAAATTCTAAAAAAATCTAAGTATTGATTCTATTAAAAATTTCTAATAAGAAAATTCTTTAATACAAAAGACCATCATTTACTCCCAATGTAATATTAGTATATATGGATCCTTGACACTTAATATATTTTATTTTATTAGTTATTAATATTGGTAAAAATTCATAAGTAAGAATGAGTACTTTTCTAAATATGAATATTTTACTATGATGACATAAATTATGAATTTTTTTTATATAAATAAATGATCCTAGTGAGATATAAATTACTTTAAAAATTATTAGAAAGAAATTTTTATTATCATAAGTATAATTAATGTGTTTTATAATAAATTGTGTAAAATTAAAAAAATTTGTGATTGCAATGACTGTGATAGAAACTATTACGTCTGTAACTATGATAAACAAACGTGACCAAAAACATGACCGCAACTGCAATTTAAATCCCTGAATAAACCATAAAAAATAGAAAATGACAGTATAAAAAAAAGAAAAAATCTGAAAAAACAATCATAGAAAACTAAGGCTTCCATCTTTCTTGGGTTTTTAGCTCATTTACTCTACATAAGGATCGCTTTTGGTAAAAAATAAATAGGTAATTTTACTTTTATTCTTCTTAAATAATTTTTATGCATGAAATAGCTTGTATGCTTCCCATGCGCATGAAATTGCTAGTTATTTTTCTATATAGAACTTTTGTGCTCACTAAGTAAAGAAGGAAAAGGTCAATAAAAGAAAAATGCATTTCTTTAGGCCACCATAGGAGGTTTTGGTTAAAGGTCAGAAAATTAAGGAAAAGAAAAAGGTTCCTTTTTACCTAAAACTTGTTACACCTTTTGTTGTACTGGTTAAGTTCAAAACCTTTAGTTTCTTATGTTGGTAGTATCCCATGGTTATGGGGTTGTTGTCCATGCTTCCATTTTCATCTATTTTCTTGTTTATTAAACTTACTTTCATATGGGTTATTAGTGGTTCATAAAGGTGTGGAAGCTTTGTTAAGCATCCAACTTACTACCAGTTGGTAATAAGTAGAGGGACCCAACTTGAATACAAGATTATAGGATGTGGGATAGTATCACTTTAACAAGCCTTTATCATGTGTAGACAAAAATAAAAAAAGCCTTCTGCGTGATAAATTTAGAAAGGGTAATACAATGAAAATCCTGGCCTGATACCGTATTAAGTATCTAACTCAAAATCAATTGACAGTAAGTGGAGGGGCTCAATATAAGATTACGAAAATTTTGACATATATTAGATATATGATAACCAACCTTAACAAGCCCTCATCAGCATCTAATTTACTATCAATTGACAGTAAGTGGAATGACCCAACTTAAATATAAGACTATAAGATATAAGATTGTACCACTTTAACAAGCTTCATCCTATATCCATGTTTGTTGCCTTTTATTGTGCACATGATTTGTTGGTGAAGATGAAATAAATATGCATGATTTATTCTTGCTTGCTAGATTTGGTTTTATAGCTTGTTTGTTCTCCATAAAGATTATATTCATGCATATTTCATACCATATACATTTCTTGTATGTTGTTAACAATAGAAATAAAATAATAAAATATTAATAAGTAATGATAATAAAATTTTAATAAAAAGAGGATATAAATAAAAATATAACAAAATAAATTTTGAAAGCCATGTCTAGATATTGAAGGAATTTCAAATTTGGGTTTTAAGAAAATTTAATTCTACCTAATTGTTGGGGAATTAAATCTTATTTAAGGAAATTTGATTTTTAAAACAAACTTAAGAATATTAGGAATATAAAAATAAAAATAAGTAACTAATAAATAATAATAAAGGTATAAATAAAAAATATATTTTTAATAAAAATAAAATATATAAAAAATAAAAATTCAATTTTTTTTAGAAAAATTATAGAAAATAAGCTTGCTTCAAAATCTGCCTAAAAATTGAAGAAATTTGTAAATTTCTGAAACCTTGAGTAAAACCTTAGGTAAAACCCTAAGTGAAACCCTAAAAAACCCTAAAACGAGACTCTAAAACCTATGCGAAACTTAAACCCTAAACGAAACCTTGAAGTCTTTTGTGAAATCTTAAACTCTAAAATAAAACACAAATTCTTAATGTGAAACCCGAGACCCTAATGAAAACCCAAAATGAAACTCTTAAATAAAATCCTAGGTGAAATCCCAAATCTAGGTGAAATCTTAAACCCAAAATGAAAACCTAAGCCCTAAAGTTCCGAAGCTTCAAATTATTTTAAACTTTTAAGGATTTGTATGAAAATCTTTTGTGAAGTAATTTATTCCTGAATACTGCCTAGATGATGAGGTATTTAAGAAATTTTATTTTTATTAAAAATTTTCATATAATTTTGTAACTTTAAAATAATAAAATTAAATAAATCATAAAAATAAAAATATGATTTTAAATATAAAAAATAGCACCAAACTTTGCCTAAAAGTTGGAGAGTCTACGTGATCTTTTTATATTTAAAAATTCGATTCCTATAATCACATTTTGTCATCATTTGCATATATCTCATTTTTAGATTAATGTTTACACTCATTATGCATATATATATGCTTATTTTAATTATTAATGTTTAATATTAATTATATCATTCTTTGTTTTTACTACATAAAAAGTTCTTCAAAAAATTCATTCCAAAAGTAAATAAATAAATAAATTTAAAATAAAATTCCAAGGAATAAAATTTTTGGTGCTCTGCTAAATGTTGGAGAGTCACCAATAATTATCATTTTCAAATAATATTCTTTTTATTTTAAATGAAATGTTATGGCAAATTTTAGACAAAAATGATTATCTTTAAATTTTACTTTTATATTGGAGAATTTCGAGATATTTATTTAATTTAGAGATTTTTATAGTATTTTTAAGTAAAGGTTTTTAATTGATTTTATTTCTTAAAAATGAAGGAAATTATAATTAAATTTCATAAAAAATCATTTTTTATCCAAACTTATAAGTAGCACAGGATTAATTAGTACTAATTTTTTGGGCGCTGTGTTAATCATTTCTCACACATAATTGACTTTCGAACCCAATTCTATTTTCATATACCAAAATTATTTTTTCAATAAACTTTAAACCCTTTTTACTCAAAAGACAAAATTTTTGGATGGCCATTTATACCTTAAAAAAGATTGATGGTAACTTTTTATGTTTTTACAATTTTAAATTTTTACGTCTAATGATCGAGTATCCAGATGGATACATTATGACAAGTATAAAATAAGCATATTTCAAAACTATTTAAAAAATTAAGAAATAAACAATTTAAGCATTTTCAAATCAAGCATTTTGACCAATGAGCATTGCATCAAAAATTAATTTCATCCATATGTGCGCATGAGATTTATGAAAGTAATAAAATTAAATTTCAAATATGAGAAATAATAAATCCAAGTATTGAAAGTAAATTCCCAATTTTAAAATAAATACTTGATCCAAGGTAGCATTTAAAAATATAATTAAATAAATATTCATATGCATGCCCTTTTTAATTCCATTTTTTTTTAATTATTGAAAAATTCAATATCAAAGTCAAAATTAAAACTCAAAGGTCAAAAGTCAAAAATCATAAAGTCAAAGGGGTATAACATAAGCTTGGCACATGTGATTCCAACCCATTTGAATAACCAAAATTCAAATTGGTAGCATTTGCTAGAATGAATTGATTGCCTCTATGAGGGGATTGGTCTTGCTAATGGGGTAATCGATCCCCTTTGTAGGGTGATCCATCCATTGTGTTTTCCAAGTTCATTTTGCTTTTGACTAAAAAATCAATCGATCAATTTTTTTTTCTGCTAGAGCAATAGAATAGTAAAAGCTTATAGATTTTTTATTTTGAATATGAGATTTTGATATTTTTAGTCAAAAATAAATTTTAAACATGTTAAAAACATTATTTTAGACTTATGAAATAAGACATTTGGATCAAAAAACATTTTGAAGAAAATTTTGACATGATTTTCAAATGTTCTAACTTTACCCCTTTTTGCAACTCAAGTATGAAATGTGTATAAACAAAGTTTATGCATTAAAACCATTTCAAACAAGTTTGAAATGATCAAATAAATACGATAAAAGCACAAATATTCAACAAATGCATTTATTTCAAATTTTCAATGATCCAAACCCTATTTATGTTTGAATACTGCCAAAAACACCTTGAAACATTAAATCTTTGTCACTTTCATTCAAAAGACTTTGGAATAAGTTTGTAAACATTTTTCATAAATAAGAAAACTTGTTTGAGTCATAAAACATGTGCAATATGAACAAATTTCTCAAAAAGCTCTTTAGGCCTTATACTATTCAAACATCAATATATACTACACAAAATGATTTAAGACCATGAAAATCAATTTTGTAGCACCAAACTCATGTATGCAAATTTATTTATGCAAAACAAAATAGGATAAATCATTCAAAGCTTAATATGTCCTATATTTTGATTTTTGACATTTTGAAACTCATTTTTGCTTGAAAAAGATCTTGAAAAATCTCATAACTAGTTAAGTTCATTTTTAACCATCTTGAACCATTCCAACAAGTTTCAAATGATAGAACAAAGGTGTTCAAGTGGTTATTTGGCCTTAGAAACAAGAAAATCAAAAAGTCAACTCTTAAATCCTATATTTCCTTGAAAAATGCTACTACGATGGGAAAAAATATTAAAAATATATTTTAAGCTTTTCAAACCATTTAGAAAAGTTTTATATCACAATTTGAAAATGTTCAAATGGTTTTTATGCCAAAAAATGTTCAAAAACAAAATTTGATATTTTAAACTCCAAAAACCTTTGAAACTTACATGTAATACTATGAAAAATTAAAACCAATACAAGTTATTAAGTTTCTTTGTTTAAGCGAGTTTAAAATATTGAATACAAGATATTTCAATTTATTTTACACTTAAAAGACTTACTAAAATCAAATTTCGTATTTTAAAGGCTTGACTTTAGCATAAATCATTTTCAAAGCAAAACATACAAATTCAAAGTCATTAAGTTTTGAATGCTCCCCCTAAATTTGTGCCTAAATATAAAAAAAAAAAAATTAAGCACATAAATCACATAGTCTAAACGTATAACATCAATATCAACCATTTAAAGCAACACCTATACACAAATGGTCCTCAAAATAAGTATAAACATATCTTAACTAATTAACAATTAAAATCACATTCAACAAGCATATATATAACAATTTGGCACTCCATGTGCAATCAAGAATAGGCAATCAATTTCAAATTTATAAAATTTTAAAGGTTACCCTTCTTTATTATACGTCTAGAGTTCCATTCTTCAAAAGCACATTATAGCTTTTTGCTCTAGCACACCTATAAGAGATTCTTCACTTCATTTTTTATACCTAAATTATTTTGGGTCCTTGAGAATTAGTAACCAAGTCTCTAATTCCTTTTAGAACCCATACTTGCCTAATTCTAAACAAAACTTTTCTCTTTATAGGACAAGTATATGTAGTATGACCATAAAAATGATAAAAATTGCATTTAATCATTTTATTACTTAAACTCTTATTTAAAAGCTCTTGTTTTTCATTCATCAAAACTTCAAATTTCTTTCTCAATTCTAAATTCTCTTTTTCTAGCATTTTACTTCTCTTTTGACAAGCTTTAAAATTCATTTTTAATTTATCATTTTTTTCCAAATCATTATTTGTATTTATCAAGAAACCATTTTCAACATTCAATTTTGAAATCATTTTCTTGTATTTCATTCTCATTGACTCAAATTCCATAACTAATTCATCAAAGGCATCTTACAATTTATCAAAAGTATATGAATTTGAATCAATTAAATTAGAAGTTACTTTAGACTCTTCAAAAGCCAGAGACATGATGCATTTTGGTCAAAAATTTATCTTTCATGTAGCTTATCCAACTACTGCCATATCTCATTTGAAGTGGAGCAATTTGAGACCAAATTAAAGTTGTGAGAGTCAAGAGCTCTATAGAGTAAGCACTTGGTCTTGGCATTATCCATCACTTGATTCAAATAGTTTGTATCATTTAAAGGAATTTCAAAACCTTTTTCAATCACATTTCAAGCTCTAAAATCTTAACCCATTATGAACACATTTATCCACATTCTCCATTGACAAAATTCATATTTATCGAACATGGGAGCTTTGAGGATTACCTCACCATTTTAGAACATAAATTAAATCATAGGATCTTTACCCAATATGGTTAAACCTATAAAAAGAGACCAAAGCGTTGATAACAATTATCAGCTTTTTAGGTGAAATGGTGATCCAAAATAATGAGTGAATTGGATTTTTCCAAATATTTCCCAAATAATAATTTCAAAACAATTGAAAGAAGAATTAAAACAATTAACTCCTTAATGAAAAATATGATGCAAACAACAACAATTAAGAAGCCTAAAAACAAATATAAACAACAATAAATATAAAAAGTGTAGGGATAGAGAAATTAAATATAAAAATTTATAGAGGTTCAGTCATTCTCCTCTAGGTACCTTCGTTCTCTATCTTAATTGTCCTCACCAAAGCTTCAATCCACTAATTAAAGAAAAGAGTACAACTCTATCTTTCTCTTAAGGCATAGATAGTAACCTAACATTTTTAACTTTCTAAGCTAAGTAACAACCTCTCAATCTCACAAGTACAAGAGGATACCTCATCTTTTGATTACAAAATCACTTAATTGAAATGTAATCTAGAATACCTTTAAAGGCTAAGTGTTTTCCTAATGATGTACAAGGATATTGATGAATTAATACAACAAAGATGGCTTGGATACAACAAATAAGGAATTTTAGCTCTAAAACTCTTGATTTCTTTAAGAGAATAAAAATATGACTTGTTGGTGTTTGCTCTGTTGTTTCTTCAACCTTCTTGGTGTGTTGAAATACCTAATTTATAGAGGAATTGAGGAACTAGCTATTGGAGAAGCTTAGGAAATGGAAACACATGATTTTCTTCTAGTCGTTAGAGCTTGTTTGGGATGAAAGGATCGATTGGCTCTTAAATTTCACTCTATTTTTCACCATTACAGTTGAAGGATCAATTGGTTTTAGTACCTGATTGATTGGGTCATCAGATTTTGCATATAAATGATTCTAGAAGAACAGTGCTACTAGTTGTCTCCTATTTTGCACTTTACTCACTAATTTGATCATATCTTAAGTTATACAACTACAAATCAAAAATTGTTTGAAGATTTATAACTTAGACTTAAAGAGATTTCTATTTATAAAAAATTCATCATCGAATTCATTGTATTCGAATTATAGTGAATTTTCAAAACTACCCCTTGTGCAGATTTTAAACAACTACATAATGTCTAGTAAAAGTTTAAAATTTTTTCTTAGAAAATTTAGATTTAGGTTTTGTTTAATTCATTAGAAAGTAGACTCAAAGAGCTTTCCAACCATATAAAATTTAAATATTAAAACTTTGTGAATTAATACAGAAAAATAAAACAAATTCAATGTTAGAAAAGTTTGTTCTTGTAAAATAACTTTCTTAAGTTAATCTATTTCTCAAAACCAATATTATCAAATTTGTGTTGAGTCCAAAATAAATAAGTTCACTTTAAAAACAACTACTAGATTTTCATTTAAGCTTAAATAAATAATATTTAAAAATAGTTTTGATTTGAGAAATAAAAAAAAATAAAGCAAGGTTTGTTTAAATTTTAAAAATCATTTTATTTATTTAGTACCAAAATAATAAAACTTAAGAACATGTACTAAATAAATCTTTTTCAAAATCTTGATCAAGCTTATTTAGCTTAATGTTTCATCATTTCAAAATAAGGATCAATTCAAGACTAACATATTTGTTGTAGGACCGAAACTAGTGGTTAAAAAAGTCAATCCATTGGTAGAGCATTGAATGTGTGCATGACACATTTATGCCAAGTGGCAGAAAAAATGGAAGGTTGAGAATAGAAAGATTCAACTTTGGAACATAGTGAGGGCAATATATGTTGAAGATTTTGATGATTAGTAGAAAAAAAAATTAGAAGCCATGGGATCAGGATCTGTTAATGATGCATTGGAAGTTCCTATCGAACATTAGTCTAAGGCATATTTTAGAACTAATGCAAAAAGTGATGCAATGGACAACAATCTTGCTGAGGCTTTTAATGGTTGGATAGTTAATGCATGATCTAAGCCTATTATAAGTATGTTAGAGGAAATTAGAGATATGGTGATGAAGAGGATGCATGTGAAGAAGACTTGGGCATCAAAGTGGCCAAAAAACATATCACCAAATGTATTGGCGAAGTTGGAGAAAAAACATTTTATGTATGGAAACACCTATACATAACATGTTACATGAAAGAACCATTCAACCTAATACCAGTCTATTTTCTTCTCCAATCTTGTTAATCTGCAAAAAAGATGGCTCATGGCAATTTTGTGTTGATAATCATGCCCTTAATGTAGTAACAGTTAAAAACCATTTTCCTATTGCTATAGGTGATGAGTTACTTGATGAATTATATAGCACTATTGTTTTCTCCAAAATTGATCTTCGAGCAGGCTATCATCAAATTAGAATGGCCCCTGAAGACATCTATAAAATAGCCTTTTGCACAATCAATGGACATTTTAAATTTTTTGTCATGCCGTTTGGCTTGACTAATGCTCCATCCAATCTCCAGGCTCATTTGTTTTGACCTTTATTACGATGATACGTGTTGATTTTCTTTAACAATATCCTAGTTTACAACCATAACTGGGATGATCATCTTTGCCACCTATCTCAATTCTTATAGATTTTATAAGAGAACCAACTCTATGCCAAGCTGAGTAAATGTTCTTTTGGTTGCACCTTTTTTTATTATTTAGGCTATATTATTAGTAGCCAGGGTGTTCAAGTCGATCCTTTCAAAATTGCAACTATAATGGATTGGCCCCTCAACCCTCAAAGTTCTACGTGGTTTCCTTAGTCTCACTAGATACTATGGCAAATTTGTGCGCCATTAAGTTGACATTGATGCATCGCTCACTAACTTGCTCAAAAAAGACCACTTTGATTGGTCCCCTATATCTTCTTCAGCTTTGACAGCCTTCAAGTCTGCTATGACCAATCTTCTTGTTCTGGCTCTTCTTGATTTCTCCCACCTATTCACTCTTGAGACTGATGCCTCCAATGCAGCCATTGGTGCAGTACTCTCTCAAAATGATCATTCAATTGCATTCTTTAGCAAAAAAATGGGGCCACATATGCAAGTAGATTTTACCTATGCTCGAGAAATGTTTGCTATCATTGTAGCCGTCCATAAATGGCACTAATACTTAGCAGTCCATTTGTTATATAATCACGAACCAACAAAGCCTCGAAAGGCTTATGTCCTAAACCATTCAAATGCTAGAACAACAAAAATGGCTTGCTAAACTTCTTGGGTTCCAGTACACCATTTGATATCAGCCAGGCAAATGGAATAAAGCAGCCGATGCCCTGTCACGATGCTTTTCCATCCATGCAAGTCACAATGTTATCTCTGGACCCCTTTTTTCTTTGTTGGACCAAGTACATCAATATTACCCTTGTACTGAGGAAGGTAAATCTATGATGGCTATTGTTCTGATAGACAACAAGTCATTTTCAGAGTTTTCTATTGCGAATGGCCTTCTATGGTATGCTGGGTGAATTGTTAATCAACAAACATTACTTAAAGAATTTCACTCCTTACTCATAGAAGGGCATGTGAAAGTATCTAAAACATTGGCTCGATTATCCACCAACTTTTTAGACAGATATGCGTACAACAGTTTAGGATTTTATCAAAACTTGTCAAGTATGCCGGTAAGCAAAATATTTAACCTCCAAGCAAAGCGGCTTGTTAGAACTCTTGCCTATCCCATCTCACATTTGGCAGGACATTGCCATGATTTTATCACTAATCTGCCAACAGTGCAAGGCAAATCCACCATCAGGGTGGTATCGATTGTCCAAATATGTGCACTTTGTTCTTCTACCCTTCTTAGTCATAGCTCCTCAATTGGTAGAGATATTTGCTAAGGAAATTGGCAAACTCCTTGCTATTCCTTGTTCTATAGTCAGCGATAGAGACCTTTCTTTCACAAGTGCCTTCTGGAGGAAATTATTCAAACTTCAAGGCACTGAAATGAGAATTAGTAATGTCCTCAATCGCTGCCTAGAGGCTTATTTACGATGTTTTGTCAATGAGTAACCTCAACACTAAGTTCACATTTTACACTGGGTAGAATGGTAGTACAATACCTCATACCATTCCTCAATTCGAATGACTCCATTTGAAGCCATTTATGCATACCTCTGCCAACAATTGCTTCTTACATTTCTAGTAGCTCCAACATAGCTTACCTTGGTGATAGACTGGTTGAGCGTTAAAACATCCTAAAATGACTGAAAGCTAATCTTGAAAGAGCCCAAAACTGTATGAAAATGCAAGCTAACTACCACAAAATGGAATGAATTTTCAATGATAGAGACTGGGTGTATGTGAAACTACAACCCTGTCACCAACATTCTATTGTCCATAAGACACCAAAAACTTGTAAAAAAATATTGTGGTCCATTCCATATCCTGCGTTGAATTGGACTAGTGGCCAACCATCACCGCTCTCTTACCCGCTGCGAGACCTTGCTGTGAATGAGTAACCTGCTCTCACACCATAAAAGGTTCTTAAGACAAAAAAGTGCAACACAATGGTACCACCCTCAACCAACTACTCATATAGTGGAAGCACTTACCAAAAGCAGAAGCTACTTGGGAGTGGGAACACAACTTGACATCTAATTATTGTAAACACTTAATTTTATTCAAGATTTTTTATCGTTTAATTCAAGCTTGTTTTCGTAATTAAGTATCAATTCTCACTTTTTGAACTCATTACATGATCTATTTTTAAATGCAATAAATTTTACTATGACCCACATTGAGTTGTATAATACCGGAAATAACGAAATAAAAAGCCTAATGAAAGAATCATCCATCAATGACTCATTGATGACCGTTAAATATCAAAAAAATAAAAAAATAAAAAAGTATATAAAGAATAGATATAAAAAAAGCTTGGCTCAAGTAAAGTTACGAGAGTCCAAATGCAATTAAACTAAAACAAAAAAAAAAACTCAAACCAAGTCCAAAATAGTAAAAACAACCAACAAAAATCCAGACCGCAAAGTTAGGCCCAATTATAAACTCCAGGCCCGTAACTTTCTTTGTAGACCTTAAGCTATGGCCATTTCGGCTTAAGCTTGTTGCATGAACACGTGAAAGGAAATGGGCTTAAGCTTGCAGCATGAACGCGTGAAAGGCAAGGAAAAACGGTTGCATGAAAAACTAATGAAGATGTGAAAGGAGAAATTTGGGACGTGCAAGGGAGAGGGTTGCCTAAAAAATTTTTTTTGAGGGAACGTGGGGCGTGTGCAAGGGAGAGGGCAGCCTAAAAATTTGTTAAACTGCATGAAGAGGGAACATGAAGCAGCAGAAAATGGGGCCATGCACGGGACGTGAAGAACAGCCACAAACGAAATGGCCTGGGACGTGGGGCATTCCGGATGGGCTGCTAGGAAGAGAGAAAAAGAACCAGTGGCAGCACAAACAAGAAACGGCAGGAAGGGAAGAGAAACAAGCATCAGAAGGATGTGGGAGGAGGAACAAAAATGAGGGGCAGCTGGACCAGACGTGAAGAATGGCAAGCATGAAACTGGGCAAAAAAAAAATGAGCACCAGAACGTGAAACCAAAAAAAAAAAAAAAAAAAACTGAAAGCAGAGAAGAACCGGCAGTAGAAGAACGCAGAAAAGAAACAGGCAGAAGAAAACGTGAGGCAGAAAACGCAAAAAAAAAAAAAAAAAAAAAAAAAAAGAGGGCTGCAGTACCTGAAAGCAGAAGAGGAAAGGGAAAACAAACGTGAAGCTAGCAGTGAAACGGAAAAAGCATAACAACTCTTTTGGCAACTCCATGCCAATGGCGGCTCCATCTCACCTACCATGTAACATATGCCAAAAATCCTTCCCCGACAATAGAACGTGGTTGAACGTTTAAGTTGATAATATTTGTTAAATACTGCATATATAAGTTTGTATGTTTAATAATGTTAGAGTTTTTATTAATACGGTATATAACTTGAAAGGTTGAGATGCAAATTTTTAATTATTTGAAAGTTTATGATGCAATTTGTACATTTTATTTTTTAAAATATCAATTTATATATTTTTTTCAGAATTCAAATACCAAAACTGTAATTAACGGTTTTTTTTTTTTATTTAAATCTCATTTGCTAATTACTTGATTGCCTGAACTAAGTAATTAACTTGAATGCAGGCTGTAACAACAGTGAATAGCCAGGTTTCTTCGGTCCAACTTATTGACTAACTTGAACCCGTGCTGTGTTTTGGTTGATTCAAGGCAAAGGTCGCAAGAAATTGATTGTTCCTCTAATGTTTTCAAATGTAAAAGATTGTAGATTTGGACGATTAATTACTCAAAAAACTTAAATATATTTAGCACTACAACTCATTTTCAACATGAATATGCATTTATCTCTCCTTAGGTTGGATTAAAATATGCATATCCCATGGATTAATCTACAAATACATTTCAAAACACCGTAACAAAAGAGAGAGTTTGAATATCAATAAGTAAAACTATTAAAAAAATAAAATGTGCAATATGAAAATAAAATATTGCACAAAAAGTACTTTTTCAATGTCTTGTGCAATTTACTCTCAAACAAAGATCAAATTTGTTTATCCAGAAATTAATCTCCACCCAATATCTTCTTAGTTCTTACCAAAGAGTTTCTCTTTTTTTTTCTTAATTAATTTTGAATTGATTCCTTTTAATATGACAATTGAAATTAAAATTCTCCTATATGCAGTTGAAGTTTTAAACTTCATAAACAGAGCAAGAAAGTTTACCTGTATCCATTAATTCATTAAGATATATTTACAAAAATTAATTAATTAGTAATTAATTATTAAATGAACATCATAATACTCATAACTTACGAAATTTAAAAAAGTCACACAATATGTAGAGTAATATTCCCATTTTAATTGTCCACTACAGCGAATTGAAAGCCAAATAACAAATTTTAATTTCAATAAAATCAGTATTATCAATTGAAAGATTTTGAACACGTTCATGAATATGTTTACAATAGAGGGTTTCTTCGATACAGGCTTAGTCGTGATTGCTATCAAACATAGATTCTCTATTTGTTTAAGATGTATGTATTTAGTGTTCACTGCTGAGGTTTTTTAAACTTTAGTTTTTTTCCTTTTTCATTGCATTGCACCCAAAAGGAAATTGATTCAATATAATCCAGAGTAAGAAAAATCCGTAAGAAAAAATATGTTAATTTAAGTATTAATGTCCTTTAGTGATATCAACAAATGTTTCTTGGTGAACTCGTTAGTTCACATAGCTACCTTAAAAGATGATATAATATTGGAATTCAAATCACAATAACTGCAATTTCTTTCTACTCCATTGTAGTTAAAAAAAACAAAAAAAACAACAACAACAACAAATGTTACCTGGTTCCTGCCATTAAAGAATCTACCAATAATGAATGATATATACCTATATTTAAACTGGAGACTCATGATCTCGAATATCCTCCACCTCTTTACAAATTACAGCAACATAATAAAAATTCCCTGGTTTAACTGCTAAATGTATAGCCCCATCAAGAAGATGAGTTGCCAGTTCTTCAAGGTGGTATTCCCGAGTAACAAGATCCCAGTTATAGCTATCATTCACCCGCGGCAAAGGCAGACTTGTCACACCTGCATTTTGTTGAATGATTTTGCTACTTGTATCATTTTCTAGAGATACCAACATTTGCATCCTTTTCAGCAGCAAAACGAAGTCCTCTTCACTCTTCACCAGGCTAAGCCGTACATATCTGCTTTCAGCGCCGAACAAGCTACCATCACGTCCGGTTACATTGACAGAGTTGAGCTAGCACGGCGTTGCAGTCTTTATCCTTTTCTCTGTCACACTTCAGCCGTTCAAAAGCTGCCATTGAAAACAAGCTAGTTGTTGAGATTACAAGTTCTCGTGCTTATAGTAGCGGATTTAGAATTTTTTTCAGAGTTCACATTTATAATATAAATAAAAATTATCGAAGATTTATTAATTTTAGATAAAATGTGTAGAGGAAAAATTTGTTTTTCAATTTTTTGTGATGTTTTCTTTGGTCATATGTGATGGTAAAAGAGTTAATGATTACCTGGAGAAGGTGTTCTGACCTTTTGGGAGAAAGAACAGCGCTGAGGCTCTAGTTCCTGGATTGAAAATCGTTTGGAAATGGACATAGTTTTGCTCAACTTTCTCCGACAGTTCCTCATTGTTTTGTATCCGAAGTGGAGCATTTCCTTTACTTCCTTTTCAGCGGCTACTTTTAGCAGCTTCAGAACTTTTAGCTGAGTCTCTCGAGGAACACCATAGGTGCTTAGACTCATATATGTTAACATCCTTTGATACACAGCCTCATCTTTTATTATTGTCCATCTGCAAAAAAAAAAAAAAAAGAAAGGTAACTTATAATTGAGAATTTCTAATGTTTATAATCATCAGAAGGATAGAAAAAAAATTCTTACCCGGATCTGCTTCCGCCATGTCCTGTAAGCGTGGAGAGAGAGAAAATCATGAGATCTTCATCTGCTGGAGCTGGGATTGGTGTATAATGTGGCCAATGGTAAGCAAGATCAAGGATTGTCTTGACAGATGGGCCTTGAAGAACTGCCTTATTCAATTTGCCATCAGGATTGTTTGGAGAAGTCACAAGCTCGATAAAATCCCCTTGAGAATCTCTTTTGTTCTTGTACAACGAAGTATCTCCTCCGAACATATAATCCTCAGAATTGAAAAACTCAGTTTGTTCCCTGTAAACCTGTTATAATTGCCAATTGAATCACCTGAGGATTACAATTTAAAACGCATCAGCAAAAGCTATGAAATCTTGAAGTATTAATTGGGGCCTCAAACCTACAGGATAGTATGGGGTTGAGGCTACGACTCTTGAAGGTGAAGATGGATCATTAGTGGAGAAGGAATGCACTGCTGCATGAAGAAGCTGGGTAGCACCGGCACCAAAAATAATGAATCTTCCGTCAGTGACTGCATTTCCAACGACTGCGTAAAGTTTCCGAATTTGGGTCTCCAGCTTTTTTGAAATGAGATAACCATCGTTAAATTCGTAGCTCATCCGATGCCATCTAGGAAGTACAATGGTGGTACTGGCTGCATGCTTTCGCCAAAAGGGCTCCAAAAACATAGGATCTCCACTGCAAAACAAATGAGTCAAACCTCAATCGCTTTTTTGGTGCAAGATTCTCAAATACTGATAACTCTAAGTTCACATTCTCTGCAATAGAAAGAGTAGCCAAATTACCTATCAGCGTCGGCGATACATGCCGCGAAGAATTCGGAGCAGTCAGGGCCTCCATAGCAGGCATTACACTCACAAACAGGTTTTCCAGCCATAATTGATCCATCCAAGAAAGCTCTTCCATGTCCTGAACATGAGATGGATGCCACAGCTTCAGCTTCTGCAGCAGCATTTTTAGTCCAACTTTGCTCCGACTGGCCATGGAAGTACAGGCTAACAAATATCAGATTAAGTATCATGGAACAACTTAGAAAAATTGTACGCTTGAAGCTTGTAATCTTAGCCATGTTTTCCCTCTTTTTTCTTTGTAGTCACTCCTAAGCTTAACCCTACGTGTCAAAGGCAGAAAGATGTATAGCTGCTTTATATGGTGGTAGCAAACTAGCAATGCTGCTTCTGCTACTGATTAATTAGGATCACGTTTAAAATGAAAAACAAACTTTGATTATTAAATTTTACAAGACCTTTTGGACTTTCAAACGCGGTTTAATTGTTTATATAAAGACGAAAGAAGTAAAAAACAATATATATATATATATATAAACAAATCAATGACTCCAAGTAAAAATATATAAATGTGCATGGTAGATAATAACATGAAACTTTCTACCTACAAGAGGTTTGTCTAGTAGTTAATAAGGGATTCGATCTCCTTGTAAATTTGGATCCGGTTTTTGTAAAAATAAAACCTTAAATACAACAGGGTCAATATAAAAATATGCATATTTAAAATATTTTTAAAAAATTAAACTCAAACGAAACTTAAGGATACCAAATTAAAAAAATAAGAAGAATTATTTAGTACACTAATAATAAAATTTTTTAACTCCACAAATGAAGTTAAAATGAAAACACTTATCTCATTTTTTTCTTTTAATTAATTTTTTTAAACATATAAGGGACATGTCATAATTTTAATCCTACTTGTAAAATTAAAAAAATTTACTATCATCAATGTATTTGATAATTTCTCAAAAAATAATATGAAACTTTTTAGCTATAGTAGTACGAGGTATATATGCTTTTAAACAAATGAGAAATTAAACATAGTTGACTCCGAAATCTTCTAGGAAAGTTGGTTTGAGGGTTAATATAATTAGTTTAATCACAAAAGAGAAGTTAGGGGGAAGAATCCTCTATTTTTGCATGGCCCTCTTGTAAATTTATTTTGTAATGCCCCCAATGCCTAACCACATTTCAATACTTTGTTCTTCCTAACTTAAACCTTTATATATATATAAATAAATATATAAATATATATATATATATATATATATATTCTTCCGGGTGAGAAAACAGAAAAAAATTAGGTACACTTACCATCTTCATTTAATTATATAAGTTACTGGAGTTTAACATTTATTATTAATCACTTTATTGTAATCTCTTTTATGTATAAAAAAAAATTATTGTTTAGCTTTTACTTAACAAATTGAACTTTCATCGCTTTACTAATAAATTTCTATATCATTACATTTTAATCCCGTAAGTTGGGAGCTGCTTTTTTTTTTTTTTTTTAACTGTATAATGTTACATATTTATTACGTAAAGTTGAACGTATAATTTTGTAGGCTCCATAATTTTTTCTTTTGTCAATATAGGCTCAATACTTTTTTCTTTTAACTAATATAGGCTCAATAATTAGATATTGTTATACTTCACACCCCCCCCCAAAAAAAAAAGGGTAGTGCTAAATTGTCCACATTTAATAGAGTAAAAACCATGTGTGTAAATAACGTAAGTTTTAAGAACAAATATTTTATGTCTCATTCAAATTATTTAGACCAATCTTTTATCTTTTTATTGGCCTGGATCAATATATTTTTAGACTCTATCATTTTTCATTAAGATACTAAAAATATTTACCTGAACGTTATTGTAGGATAAATATTTTAATTTGAATTATTTTAAAATTTTGAAATATTTACATATTCTTTTACCTATTTTAACATATGTTAATATTAATATATCATTCACAACATCTATATGATTGTAATTAATGTTAATTAAATATATTTTATTTATTCATAGTATTCATATTATTATTAATATAAGTCTCTCGAGAGTTTTTTTATATATAGTTAATGTAACAAAATATAAGGTAAAACATGAAATTAACGCTTAAGCATTTTTTTTTAGTAATAAGTAGTAAGGTTATGTTAGTACATAAGATGATGAATAGGATAGGATGATAATTACTCTATAGTATGTTTGATTTATATTTAAAGAAAGGAATAAGATTATAAGGAGGATAAATTATCTTTTGAGTATAAGATAATTCAATCCTTTCAAGTGAAAAAGATTATTTTTAATTTATGATATTGAACTTATATGTCTTATTATACCCTTAAAAATTATATCAATAATTAAAATAATATAAATTTTAAGAAAAAATAATTTTGATCAATAAATAAATTATTTTATCTTAATTTTTGTATATACTAAACACAAAATAAAATGATATCATTTAATTTTATTTTATTCATAATATTATTTTATTATATCTTATCGTAGTTTTTATACCTCATATAGAGTGGCTGATGCTCCGATCTAAGTGTAATTGGAATTGAAATTTTTACTACGTTGAGTTTGAGAAGTGGTGTTTTTGGACATGCAAGGTTTTGATTAGGGATGGATTGGCTGGTGGCTGGTCTTTTCGGCATGGTGTTGGTTTACTTTAACACATACAGGCCACGGTATCTAATTTTTTTTTAATTAAGCGGTAAATGATTCTTGGATTTAGTCGGTGCATATCTCCTTAAGCTAATTGAAGCAAATTTATTTCTTCGTGAAAAATTATTTTGTTTCCAACAAGCTAATTTGAACTCAGACTACATAAAGAGAAACACATACTCTTTTTGTTAGTTACTTGAACCATCCCTGAAGTATCCACACTTTCCAATTGTTCTTTAATTAAACATCCGGTATTCACTAATCAACCCACACTTCAACAATCCTTGCAAAACATAATAGGAAAATTTGTGACAGTCATATTGAAAATTATTTGTCGAAAGAAAGATCTCATGTGGGACTAATGCAAGAGGCTCACTTTGTCATTCAAAAACAACAGAGAGCTCCCTCAAGCTTAGGGAATACCTCAACAAGACAAAAGCAGAAAATAAAGAGTCACTGAATAGCTTCAAGAAATTTAACTAAAACATACTCTGAAGTAACAGATAAAAACTAGAGAAATTTAACAAGATACCAGTTATCTGTGCAAAGGAAAGTAATATCTGGTCTATCAATAAAAGTTAGTTTTGCTTGAGAGAAAATGACTTCTGATTTTCTGGGTGCCGTTCCGCAAGCAATTGCTTTGTCTTTTCAAGAACACCGAAGAAAATTGAGCCACCAAGACCTATCCACAATACCCTTGGTCCAATGCCCTGAACAAACAATGGGAAAAAAAATAAAAATAAAAAAGGTGAATCTGCTGCAATCTTCAATTAGACGTTGAAATCTATCTACATTCACAAGTTCCATTGCCATGACAATTATATTTCCACGACCTTTTATCTGACAGTTTCAAGCTAGCAAGGATTAGGGAAAATTTTGACCACACTTTCTCGGTTTTGTTAACAAAAGGAGCGCATTGGAACAATCTGCTAAAATGTCATGATCTTTTGCCAGGTTAAGAAAAGGGCCAAAATATTCTTTGATCATAGCAGGAAGAGATAAAAGTATAAGGAAAGATAAACAATTAAAATAATGTTCAACAAACACAGGGATAATAAATGTTCAAACCTTCAAAAGAGCATGACTTCCTTCTTCTTTCATTATAGTCCTTACACAGTCAAAAATCCCTTTGTACTGCTTTGCTGACCCCTGCAAAGAATATAAAGAAAGTTAGAGATTTGAAGGAGAAGAAAAAAGAAAATTAATGCCTTTCACCAAATAAGAAGGACATTGACCTGGACCATTAATCGAGTTTTTATCACATCAAGAGGAGTTGTTACAGCTCCAGTTATAGCCCCTGAAGATGAATATGTTAGACTTAGGAGATTTATCATGGAAGCAGACGGCAAACCATTGTACATATGTACAGTACAAGATGTACATGGAAGTTATCAGTTATGATGGGCATATAGGAAACATTATGAAAGTATTTATGACTCCCATGACTCTTATAAGGAACAGAAGTACTACAAAATGGGTTCTCCATTGATATGCAAAGCACCATTTTTTTCTCCAGACAAGAATGAAATCTTAAACAGGGCAAAAGGATTAAGAACTTGTCCAAACTCCTATAGGTAAAATACTCTGTCTTGCACCATTATCTGATTGGAACTCTTTGAGGATTTCTATCCCTTTTGCATCATAATTCTTGTGATAAGAAAATAATAACAGTAGGTTTTCAGGAATTATGATCAAATATACACCTAGCTGGCAATAGTAATACGCTAATAGTCTATTACTAACTATAAATGTAAGACCAAATTTAAGATATAAATAATAGAAATCTGAAACTTCTAACAAGACTCATTTACCAGCAAAAGCACCAAGTATGGCATTCTCAGGATCATTCAGGTCTCTTTGTGCCTGTATAAAAAGGCAAATAGAATTTATTTCACAATAGTTTCCTGGTTTACCACAAATGAAAAATGGCAAAGTGAGGATGCTTATTTGGGTTCTCTTTATATGATATAAACTAGACAATGTTGATCAGCAACATAATGATTGAAAACAGTATATAAATGAGTAAAATGAAGTTGCTGAAGTTCTAAGAGTAATATTTCAGTGTCTTCTAACTCAATGAGGTTTCCTCTGTTATAAAATAAAGAGATCGCACAGTTCTTGAGGACAATCTCTGGATAGGATCAAAACTGAGCGCCCTTACCCTTGCTGTATGGAGAGGCTTTGTCCTCGGTTACACAATAATGGAAAATCAATTAATTTGGGATACAGTTGCAAACATTTTAATCTATTGTATTGACTGATTGAGATTTAGAAGCAAGCACTTTCTATATGAATGTCAAAGAGTAAGAAACACGGTGCTTACTCCACGTTTATATCCTATCCGGAGTTGTTCGTAGATGCAAAACTGGATGGCATCAAAGGGCAAATCTCTCAATAAGAAGGATCCATACCCCTACAATTTCAGAAAGAGAGGTTAGGACATATCCACCAAGATAATCCCACAGAAAATTGCATTCATATACACAATAACCACTAGCTGCCACCAAGCAACAATCACATGCATAAAAAACACATACAATTTCGGAAACTGATGATTGTAATGATCCAAAATACAATATCAGACAACTCTTTCAAAATACTGTTCATAATCGAAATGCAACATCACAGCCTTCTCTTTTCTACTAAGACAAGATTGCACAGCAGAAACTATAAGACTGACATTTTGGGTTGAATCTCAAGAATGAAGAGTCAAATGAGAAATAAGTTTCCATACCGCATATAGACCTTTAAAACCCTCTTTAGCAACAATAAGGCGTACAGCAGCAGTGGCAGAAGAAAATTGCCCAGTTTGCATCCTTTGCTTAACAACCTGTAAAATGTCCAATGAGCACAAGCAAGTGATAGAGGAGAGAGAGAAGTGAATGATGAGAAATAAGTGAACCTAATTACCTCTGTTGGCACTCGAACAAGGGAAGAAGCAGCACCTCCTAGAGCACCTGCAGTCTGAATAAACTCTTAAAACCAATTTATATAGAAAGAAAGCCACCATCAGTAGATCAAAACATGATAATACTCTCTATCTTTAATAAAAAGGGTCTGATATTGGGTATTATAGAGTTATCACATTCCATACCACCGTTAACAAGCAACTAGACAGAATATGTTGGTACTAGGCAGACCAATTCATGAAGGTTAGGTAAAAGTCTACTACATATTTTATCAGCAGGTTCAGATATTGGACTAACAAATTGAGCCCATGATGCCCAATCTCTGAATCTCTTTCTGTTCTGATATTTCCAACTCTCAATTTGTGTATGAGAAAGAATAATGAACCCCATTCAGGTGTATACCTATCTAGTGAGTTTATTCACGGCATGACAATTAAAAGGATTTAGAAGGGAAAATTTTGAAAATGAAGAAGAGCTCTATAAATTATTTTTATCTTCAAAAATCTAAAAGCCAAAAGAAATATAGCTGAGAGGAACCATAAACAATTTAGAACTGCGAAGTCATTGAAGCAAATTTTATTGGAACCCATCCACCAATTTGCTACTTGTTAATAAGAAAACTTACCAAATGAGCAAAAGCACTCAGGTTTTCAGGGAATGCCTTTAACAATTTCTGCTTTGCAGGTTCATAAACACCAAGAAATATAGCTGAAGCCCTGTGGATAAAAAGGTCCATCAGCCCAAATGCCAATCAACCAAAAAGAAATTCTTGAGAACAATTGAGAGCTAATAAGAATTGCAAATTGAGGGTGCAAAAGAGGTGAATCAATTAGGAAAAAATAGACTTCTGGAATTGTAATATAAGGGTTTGTTCAGATGAAGTTACCTGGCACAAATTTTAGTTAGTTTCACAAGAAAATTCTCGGAACTACACTTTAATAGAAAGAACATACCATATGTGAAAGAATATAAACCTTTGTTTTCATGGATGAAATAAGATGGATTATAAAAATTTTCAATTGCATACTCACGGCAAAACCCCAGCAAGGTTTCCACCCAATCCAGAATAAAGACCCTTTAAAATAATTTTCCCTCCACCACGGGCTGCCTAAAATGAGAACAGTGGATTATGAGCACTAATCATAGAGATTCAAAGAAGAAACAGATCTTGTAAGTAAAACATTAAATAATTATGCCAAAAGTTAAAGAGTACATTGGAGGGAGGCTGATAGGAAATTAAGGCGAAAGAATTGTGGAAGAAAAGTCCTTAAATAAGAACATCTTTTGTGTCTTCTGCCCTTAATTTATTTTCTATATAATTTCTTTCCAGAGGAAAAACAATTACAGTAAGGTAAAAGCTTGATTAAGAGGAATAGGTAGTCAAACAAAAGATCTTTATGAACTAAACATTAAATGTGAATGAAATGGTGCTTCAATCTTCATCATTCTAAATTCTTAAGTAAGAAATGTATTTAACCGCAAAGCAATAGTGCTATAAGACTTTTAGGATAGATTAAGGTGTTATAGAATAGTTTATAGGATAAATCAGGCACATGTGGTAGAAATAGTCTCAGGACTACCATCCCTGTAATTTCATAATCAACATACATTAATGTGACAGATCTAAACTTATGAAAATAAGATATTGTGTTTTCCATTAGAACCAACCTAAAAAAAAAAAAAAAAAAGGCGTTAAGATGCAATTTCTTTTTTCAAAAGTTGTAGCTAGTTTGAAAATATGAAAGAGGATTTATCTCAGCATACGGCAATTATTAAAAACAGAACCATCAAGTCAACTCACCTGCAGTCGGGTTTTTATTGTATCAATTGGGTATAGAGTTGCTTCCACAACAACACCAGCAGTAGCTCCAGCTATTACACTCTCTGCACAATGCATAACAAATCTTTAGAAAGATCTGCTTCCGACCATGCTAAAGTTTAATAAAAGAGATATTTATCAGAAACCTAATAAGGACATTTCTCACACCTGTTCAGGATCTTAGGGAAAAACTGGAAATGTAGGGACCAGATTCAATACCATGGAAGGAATTCAGAACACTTGCTCAATATGTATAACAAGCAAGCAGTGAATTCTCAAAAATAGAAAACAAGATAGTGACAAAAATTTGAAGAAAAATATTGCAAGTGGAAAAAATACAAGCTCTAGTTTTACATTGAAACCCAAACAAAAAAATGATTTGTAAATGATTTCTCAAAAAAACATATATTCTTATGGAAGCAGGTCAACCACCTTAGAAGCAACTAGCTACCAAGAAGCTGAATTATCATGTAAAATAAGCAAACTACTTTAACTTATTAGCAAAACAAAGAATGGGAAAATTTTTTTGTTTGGTTACTTCTTTTACATTAGAGTTCCAAAGAGATAACTTTAAGCTAAAATGAGCAAACAACTCTAAATTATTAGCATGACAAATAACTTTTGTTTGATTACTTCTTTCATGTAGACTTCCCAAAAGCATTATAAGCAGCTAACTAATTTCAATATGCAGTGTTGTATTAAATGTGGTCATTTCCATTTCCTTAGTATAAATATAACCTGACAAAAACCTCAAATCCAAACTTTAAACCATTGGAGTTGCAACGACCTAGGATAATGTTTAAGGTTCTTAGAAATGTTTTTATTCATTACTGTAATCCTGCAAATATAGCGGTCCATAGATGAAATGGAACCATGTTTTTTTTCTGTTCCATTAAGGGTATATCCAACCATCCCTCTAAGATCAGAAAGTTTCCTGATCAAAATTCTATTGCACTTGAATTTCAATCCCATAACTCTTTTTTGAGGTATATCTGCACTAAATGCAAGTGAGTTTAATCACTTTATCTAACTTCTTCTGTCAGTGGGAAGAAAGTTTTATAACAAGCATTTCAATAATAAAAAACATTCCCCAGCTCAAATTAGCTTAAAACAAAATTACATTTGAATTCATTTCATGTTTCAACTTTCAAACCTCTTCAACAGCTTTTCTTTACATTCCTAATTATAAGTTATAACCCAAGTCTGAAAGATCACTAATTATCACTCGTTCTAAGTCGCTCGATCAAACAGTAAGTAATCACCATTGATGAATCTCAAGCATTAAAAATGAGTAGAACAACAGATCGAAGAGTACAAATGTAATTATAGATTGAGATTACCATAAAAAACACGAAAAAAATCAAACGGGTTTTCATCTCCTACACGAACTGAACCCAACAACCTCTTTCCTTCCTTCTGAGTACCACGTTTCTTATATCTCAATCCATCTGTAAAACAACAGCATTTGTTTCAAAACAAGCAAAATAACAATTAGCTTCAAATTGAATATAAATAAACAAACAAATACTGAAAAATGAAACAATTTAAAAAACAGAAAAAAAAAACTCCATGATTTGGTACTCTAAAAGGATTCAAATTTACCAATGATCAATTAGGATCAAAAGGGAAAAAGAAAAAGAAACCGAACAATTTAAAACTGGAAGATAGGTAAAAGGAAAGACAAGACCAACCAGGTGAGATTTTCTGAGAAGTTGACACATTGGACGACACCGTTTGAGGATCCATCAGCTTCAGTTGCTACAATTCTACAACTTTCAACAAGAGAGCTAAGGATGGATCGGATGCTTTCTTCTTCGGAATGGGCAACGAGGGAGAAAGGAAGCAACTGATCAAGGTTTCCTAGTACTGGGGTTTAAGGTTTTTCAAAAGGAATGAATTTACGGAACCACCCTTGTTCTGTTGGTAATATATTTGTTGTATTGAGGGTAAAAATGAAATTTTAAAATATTGTAATTTTATTTTTTGATAAAGTACTAAACTGAGAGGTAAGAAGTAGCGGCAGTATTGGAGAGGGTAAAAATGAAATTTACAATATTCTAATTTTGTTTTTTGATAAAGTACTAAACTTAGAGATAAGAAGTAGTAGCGATATTGGTAAAAAAAAAAAGTGGCAGCGGATTATTTCTTCAAGCCCATAGTCACACTCCCGATGGAGGGTAAATTTAGTTGTCCCAAACTAAGTAAATTGACTTTCTTTTTTTTTCAAGAGTCATAGTTTGAAAATAAATGCATAAATCTCAAATATTAAATTTTGAATTTTAAATTGTTAGATATTTATTTCTTAAAAAAATAATTGTATATATTAATTAAATTAAATTTCATATTCAACTCATACTCCTTTTATCATAAAAAAAAATTATTTGATTTAATTTATCAATTATTTTTACTCTAGGCTCCTACCTATTTTAGCTCATTTATTGATTGAAACTATCTTTGAGTTTATTTAGCTCAATTTTATGCATGTCACTTTATCATACATTTAAATTTCAAAACATCTCTAGTTTCTTAGGTAACTTTGCAGATTTTTTTTTTATTTTAGTACATTTTTAGGTAAAAAATTTCAATTCAATTCTTTCAATAAAAATACATACACATGTCAAGTAGGTGCTTAGATCCAAATTGTTATTGCACTTGAATACTCTAGTTAAATACACTAATTCAGCTTTTTTTTGTTCATTGCAACTTTGTAAGTGAAAAATAAAGAGAAGATTAATTGTTTGGTGTTTATTGATGGTGTTTCAAGTGAAAGTGAGTTGAAACAAATCTGGATCTGTAGTAAGACAATATAATTAAAAGGGTATCAAAATTTATTTTTTGGGAGTGTGCTTCAATACTCAAATTAATCCAAAGTACTAGGATTCAGAAAAAGAAAATGAGTTGCAAAGAATGTTAAGGAAGCTTAAGGATGAAGAGTTCATAATAGTATATCTAGATTTTCTTTTACTTTATATATAAGACATGGGATATTGATATAACTGAAATAGATGACAGTTGATGAGAATTTCATTTAGAGCTCAAAGAGGGTCCATATAAGGGAGCATGTGCTGTATTTAATGATTCCAAACAATTTAAAGATAAGTTAAATTATCGTGAGATGACGTATTGATAAGACGTTAGTAGAAATAGTTGGGCTAACTGTCTCTATAGATGAAAAAGTCCTAATAGGTGAGCAACTCAAAAACAAACTCATATAGTGGCGAGTAACTTAGATGATGATCTTCCTTAGTATTTGATATAATAATCGAATTTATGTTGATTTGACAAGTGTGAAATTTGATTTTATTGACTAGACAATTAAATGTAACAAAGTCATAATATTATTATTAAGTTTACTTGCAAATAGAAGGTTAAATACTCAATTAAGAATCTAGCGTTTCGATATTTTTTTAATTAAGGATATCAATTTTAATTTAGATCAATGTAAGACTAATCATTTTTTAATGTATTCAAATCAAGATTACTTAACGATAGTGATTTGCATGCACCGCTAAGTTTATTTTATCATTAATTTTTTTGGTTTTTTCTTAATTAAAAATGCTTTTAAATGTGACCTGAAACCAACAAACTCCCATAAACCTAGAAATCAATGATTGGCCATCACTGTAACCACCATCGATTATTGACCTTCATCCTCAAAATGAGCCCAAAATTCATCCATCGATCTATCTTACTTTCTTGTTGATGTTATTTATGTGGATTTTTTAACAAGCACTTGAAAATGCATAAATCTACAAAAAAAAAAAAGACCCGTAATTTCAACCCTAAAAAAATCCCACCTTCCTTGCTCCAAACGATCCTATTTTTCATTATGTTTTTCTCCTTCACATTTCTTTCCTTTTTGCACTTTCAAAATGCTCCAAACTTCTCCTTAATCACGGAGCCATTTTTTTTCTTATTCAAAGAAAGATCGAATATTTGAAGAAACTAATGATGACATAAAGTTGAAGATATATTGCCATGAAACCTATTTGATTGTAGATGAAGAGCGACAAAGACCAAAAAAAAAAAAACCAAAACCCTTTCTACTAACAACCAAAAGCATGAAAAAAAAAACACTAAAAGCACATCTTTAAAAAAGGAACAATAGCACCAAAAGCAATAGAAACAATAATAAAAAATAATAATAATGAAAAAGGAGAGGCAGTTTTGGGTTTTGAGTGCTTTAAATTATTTTTTCTCTAGATATTTTATGAAAAAGGGAGTTTTGGCTTGAAAAAATAAATATTAAAAGGAGAAAGTGTTTGGCCAACGAAAAAAGATGGTATTTGAAATTTTAAGCCATGACTTTGAGTCCAGATCTAGGCGGTTCAAAGATGTTTCGAGCAAAACCAAGCACGGATCTAAAAGAAAAAAAAAGTCGATGAAAGCATTTGGTATAATTTTTGGATCGAAAAGTAAGCGACCAATAATAATCGATAATGGCCAACAGTGACTAAATGACGGTAAACACAGTGGTGATGACAAGAATCTAGGCAGCTTGATTTTTAAAGAGAGAGGTGCTTTCTCTTTTTCTATTAGGGAAAGAAATATAAATGTAAAAAATAAGTAAAAATTTTTCTTTTAGCTTTTATAGTAAAAAAAAATCACTCTAGTTTAACATACGTGTATCACACTGCAGTGATGGAGTCCTAATTAAATTGAAAATAATTATATAAATTAATTAAATTAAATTTCAGATTCAACTCATACACTTTTATCATAAAATTTTTTTTAACTTAATTAACCAATTATTTTTACTTTAAGCTCCTAGCTGTTTTAACTCATATATTGATTGAAATTATTTTTTACTTTTTTAGCTCAATTTTGTGCATGTCACTTTATCATACATTCAAATTCAAAAACAACTCTAGTTCATTGGGTAACTTTATAGAGTTATACTTTTTTTATTTTAGTATATTTTTAGAAAAAAAATTTCAATTCAATTCTTCAATAAAAATACATACACATGTCAATTAGGTGCTTAAATCCAATTTGTTATTGCCCTTGAATACTCTAGTTAAATACATTGATTTAGCTTATTTTTGTTCATTGCAATTTTGTAATTGAAAGTAAAGGGAAGATTAATTAGTTGGTGTTTTTTGAGAGTGTGTCAAGTAAAAGTGAGTTGAAATTGGTTCGGATTTGTAGTAAAACAATATGATTAAAGTATATTTTTAATAAGCGTGCTCCAATACCCAAATTAGTCCAAAGTACTATAATTCAAAAGAAAGAAAATGAGTTACAAAGAATGTTAAGGAAGTCTAAAGATGAAAAGTTCATAATAGTATATTTAGATCTCATTTTACTCTATATATGAGAAACGGGGTGTTGATATACTGGAATAGATGACAATTGATGGGAATTTCATGTAAAGCTCAAGAAAGATCCATATGAGTGAACGTGTACCATATTTAATGATTCTAAACAAATTAGAGATAAATTAAATTATCATGAAATGACGTATTGATGAAATGTTAGTAGAAATAGTTGGGCTAACTATCTCTACGGATGAAAAAGTCCTAATAGGCGAGCAATTCAGGAACAAACCCATATAGTAGCGACGAGCTTAGATAATGATCTTCCTTAGCATTTGACATATTAATTGAATTTATGCTAATTTGACAAATGTGGAATGATTTCATTGACTAGACAATTAAATGTAACAAAGTTCTTAATATTATTATTAAGTTTAAGTGGCAAATAGAAGGTTAAATGCTCAATTAAAAATTTAACATTTTGATATTTTCTCAATTAAGGATATTAATTTTAATTTAGATCAATGTAGGACCAATCATTTTTTAATATGTTCAAATCAAGATTACTTAACGGCAATGACTTGCACACATTGTTAAGTCATTTTATCATTAAATTCTTTTATTTTTTTTTAATTAAAAATGTTTTAAATGTGACCTGAAATTGATAGCCCCTCATAAACCTAGAAATCAATGTTCAATCACCATTGTAATCACTGTCGATCATCACCTTTTATCCTTAGAATGAGCCAAAAGTTCACCCACCGATCCATCTTAACTTTCTCATTCATGTTATCTATGTGAATTTTTCAACAAACAATTGAAAATGCCAAAATCTACAAAGAAGACATACAATTTCAACCTCCAAAAAATCTCACCTCTTTTGCTCCAAACCGTCTTATTTTTCATTATGTTTTTCTCTCTACATTTTTTTCTTTTTCATACTTTCAAAATGCTCCAAACTTCTCTTTAATCACAATGTCATTTTTCTTCTTATTTAGAAAAAGATAGAATATTTGAAGAAACTACTAACAACATATAATTGAAGGTATGTTGCCATGAGATCCATTTGATTGCAAACAAAGAGTTATAAAAGATCAAAAAAAAAAAACCCTTTTTACCTAACAACCAAAAAAATAAAAAAAATCCATAAAAAAACTCATCCCTAAAAGGAGAATAGCAACACCAAAAGCAATAAAAACAAAAAAAAAAAGCAACGAAATAAGAGAGACAGTTTTGGGTTTTTAGTACTTTAGGTTATTTTAGGTCTAGATTTTTTGTGAAGAGGGAGTTTCGACTTGAAAAAATACATTAGGAGGAAAAGGTGTTTGGTCGATGAAAAAATAGAGTATTTTGAAGTTCTAGGCCATGACTGTAGGTCCAGATCTGGGTGATTCGAAGATGTTTCAAATAAAATCAAGCACGGGTCTAAAAAGAGGAGGTTGAGAAAAGCACCTAATGAAATTTTGGGGTTGAAAGGTGACGAGCCAATGGAGGTCGATAGTGGCTAGTGGTGACTAGACAATGACCAGGATAATGGTGACGACTAGGATTTAGGCAACTTGATTTTTAGAGAGGGATGCTCTTTCTTTTTTTATTAGATAGAGAAACAGAAATGCAAAAAATAAGTAAAACATTTTCTTTTAACTTTTATAGTAAGAAAAAAAATCACTTTAGCTTAATGTGCATATATCATACTGTAGTGATGGAATCTTATATTGAATTAACTCGAAAACATTTAATTTTACATTGAATCAAATTAAAAATAATATCTTTAATTGAAAAAATATTCAAATATTAGATTCTAAATTGAGCATTTACCCCAAATAAAATAACATTAGAGCATGTTGCTCAATTGATTAGTATTTTTTTTATTCCAAAAATATGATTTGAATATCTTATTTAAACAAAAAAAGTTAAAAATATACATGCAATTAAGTTAAGAAGAATAAAATGGTCAATGTCACTTTAATTGACAAAGTCTAATTTAAAACTCCAATTCTTCACGTTTTTAATTACAAGTTCAAGCAAAATTTTTTATTTAAATATATTTTAATAATATTTCTATTTTTTTTCATTTTTAGTTGATTCAATAGTTCACTTTAATAAATTGTCAAATATTTTTCCATTTTTTTTGTTGATATAGATTTTTAGTTACTTTTTTAATTGAGATTTTTAAAAAATTTAATTATAATTTTTGAAATTTTTGTTATTTTTAATTTTTTAATAAGTGCCCCTATTTCCCCTCTTTCTCTCTTTTTTTCCTTCGCTCTCCCTATATCATAAAATTCTAAGCCACAAATAGAGCACAAAATAGCAAAAGGTAGCACTATGTGCAAAAGAATGAAAAGAAACTAGAAAAAAATTTCTACGGTGGAAACTTTATTCAACCGTGACCATGAGCCATCCAAGGTGGATGGATTCTATAGCCTTTTGGGCTTTTAACTAATTTAATCATCAAGTGTCTTAAAAAGATTGTGAGACACTAAAATCATTGTACAACTTGAATGTATCCAATATGCTAAGATGTTGACACATGAAGTAATCCTCACATATTCAAATTGTAATTTGAGACATATTACAAGAATTTTATCAGGATGACATTTAAAATGCATGTTTTTAAAAATTTTATGTAATGAGAAAACGTACTCGTTCATTACCTTTCTGATACAAACGTGGGAATGTTTCTTTTATCTATTCAGAAGTTGTACAAGAAATGATGACCGCATACCTGTGTGTCTCTTAGATGGAGGGATAACTTTGAATAATAGCAAAAGTTCCCTTTATCGGCCAAAACAATAATTGAAAAACTTCTTAATTTATTGACAAGACATCACTTCAAGTTTGACTTTTGAGAGAAGAAAATTTGTTTTTTTTTTTTATACATTTATTTTGCTCCTTCAGATATATAACAAGTCACATGTAGTTTGGTTGAAAAAATTTTATCTCTAAACTGAAAATTAATCTCCCGAAAATTTTAATACACGTGAGATTGAGAATAAAAAAATAATTATAAGCTATAAATTTTAAATTTTAAATTGATTCGACCTAAAGATGAGAGAGGAGAGACTTATTTATACATTAAAAAAGTTGTTGTTTTAATAAGTGTATATTACTCAAATTTAATAAGTAGATTTAAAAATTTATATATTTATATTTTATAAAATATTAATAATATATGTAATTATATCGTATTTTATATAAAAATTAAAAATTTTATATAAAAATTTACGTTGATAATAAAAACATAAATTTTTTTTTTTATTAAATTTATATATAATTTTTATTAAAATTTTAACTTATATTATTTTATATATTTTTTCTTATTCTTCATATAATATCATTATGTCTTATTTTAGATTATCCTCCATATACCCACGAAAAATAAAAGTTGCTTATTTACAGAGTTGTAGAGATTGATTAACACTTGTAGAGTTTTCTTCACTCGTCTATTTTATTTAATTTATATTTATTATTATAATATTAAAATATTTTTTATTAATTTTTTAAATAAATTTTAAATTTAAATAAAAATATGTAATAATAAAATATTTCTAAAAATTTAAATTTAAATTTAAAAGTGTCTGTCCAAAATCCGACATATGACTTTGAATAAATTTACTTATTAATTTCTTGATATCGACTAATAATTCAACCTCATCAAAAGAAAAGGTAATAAAGGGGAAAATATGTTATTAAAATGTGTAAATATATATATATATATATATTTTGTACTACAATATTATGTATTAAGACTAAAATCTAAGCCATTAGTTCGTGAATCATAAATTATTATTTTTTAAAAAAAATATGAATTATCATCATAAAGCTAAGTGGGTTCGTCGCCGGAAATGAATGGAATTTATTGCTTTTTGGGTTTTAAACATGTTTGATAATCTCAAGTGCCGTAATGATTAAGACACTTGCAAAAATCTTTTTAATTTCATATATTTTGATTTTTTTACTAAAAATTAAAAATATTAAACTGGAAACTTATTTGATGTCGTTTTTTTTTTTTTTAAATATCATTATAAATTAAACTTTAAATTTCTTATATCCGGATAACTGCCGACAATGCTGACCGTAACCGTACACAGGCACACTCAATGTCAACACAAATTGTGTCAAAACTGAAAACTAAGAACCACGCATTCCGCATCTCAAATAGAAACGGTCCAAAATTATTATTTTTTTTTATTACTGCATAGAAACTATCCAGTTATTGGTCATCGATACGAAACCTTTTAAAAGTCAATCAGGCCTTGGTCATCTATGTGATTTTTTTTTTTTGTTCTTCTTTTTATCTTTATCTCCATAATTTTTAGATTGCATATTAAAATATTAGGAATTTAAAAAAAATAAAAATACTGACAGTATGTATAAATAATATAAATTTTAGAAGTAATAATGTAATATGTTTTTAGTGAGGTAAGTTTTCAAAGGGTGGAAAAGAATAAACAGCGCAAAAAGAATGGAATCCAAATCCAGATGTCAAGTTTTAATAGGCTGGAAGACTTTGAGTTAACTTGGTTGAAAATTGGAATTGAGTTGCAAATTGGAAGACTTTGAGTTGCAAACTGGCAAAGGCAACCGCTAAAGACTCTCATTCCAAAAACCAGCATACGAACAAACAAGAAGAAGAAAAGAGCGATCAAACTCAAACTCCAGCTGGGAGTAGTTTCTACGTGTCCATTAATTATTGGTCTGTCTCATTTTTACGCGTTTCAAGGTGTGACAGACAGTGTCACACACGGTCCCCCTCCCTATATAACTTATCAGTGCCACCTATATTTCGCGGGAGAGCTTATTTCACCAGCGAAGAAAAAGTAAACGGCATTTGCTTCTTGTCCCTTTCAATAAAAGCATACAAATCAATCATAGTTTTCATTTCTTTGGGCCTTTCTCTCCTTTTTTTTTTTTTTTTTGTTTTCTTCAAAGATTCTTGGATTTACACTTCACAATAAGAAAAAAGAAAGTTGGTGTCTCAGCTTGCAACTATCTTGGATACAGTCTCTCTCTGGTGAGCTCTGTTATGTTTCTTTCTGGGTGAATTCTATGTTCTTTGCCGGTTTTCTCGAATTTTTGTAGTTTTTTTTCTGAAATGGGTTCTTTGATTATTGAGTTCCTACTACATGCATGGTGTTGATTAAAATAAACTCCGAAGATATTTAAAGATTTGAAATTGATTAAACTGTAATCTTTTTGAGAAGCTTTGATCGTTTTAGCTTTTATTTAATTTTTCTTTTCTGGGGAGTATTGTTATCTCAAAATCTTGAAGGTTTCCGCGAATGGTTTCTTCGATTTTTGTGTTTTTGGTACATGCATGGTGTTGATATTCTGAGGTTGGTTGGTAAGAACTACTTTTTATGAATATATTGGAAGATTTGGAATTGCTAGAACTTAAAAGTATAACCATTTTGAGAGGGTAGGATCCTTATAGCTTTTATTTATTTATTATTATTATTATTATTATTTTGGGCTGAGTTCTGTTCTGTTCTTTCTAGGAAAATTCTGTATTCTTTCCTGGTTGAATTGCTTGTTATCTCAATTTTATGAAGTTGTCTCTCGAAGGAGTAACCTTTTCTGGGGTCTTTGATTACAGGTCAAGGTTAGTCTACTGATACACAAATGGCTATAAAGAAAAATAGGTTCATTCCAAGTTCTGCACCAGAAGAACTGAAGAAAGTTTTGAAAGCAGTGGCATCCGAATGGGGAGATATGATACAAGATATGGAAGAATTTCATGTGATTCCACTTAAGGGAGCTATGACTAACGAGGTTTTTCAGATAAACTGGCCTACAAAACATGCTGATCTTCATCAGAAAGTGTTGGTCCGGATTTATGGTGAAGGTGTGGAAGTGTTTTTCAATAGGGATGATGAGATTAGGACCTTTGAGTGCATGTCCAAGCACGGTCAAGGACCTAGGCTTCTTGGGCGGTTTCCAGATGGAAGGATTGAGGAGTTCATTCATGCCCGGGTATGTGAAGTTTTCTGTGAAAACTTAACTTTTATCTTTATGATGTCTAATTTTAGCAATACCCCGGGTTATAGAACCTTTTTTTTAATGTTAATAGTATAGTATAGAATAACCACATCTTAACTACAGTTCATAGATGATGCTTTATGAGTTGATGCTTTCTTTGCTTAATGATCTTCAAAAGTTGAGCATTTGTCTAGAACCATTAGAAGAAGACTAGATCATGAAGCTGCCTGATTTACTAAGAAATTATCCTCAGTTCTTTGTTCATGCCTATGAACATAATCAAACAAGTACCTCTGGAAAAGGAATTAACTGGCATAACCCAAAATTCCTTGTGCCCTCCAGTTGTTACTTAATGAAAGGTCTCCCGCTTCTTCCTCAATCTGTAAATGATATGCAAATTTTTGTAACATCAACTATTAATTTGTTTAGTTTCTTATTCACAAACATGGGGTGAGCTATGATAATCTATTTTAGCATCCAATGACTACTAGATTCAAGTAACTAATTTTGGGTATTTTTGCTTTGGGCTTCAAGCCGAATCTTTTGGAACATAAGGCTAAGAATCTAATGCTATTGTCTCTTGTTTTTATATGCTTGCCCCTTTCACTTTACTTTTTTTTTTTATTTACCAGACGCTCTCTGCTGCTGACCTCCGTGACCCTGGAATATCTGCTCTTGTAGCAGCTAAATTGAGAGAGTTCAACAATCTTGGCATGCCTGGTCCAAAGGATGTACTTCTCTGGGAGCGATTGAGGTACTATTATCCATATGTGACGTTATTGCTTTTATATTTTGAGTTGAAAGTATATGATCCCTTTTTGCTTCATACCAGGACCTGGCTTAGTCAGGCAAAAAAAATCAGTTCCCCAGAAGCTGCAAAAGAATTTGGCTTGGATATTCTGGGAGAGGAAATCAGCATCCTAGAAAAAGAGTTAACACAGGGCTATCAAGAGATTGGGTTTTGTCACAATGATTTGCAATACGGTAACATAATGATGGATGAAGAGACAAGAGCAATTACATTAATCGTAAGTTTTCTCTTTAGATATTATTAGTTGCTTGCAAGTATGGCTTCTATACAGTGCTTTCAGTTCTAGAGTTTAGCATTTTCTCTGGCATCAACTTTCTTGCTTTTCTTTCTTTTGGCCTGTGAAAGGGGAGACTGCTAAATGCGCATGTTGATTGAAGTTATAACCATCACCTTTTCCTTCTAAATAATTGTTAAACATGCATTTACTACTATTCCTCCGATCAACATATCAGAAAGTTGTTTTATTCAACCAAAAACTCTTGCACTCTTTAAGTTAGTAGTCAACATTTCAATAAATGGATCTCGGTCATTTTATTCTTCTTGTAGAAGACAGTAATAAGACTGGACAACTACTAAGTAATATATGTGCATTTTTGTGGAAATTGTTCTGCTTGATTTAATGGCAATATTATTTCATCTGTGGACTGCTCAGAGAGTAGACTAATGGTCAGCCAAATTGGAATTAGTCAATTGAGCTGTTTATCTGATTTATTAACTTCATGTTTTATCACTTAGTGAAGTCTTATTCTAGTTCAAAATAACAAGTTACTATATATCATAAAATCTTGTTTATTTCTAGATTTTTGTAAACTGAAATTGCAGATGAGGTCTGTATGGTGACAGCTGAAGCTTTAACTGCACTGAGTATATGAAACAAGTTGCAGCTGAAGCTTTAACTGCACTGAGTATATGAAACAAAGAGAAAAGCAAAAGATGAGAAGCCAAGGGACTGGGTCAGCCTCTTTCCTGAGATTCCTATTTATCTCTTAAAAAGCCCATATATTAGATAAGGATTTCAAAAATTTTGAGGCTTTGACTATGTGGGGATATTTAATGGGCCATGTTTTGTTTCCATGACTTTACACTCTTTACATATCATCTACAAACACTAAGTATGTTATCTATTCTCTGAAATAGGGAATGCAGGAAGGAAAATTATTGTTTGATGAACTTTCCATGTTTTCCTGAAATTTGCGTGCTTTTTTCGTACTATTTTTCTGATACTTTCTCTTTTGCATTGCTTACGACATGGTCTTTGGTGCAAATATTTCACATATTTTGGCATACATTTGTGGCTAACTTCCATGGTGTGAGTAAAAATGACATTTGCAGGATAGATAAATGAAATTTTGTGCTGATTATGCATGTTATAAGGAATTATTTATCCCTTTTTGCAGGACTATGAGTATGCAAGCTACAATCCTGTTGCTTATGATCTTGCAAATCACTTCTGTGAGATGGCAGCAAATTATCATTCTGAGACTCCCCATATTTTGGACTACAGCATATACCCTGGTGAGTATCTGTTGTAATTTTTAAGCATCCCATGTTAATTGGCTTCAAAATCATTGAGCATATTTAGATCTAATCATACCTATTCTTTCTGCATTTGGACAACAGATATGGAGGAGCGCCGAAGATTCATCTGTGCATATCTGGCATCTTCAGGTTAGTTATCATTCTGTGTACTGTATGGAAGAGTATTTGGCTAGAACCTAGCATAAAAAGAGTCTGACTACTCTAGTGAAGTATGTTATTTGTTTAAATGAAAGTCTCATTACTAGACTGAAGTATTTTTAAAGGCAACTAAATCATAAAGTGAAAGTGTCATCCCTAGGCTTTCTGTCTTTTGTCTGTAATTATGTGGGGTTTTTCCATGCATCTATCTATCAAACTTCATTCAATAAGGAAATTCAGTTTCCTTTTAGGCTTTTCAGTTGTCATCTTGGGGTTATTGGGAATATGGTCTTCTTTATTTAATGACTTTGGATAAAAGAAGAGCAGTGGGGTTGAATTAATCCGGTTTAGTTTTCTTGTCAAACTTAACTTCAGGCTTGAATATATCTAACAAGCCTTTACCCATATGATGGTACATATGAGTCATGTCTTGAAAATTTCTATGTTGATCAGTTCTAACATACCTTTTTTCCTTGATTGCATGCAGGAAATGAACCCAGTGACGCCGAAGTGGAGCAGCTACTTATGGATGCAGAGAAATACACTCTTGCTAATCATCTGCTTTGGGGCTTATGGGGAATCATCTCGGTAGGTGTTTCCAACTTCCTTTCATTGCTTTCCATTAACTTTCCTGTGAGAGATTTTGTGGACTAATTCTCTGATTGGTGTGTACAGGGTCATGTAAACAAGATAGATTTTGATTACCTGGAGTATGCGAGGCAGAGGTTTCAGCAGTACTGGTTAAGAAAGCCCTTGCTCTTGGGTTCCTGACTCGTTAGGCATTGCCCATGTTGACAAATAACAATGTAGCCTTAAGTGCAGCTATAGATTTGCAAAGGTTATGTAGAATGAATCTGGCCTGTTGATGGTGCCTATAAATTGCATGAGAATTCTCTGTTTTAAGAATTGTTAATTTTGTTATTCAAATTCTTAAAGAGTTAAAAACTTCTCAAAAGTTTAGATGAAAGCTGTTTGGAATGTATGTTTGAAATCTGATTTTTTTTTTTTTTTTGGGAATATTTACGACATTTTTTGTTGCCAGGAATGGGAAAGGAGTATAAACAGTCTGTTGAAGGCATCGAGGATTTCCTGGGAAATCATCTTTGCATCTTTTTGATGATTCCTTGAGCAAAATGCTGCTGAATTGGCCTATGTCTTGAGTGTAGAAACAAAAGTCTTACAGAATGAATTGAAGAATAAGATGCTTTCTCAGTAAAAGAGGATTTCTCTATGGCATTATTTGAAAATATAATTGCCTTCAAAGTGTCCATTCTAAAGCAAAGCGCATTAGCAGAAGCATTGTAACATAAAACTGCTTGACCATTCGAAAAATGGCATTAGATAAAAATAACTATAAGGAATGTTTATCTTTTTTCCCTACATTAAAGGAAAAACTAAAGCAAAGATTTGAACAGGAATTTGCTTTTGTTAGGAGGCTTTGAGTTTATGAAATTTTACTTGCGAGGTGTGAGTTAATTTAGGATCAATGTAGATGGGCATAGGGATTTAAACAGCAATATTGGTGAAATTAATTATGATAGAGGTAAAATTAAAATCAATGGTAAAGATATATATTTGGATGCAAATGTAGCAACAGCAGTGAGGTGAAATGTAGTGAAGAAGAAAAGGATCATTAAAGACATTAGATTAAATTTTGTAAATAAGAAAATTTTTAGTATATTTTCAAAATTTATGAGTTAATAATTAATTAAATTTTATTTTAATTATTTTTATATCAAATAAAATTAAAAAAATTTTATGCATATTATTTTATATTAAAAAATTAGAATTTCAAATATTAAAAATACAAAAATACTTCAAAATATTTAACATTTGGAATATAGTACTTGTTACCATTACAAATGATATTAATCTTAAAGATAAATATAAATCATATAACAAAATTGTTGAGGGTATTTGGTGGTTAAAAGAGTATAATGGTCTTTTTCCTTATTAGGAGCCCTCAGCAGATAGTCAGAGGTAATTCGGACATTTGTACCGACCTAATACATTTAGTGCCATGTTAGCTCAGCCTTGTCGTTATTGTCCGCCAAGGATCCTATACCTCTTAGTTATAAATACGAACATCTAGGCAACACTAAGGCAAGTTCCATCTACCTTTAATTCTTTATATTACTTTCATTTCAACTTCACTTATTTTGACTTATGTGTTGTAGTGCAAATGTAAGGAACATTTACTGTCTTTACCTCTAATTGCTTTTCTTTTCTGTTTTTCCAAGAACACCTTTACATTGGAGCTCGACATAAGCATTTGGCATGCTAGGTAGGGGACTTTCCCACTCACTAGTTGAGCACGAAATAATGCCACCTAGGAAGAGAACTTTAGAAAAAGGAAAAATAGTCATTCCGATTGGGACATAAACACACAACAGCTAACATTCAGATCGATTTGCCCCACCACAAGTCGATCTGACCATGGAACAATTCTAAGCTTTGACCAAGCAAAAACACACAATAACTAACACTTAGACCAACATGCCCCACCACATGCTGATCCAACCATGGAATAATTCTAGGTTCTGATCGAGCAAATTCAAGCCTTTAAACAAATGCTATAGACCATAACCCCATTATAAGCTTCGAAAGTGCTTGACCTAGTTACCCTGGTCAACAGGATGCGAAAAGACAGTTAAGTTATGAAGAGATGGAAGCTTACTCGGCCTAAAAAAAAAAAGAGCATAATGCCCCAGCTTGCCATTATCTTAGCTATAACATGACACATGCCACAACCCAAAAATTCAAACAAACAAATCTTGAACACCAATAAAAAAAAAAGACCTGAAAGCTCAACTACAGACCATAAAGAAAGAGTTGAAAGCAAAAATAATGGTATTCGAGGATGAACTCAAATTCTTGGAAACCTCACCTTTTTATCGAAGAGATTGACAGAACCATGCCTCCTAAGAGGTTCAAAATACCGACCTTAGAAACTTATGATGGTACTTCTGACCTTTTCGATCATCTAAAACTTTATAGAACTAACATGATGATGTAGGGCACAGATGAAGCTTTGATGTGTAAGGGCCTTGCTATCACCCTTAAGGGTGTAGCTCGATCATGATATAACAATCTGGAATTGAGGTCAATCACAACATTTAAAGAACTCAGTCACTCATTCTTGTCCTAATTTGTAAGTAGTCGAACAACAAAAGAGACAACTTTAAGCTAAATGTCGATTCACCAAGGTCGCAATGAATCTTTAAAAAGTTATGTCGCTTGTTTTAATATGAAAGCTCTGTGGGTAAAAGACTTGGAGCAAAACAACCATTGTAGCTACCCTAATAAGTGGACTCAATAACAAAAAATATCATCTAAAGTTGACCTTATTACTAGAGCCACCTAAGACTCTGGCCGACGTCTTACTCATAGTTAAAAAGTACATAAATGCCAAAGCTATAATGAGAAACAATCGAAGTGAAAGAGGCTCATCTTCCCTCATTAGTAACCGAGGTGAGAAAGGCTCATCCCCCTTCATTAATTGTAAAAAAAGTAAAGATTTCTATAATTCTCCCTCAAGAGGGAGACAACATAGGGTTAGAAGCTCTAATGAAGAAATAAATTGCATAGCACTGAATACCTCTTAAGAGAGGATTTTGATGCAAATTGCGAGAAACCCAAAGCTCAAATTACCAACGCCACTAAGGTAAATCACGAAAAGGGATTTGACTAAAAGATGTGCCTTCCATAAGGACATAGGCCATAATATTAAAAATTGTGTCAATCTAAAAAATGAGATTAAAGCTCTAACTAGAAAAGGTCAACTGAAAAGATTTATGAAATAGCGAAAACAAACCCAAGTCATATCAGATTCTAGACAAGATTGAAGAAAACCCATCCAGGCAAAAAGGTAAGCTAGAAAAAAACAAATGGACAAAAGTTTGAAAAGATTAGTCAAGGTAAGAAAAAGGTCGAACTGATAACAATAGGTCGATTGTTGGAGTAATTAATGTAATAACTAAAGGAAGCTAAACCTCGACCAAAAGAAAGTTCAACCTAAGATGATTGTGGCTATAGGTACTTCGACAAAGAAAAAAAAATTAAAAAGATGAATCGATCTCATTCAGCTCAAAAGATTTAGAAATGATTCAATACCTACATGATGATGCTATAATAATCACAGTCATGGTATATAATTACATAGTCAAAGGGATCATGTTTGACAATAAGAGCTCTACCAACGTCATGTACTACGACACTATAAAAAAATGAAAATCAGTGAAGATCAATTACAATGATCACTACAACCTTAGTGGGATTTGGAAACTAACAAGTACCAATAAAAAGAACTATTAAATTATCGATCTCTCTAAGCACAAAACCTAAATCGGTCATCTTTGTCATAAAGTTCATGGTTATGAACGTCTTATTTACCTACAATATGATATTAGGTCGATCAAGCCAATCTATTATGAGGTTCATAGGCTCGACTCTCCATCTGAAAGTAAAATTTCTAACACCTCAAAGAGTTAAAGAGTTAAAGAGAGACCATTCTAATGTACGATAGTGTTATGTCATCATAATGAAAAAAGGACTGGGAAAAAGACTAATAGTTCAATCGAGATTGAGAACACTAAAGAAAAGTAAGCAAAGAAATAAAAAAAAGTAAGAAAGCAAGAGCAAGAACATATAACGTAAGACTGACCTAGCAGAAGTGCGCTTTTAAGTTGCTCCAAGCTTTTAAGCTCAAATGAAAAGACATATTCTATTTCATTTTTTGAAAATTTGAAGTAATTCCAAAGATAATCGAGCTCTCAAGCCAATACAAACAATTACATGTCATTTGAATTGAGCTAATACACCAGCCAAAATATAGTTTGAAATGAAAAATATATACCAATTCAATCATATATTTCAACAACTTACCAATAACATACTAATCATTACGTCGGGATTTGTCTTCACAAGAAATGATCCCAACTTAACCAAATAAAAAGAGATAATTGATCAAAAACCTAAGTCAGATGAAAATCGAGCTAAACTGGTAGATGATCTTATAACTATACAATTATGGGATAATATTCCTGAAAAATATATACAAATCAAAATGAAACTCCAGCATAAAGATCAATTAATTCAGCTTCTGAAAAATAACATTGACCTCCTCACTTAGACACTGTCCAATATGCTTAGAATTGATACCTAGATAATGGTTCATAGGCTGCAAACTAACCCCAATGTAAAATTAGTTTTACAAACAAAGAGAACCTTTACCTTAAAAAGATAAAAGGCTATCAAGGAGGAGGTTGACAAATTATTACAAGCAAGCTACATCAGGGAGGTTTATTACCCTAATGGATAGCTAATGTGGCCATGATTAAAAAACACAATGAAAAATGAAAGATGTGTGTTGACTTTACCTATCGAACAAAGCATACCCAAAAGATAGTTTTTTCCTCCCTAGCATAGATCGACTAGTGGATGATAGCACCAAACATGGCATTTTTAGCTTTATGGATGCCTACTCTAGTTATAACTAAATCAAAATACTGAAAGACGATAAGAAAAAATAACTTTTATTACCAAGAATGACTTTTACTATTACAAGGTGATGCCATTCGGATTAAAAAAATATAGGGATGACCTATCAAAGTTGGTTAACAAGGTCTTTAAACATTAGATTAGCTGTAACATATGTGGATGACATGATAGTTAAAAGTAAAAGTTTGGCTGAGCATTTAGAAGATCTTAAAGGTACTTTTAACATCTTAAAAAAGTATAAAATGAGGCTTAACCAGAGTAAATATGCTTTTGAAGTTACGTATGAAAAGTTTTTTAGTTACATGATTAATAAGAAGGGGATAGAGGTGAACCCAAAAAAGGTTTAGGCAATCATAAACATCAAAGCACCTACCTTAATAAAAAATATACAAAAACTAATTAAAAGAATAGTCACCCTAAACAGGTTTATGTTTAGGTCAACAAAACGATGTCTATCATTCTTTAAAATTTTTATAAACATTTCTAACTTTAGGTGGACCCTTTAATGCCAAAAAGCCTTTGAAAAACTCAAAAAGTTCTTATATTCTCTACCTATCTTGTCCAAGCCTAGGTCTAACAAAATCTTATACTTATACATGGCCACTATAGACCAGGCCATCAGCTCTATCTTGGTTCGAGAAGAATAAGAGAAGCAAAAATCGATTTATTTTATGTGTAAGGTGTTGACAGGGCCAGAAACATACTATATTGGTATAGAAAAATTAGCTTATGTGATTATCACTTCGGCTAGAAAGCTTAAGTCGTATTTTCAAGCTTATGCAATCTATGTACTGATAGATCAACTACTGAGATAGGTCTTATAGAAGCTAGAATTATCTGAAAGATTAATCAAATGGGAGCTCATCAATTTGACCTACATATACTACTTAGGTTGACCTTGAAATCTTAAGTGATAGCATGTTTCGTTATAGAGTTTACCTCGGCCTATCCTGAAAGATAACCTGAGAAAGACAAAAAACTCCAAACAAAGAGAGGTGGAAGCTTTTTGTCGATAGATCGACCACGAACCATAATGAAAGAGCTGACCTTATTTTGATCAACTCAGAAGGATTACAATATTAATATGCCTTAAAATTTAGATTCAGGGTATCTAATAATAAGGTGAAAAATGAGGCATTAATAACTAGTTTAATATTGACAGTTAAACTAAATGTTCAATGTATAACCATGTATAATGATTTTCAATTAGTGGTCGGTCAGATAAACAGAAAGTTTAAAGGTCAAAAAGAAAGGATTCAAAAATATCTAGATAAAGCATTAGCCTTGATAGTCAGTTTTAAGAAGGTCAAGGTAAAAAAGATATTGAGTTTCAAAAACTTGTTAGTAGATTTCTTATCTAAGTTGGCTTCAAGAATAACTACAGAAAGTTTAGATTAAGTCATGGTGAAAGAATTCATATAAAAAAGCATCAAGAAAAAGCTCATAGGACAAATCAGAAAAAAAAACTTGAATGACCTCGATCAAAACATACCTGACCATGAAACTATTGCCTGAATATAGGTTCTGAGCTAAAGCATTGATGAAGAAAGTTTTTCGATACACGATGATCAATGAAAAATTATTCAAAAAATATTTTAGCTTGCCTTTATCTAAGATATGTTGATGAAGAAAAAATAGACTACAACTTGCGAGAAATCCATGAAAAAATATATGAAAACCATCTCAGACCCTAACTATTAGCCTATAAAGTGCTTAGGTAGGGCTACTATTGGCTTACCATCAAAAGGGATATGACTAAACCGATTAAAAGATATGATAAATATTAGAGGTTCACTCACATGTAACATCTCCCCTCGATCAAGCTCATTCCTATCATTAGCCTGTAGCCCTTCATGCGGAAAGAAATAGATGTCCTTGGACCATTCAACACAGCCATGAATTAGAGGAAATTTATCTTAGTAACAGTAGACTACTTTATGAAATGGCTCAAAGCTAAGGCTTTGGTCACTACGATAGAAGCCTAAGTAGAGAAATTTGTGTGAAAGAACATAGTTTATAGATTCAACCTACCTTGGCCTGTAATAACTGATAATGGTAAACAATTTGAAAACTTGAGGTTCAAGGAATGGTGTTTAAACTTTCACATCGACCTGAGATTCATGTTAGTCGCCTATCTTCAGTTCAATGGACAAGCCAAAGCCATGAACAATACAATGTTAGAAGCTTTAAATAAGATATTAGATAAAACAAAGAGAAAGTGAACTAATAAACTACCAGTGGTATTATGGGCCTTAAAGATGATCATTAAGATACCAATGGTGAAACCTAGTTTCATCTGACATTTGAAATAAAGGTCGTGGTACCTGTCGAGATCAGCTTTCGAGCTTAAGAGTCAAATTAGGCTTAGAAAAAAAAATGAAAAAGCTCTAAAAGTTGACCTAAACTTTATTGAAGAACAAAGAGATGTATCCCTAACATTGATAGTAACTTATCAACAAAGGGTGTCCAATTATTATAACAAAAGGGTCCAATATAAGAACATCAAGAAAGGTTACCTAGTGCTTAGAAAAATTGAAGCTTCAAGAGTGAATGACCGAGGTGTTAAATTAGTCTTGACCTAAAAAGGATCATATGTAGCCAATGAGGTCATCCGTTATTCGACTTACAAGCTATAGGATATGAATGGTAACATTACCCAAGGATGTGGAACGTGAATAAGTTAAAAGTTTATTACTAATAGCTCAGACTAAACTGAACTCGCACTTGTAACCCAAAAATTAATGATGTCAAAACAAATTATGTTCATCCGATGGTGCTTATGTTGACTTTAGGATCACACCCTAATTGACTTAACAAAATTCGAGGTGGAACTTAGATGGATTTTTAAGTTAATTTAATTTGAGATATTCTTAGGTAATTAGGTAAATCTCCAGTTCACTTAACTAAGCTTGATCAAATCAATTTTAATCAAATCAAATTCTAGCTAATTTTTTTTTAATGATTCAAGGTAAATCCACAGAACTTGTGTTACGATGATTGAATGAGCTTAAACTTGTTTGATTAAAAGAAAAAATAAAACCAATTTGAATTGAAACTTGAACAAAATATATTTGATTTTTTATTGAATTATATGATCAGTACAAAATATTGTTAGTAAATAATTTATATTTGAGGTCTTAATAAAAAATGACCTTGTAGATTAGTATTTCTAAACAAAAATTTACAAAAAGTTAAAAAAAAAAGTTAAAAAGAAAAAAGAGCTATATGTCAGCAATATCAACAGTAGCAATAGCAGCAATAGTACCATCATAAGTAGGAGCAGTAGCAATAACCTCAGCCTAAGCCTCCTCAACTTCAGCCCCCAAAGCAGCTTCAAGCTTGGCATTTAATGCCCCATCTTCATCTTCATCCTCTTTTTCGGGCTAATTCAAAAGAGGCATTGATTTGATATTATTGATATCAATATCAGAGAGATCGAGGTTGAGGTCGAAAAATTTGAATTGCACTTCGTTTTTGGCTAACTCGAAGGCACCAAGCACATTGTCCTTGAAAAACTCCATTTAGAGCTAGAGGAATTTGCTGAAGGCCTTAAAGTCTTCAATAGCTTTTTTTTTTAGTTCTTCTTTCTCTTTTTCTCTAGCCTCTAACTTTGACCTCAGCCTTGCTATCTCAGCTTGAGTATCATTAAGCTTCAGCTCAGCCTACTCTCTCATAGAATCAGCCAAAGCTTTCTCAATTAGGATGGCTTCCAGTTTGGTTGTTAGCTAGTCATTTCTGTTCCTTAGCTCGGCTTCTTTTTTTTAGGACACATTGAAGTTGAACTTGATGTTGCCTAAAGCATCTAAGCTCATTTTATGCTCTTTACTCAAAATAATCATGTCTTTTTTAGCCTTAAACAAGTAAGCCATAACGAGGTAGACTTGATGTAAGGCTTGATTGGTATTGTTAAGGGGTTGAGATGAAAGTTTTTGTTAAACTGCATAAGATGAGCTCTGACTTAAGTAAAAATAAAAATGAGGAACACTTAAAAGGTTGAATTGGAGTTCAACAATGCTCACTAAGTAAAGAGACTACGACTTTGTAAAATTTTCTTATAATGTCGAAGTTTTCCATGGGATTGTCAGTGAGAGTAGACTCTAGGCTTGTGTAAATTTTCTCTGAGTTGAGCTTTAATATCCTTCTTTCGGGATTCTCCAGGGTAGAAGAGGGGACCTCAATCCTCAATTTTTTGGTAAGAAGAGTGTCATCAAAGAAAGCTCCCAATGAGCTATTAACTTCATCTTTCTATCGATAGGGGAATGCTGCGTTAAAGAGCTCGACGATTTACCCACTACAGGGTTAATGATCTTATTTCCTCCACAAAAAAAGGGTTTTAAGCAAAATCTTCTTACCTTGGGCCTTTATTCATGCTTGAATAAGGAAAAGTTAGAATCCTTGTTGGTAAGACATATTTGCAAAATCGAACTACTAGTTAGATAAAAACTAGGTCAAAATAAAATCTTACAAGGTTACCTAATACCTACCTTAGTATTTTGTCTTATTTATTACTTTAGAGGAAGTTAGCTCGTTGGCATCAATGACGAACACCCTCTATAGTTATACTATATTATTTTTTTCTAATTTAATCCAGGATGGAAAGAGCTATTGACGCATCCATAAAAATATCAGGCTCAATTATTATCTCTCATGCCCCAACCTCGATCGTAATCTTGACCTCGATCTCACTATCTTTATTTATTTTTTGCTTTTGAAGGAAAAAGAAAAACAACTTTTAATTTTGATGGAGCTCGAGTAATCAACTAGTAATTTTTTATTGGTCAAGTTGTTATGTAATACCATCTCTTATCGTTGGGGTGCCTTTTAATGGAAAAAATTTTTCTAAATAGAAAAAGATTAAGAAAAATATCTAAATGTTGACAAAGAATGATAAAACCTATTATGTGCCATATAAAGTTAGGAGTGAGTTAAGCAATAGTTAAATTATAAGAATTAAAAATTGCAACAAATAAAGAATGAAGTGAAAACCTCAAATCAACCACTAATGAATCCTAATATACATAGAGCCAATGTGGCTTCAGTTTATTGGTGACTTGATCTGAGGAGCTCAACATTAATATGCTATACCCTTTTCTGAAAAAATGGAAGGTCGTCACCAAAACACGAATATGATGAGCTGAACACATGTTAAGATAGTTTTTAGGTTTAGCCCTACCTTTTAGTTCCCTTACCACATCCTTAAGAATCATACAGAGGTAACAAAAAGTATATACGAGAACCTCAACCAACTTATCATGCCTTGCAAGATTTTTCTTATTGTCATCACTTTTTCTAACTGGGGTATTCCATTCCTTTTTTTTTTTTTCTCAAAACCCTCATTATCGTTAGAATCGTCATCACAAAAAAACTCTCATTCCCGAGTCGAAGTGGGTTCTGAGATAGAATCGTGACTGAAAGCATTATCACCTTGGAAGAAAAAATGAGAGGTAAAGACCTATCGAGAGAAAAAGTAATCTCAACGAGAGTTAACTATGAGGGAATGGAAGTGATAACAGAAGCATTTATTGATGGAAGAATAAAAGTAGAAGAAAACTTATGAGACTGGACCCCATAAAAAGAAATAATCAAAAATGAAGAAAGGTCGATCATAAAAGATAAACCAACTCAAGAGACAGGGAAAGAAGGTGGATTCTCTAGTTCAAAATCTATCTGAGCACATAGGTCCCCTTGTTTAGGACCCATTCTTCTTTTGTTTGAGCATCGTCATCATTTCATTGCTACCCTTCTTTAGACATCGAGTTAAACTAGTAGGCTATCCTCTAACAATCATGAACTCATATTACTGGCAAAATTAGGTCATCATCGTCATCTTGCCTGAGCTGAACCCTCATAGGTTCTATTTTAAAACTCCCGACTTCTCCAAAGCTACAACTAAAAGATATAATGGAAAATACATACCAAAGAAAATAGAGAAAATGGATTAAAAAAAGAATGATTATAAGGCCATAAAGCTTTTGAGGATGAAAAATTTAAGTTGGATTGAAAGCAATAAAAGCAAAAAGATGAAAAACAAAAGCCCCAACAACCTTTTATATAATTGTGCCTTAGATCAAATGAACAGCCCATACTACGTTACATGTTAGAGTGTAGATAGGAAGACATTTTTTCATCTTTCCATTTTAGATTTTAGATTTTTTTTTGTTCCATCTACCTTTCTTCTCATTTAATGCCATCAAACAGTGCAGATAAGATGGCTCCTCAGGTCAGACCGGATGTGACCCTAAAACAAGTCGAGCAAATTCCCCAACCCAAACCAACTTGACAGACCAGTGCCTGGTTTGCCACTAGAGTTCAGAACGAATACTCGAATCCAAAGTCCCAAAAAAACTCAAGTCCTACATCGACTAGATCAACTCTTATCCTAATCTTGGATTATCCTAAATAATTGACACTTCGACAACCCTTAAGCTGGCTATGCACTCAGCCCAAAAGACACGCCCAAGATTGGTCTCCCACTAAGTTGGACTTTACCTTAAAGATAATTATCCCCCAATACAGGCCTTCATGATGACATCAGTTGTAAAAGATCAAATTTCACATCATCCTCTTTCATCTACCTAGCTTGCATGAAATGTATCAACTGCACACTCAACAGTTTGATATTTAAACTGCTAGGTGAAGGGATAGAATACTATGGGCATTTGATGGTCAAAAGGGTTTGGTAGTTTTTTTCTTTATTAGGAGCCCTCAGTAGATAGCTAAGAGTAATTTGGACATTTGTGCCGACCTGGCCCTAACACACTCAGTGCTATGTCAACTCGACCACGTCGTTATTGTTACCCAATGGTCCCCTACCTCATATTTATAAATGCGAATTTCTAGGCATCAGTAAGGCAAATTCCATCTACTCCTAATTCCCTATATTACTCTCCTTTTGACCTTTGACTTGTGCATCGAAGTACAAATGCAAAGAAGACTCTCTGCCTTTGCTTCTAATCGTTTTTCTCTTCAATTCTTCCAGGAACACCCCCACATTAGAGCTCGACACAAACAAAAATGAACAAAATTAAATTTAAAACAAAAAAAAAATTATGTTAGAATGATTTAGAAAATAAAAAAAAGAATAACAAGGGCATTATAGTTGAAAATTTGCAGTAGAAGGTTGTGATTTCCTACTGCACCTTACGAGGCCCAATGTACAACTAGAGGAATGGTGAGATTAATGACATCCCAACGGGATTTGGAGGCAAAAAAAAGGCTCTCAACCGCACCGCAATAAGGTTACCGTGATAATCAAACAAATACATTTTCAGGTTTTAGGTCCAAATTTAGTTCCATAGTTGCCATCTTTTTCTCCTCAACTTGTGCATTAGATTTGAGTTTAATACAATTTGATGAGTGCCATTCCTTATATTTTTCATTTTCACTTGCTAGAAGTAATTGCATAGCTCGGTGAGCACTTAATCTTGGGCTTCAGTTTGGATATCAGGTTTCTTATGCTTTGTGTTGATATTGTTTACCTGAAATTCAGGACTGCAGATCACACTATATGGGTGGGTGTATTCCATGAGAAGCAGGACTTCATAGATGTTGTAGAGGTATGTTATCTAATTTTTAATGATCTATGACACATGAGTATCTGGTTTGTTCTTTGTTAGAAATGGCCACATTTAATTCTATTACAAGAGTGTAGAAGAATTCATGAAAATTATGTGCATCAATTTTTTTTTTTCTGTTCATGATGGATATACTTGGGTATTGATATTTATGTTGCAGCTTTGAACTTCCAATATTGCAGGGAATATATATTTCAGGGAGCCATGAAAGGCAAGCTGACAGTTAATTGCTCCCTTCTTCCAGTGAGAATAACAAAATATCAGTTGCTATACAAGGATGTGTAGCTTTTTGCGTCCTGACAGGGTTATTTAGGGATCATTGGAACGAAGCAGTGAACCTTGTGGCACCCACTGTCTTTCGGAGACTATGACTGATCCCATTGATGACTTATTTTGAGAAATAATTCAAAATTAGGGAATGAATGAAGCAGTATGATTTGTCTAGAGAGGAAGGCATCTCTTAAAAAAAAATTGTCAGGTAGAACAGGAATATCGTTCAAGCAAAGAAGCAAATTCAGCATTATAAGGTGTAATGAAGAGCAGCTACCTTCCTGTCTCTTACTCTTTGATTTTCAGCTAAACTTGTCTAGGGAGGCAGTGGACTCTGTTCAAGAATTGACATTTATGTATATACATGATGAAATCTTAGTTTATGGTATAGTAATTATGCTCAGCTTCATCTTATAATGGGAAATTTTGTCAATATTTGAGCATCATGCACCTTGTCTTTTTATCCATTAGTTACTTCTATTTCTTTCTTTTCTTATCCTTGTCTCTCTTTCTCTACATTTTGTTTATAATTATTCTTATGTGTGCTATCATGTCAGTAGAAACCAGGGAGATAAAATGAACTTGAAAGCGAGTGGAATTAGATTACCATCCAGTGTAAGAGCAATGATAGTAATCCATGCCAAATCCAATACTGTCACAACTCTAATTTATCTTACCTTAAACTTTTCCTTGTTTGTAGGGAAACTGTTGAAATATCACTATACACAACAATTTCTTTTATGTGCCAAAAGGAAAAGAAAAATGAAGAAGAAAAACCGAAACGACATCGTATTATTCTTACAAGTTGTGGCAGCGATTTCACGAGCCGAATATTTGGCAAAAATGTTCATCTTCTCTTTTTCTTTTATATCTAAAAAAAAGACCATAGAAAATCTTTTGAGTTTGGAACTTGAACGCTAAAAATGAGAGCTATTTGTGCAATCCCGCCATCATTGGACCTCTTTTCACTTTCAAGAGGACCCTTACCATAACCAGGTGCTTGCTTTTCCTTAACACTCCACCATTTCCTTTCACATGTTACTAGATAATAAACCGAAAGAAATTCTTTTTTTTTTTTTATTTGTAATGTTAGACAAAAGGGTGTCAAGAAGTTAGATGCTTTTTCATAAACAAGCCAAAACCTGGGAGGAATAAATTGTTAAAAAAGAGAACCATGAAACAAATATTATTTGGGTTTTGATTTGCTGGAAGCAAATGAATAGGAAAAGAAAACTTTGCGTGCCTTTGTTGTTCAAACTTAGGAAGGCTTCTGGGTTTTTAATATTGTTTCAAAATCAGCTTTTTTTTTTTTTATACTTATTTAGTTGGAAAATGAGTATTTGTTTTGTGTAAAAATGCTGAATTGTTGAGTTGACCTTTCATTCCTCTTGAATTCCTAATGGCACTCAAGGGTATGAATTTTGATAAGTGGATGTGAGTCACTAGAACAAGATGATTGGAAGTACGCATATATTACATTTTAAGAAATATTGCAGATGGTGTATTGAATGTTTATAAATTTTCACACTTTAAGAATTTGTATCTGTTAGTAAGTTGGTGCTGACAAGAAGAGACGGAGTAATTAAGGGTGAGGAGAGAGGAAAAACAATTTTAGACGCTTATTAGGTATCAGGTTTCAGTCTCAAATTAAGATTTGGACGTTGTGGTTTGTTTTCTTTATCAAATGTTCGATTTGATTTACTGTTTTGAGATCAAACCCCAAAGAGGTTTAGATGTTAGAGTTGGACATTTAGTCAAGCATGGGATCACAGAGCTAAGATTTCCTGTTCCAGTTAATGCAGAAACCTTAGAGCTGAGCAAGTGATTCAAAAAATCAGACCGCAGGATGGGTCTATAGATGAGATAATATGAAAAATGGAGAATTTGGGTGTTCTTTACTAGAAAAATGTAGCTTAAAATGGAATACAGGGTTCCTAAGATACAATGGCTGATTATTTAGTGAATTTGTGATGCCGCCAGAATGCATGACTAAATTGCATTTCATTTACTTGGCAAAGACAGTATGCTAAAGAGAGAATTTACTTTATTTTTCTTACAAGAATGGAATTCATTTTCCTGAGAAACTATTCTTTTGCAAAGCAAAGTTTGGTAACGAATTTTCTTTGGAGACTGTGTCAACATCTTTTCCGCTTCTCTTTCTCTATGGGACACAAATGCTGACTTTTGTATAATGATAGCTGATTCTGAGGTAGATGAATCTTTTATCTTAAGAATGGTTCCTTCAACCCTGGTAGCAACAGAAAAAGAAGAAGCCAAGGTTGTTTTAACCTTGTTCTTTAAGAAGCAGGGTCTAAACAATGCAGTTAGTGCAAGAATAATCAACAAATCAGACCTTTTTATTGACCACCTTGTGTCAAAGCTTTATTCTGTTCATAAATCTCGGTATCTTGTAGGTTCGATTGCTATGTTACTGTCTATTTCTCCACATCAGCATTTTCAATTCTAATTGATTAAACTGCTGACAAATTTCTACTTGACATTGCAGGAAGAGAGCTCACAACTCTTGAGATCTGGGATGCTCTTATCCCTTACCTTGAATCTCTCCTTGAAGAGCGTGGAAGAATGCTGGCAGATGTGGTTGAAAAATTTCCCAACCCACCAGTTATAGATAAAACTGTAAAACAGGTATCTCCTCTAGATTCAGTCCTTGATTATAAGAAAAAGTTAAAAGCTGTCACTCGTGTTAGTGAGACAGTCCCAGCGGGGAAGCTCAATCCTCAAGTTGTCTACGTCATGGAGCTTGGCATGGATTTTGAGAAGATCAAGTTAATTACACACAGATTCCCATCTTTTGCCTACTACAGTCTAGAGGGGAAATCAAACCTGTCATTGAGTTCCTTATTGAACTTGGTGTACCAAAGTCTAACATTCCCATCATTCTCAGTAAAAGGTCACAACTGTGTGGAATAAGTCTCTCTGAAAATCTTATACCCACCATGACATTGTTAGAAAATTTGGGTGTGGACAAGAAACGTTGGGCAAAAGTTATATACCGGTTTGGCGGTTTCCTGCACTTCTCACTTATAGCAGGCAAATGGTTAAGACAATTGTAGATTTCCTCTATGAAATGGGCCTTCCATCAGAGAATGTTGGTAAGATTCTAACACGCTGTCCAAATATAATAAGTTATGGTATGGAGTACAAGCTACAGCCTACAGCTAAGTACTTTCAGTCATTGGGTGCTATGTTGCTCTTCTTCTACTGCGATGTCCACAGACATTTGGTTTTAGCATTGAGGCAAATTTGAAGCCTGTAACTGAATTTTTTCTTGATAAAGGATACAATGTGGAGGAAGTTGGAACTATGATTTCAAGATATGGAGTATTATATACTTTTAGCTTGGTAGATAACTTGATACCAAAATGGGATTCTTTTTAACCATGGATTATGCAAAGTCAGAGCTGGTTAAATTCCCTCAATGTTTTGGCTACAGCTTAGATGAGAGAATTAAACCGAGATTTGCAGTTGTAAAGGAGTCTGGTGTAAAATTACTGCTGAACCAGGTTTTATCATTGTTAAGCTGTGACTTTGAGAAGGCTTTAAAGAAGAAAATGAAGAAGCAGCTTACCGACCAAGTTTAACTGATTCATATAGAAAGTATTGATGATACCATGTGATGACATATTTTGGAGAATGAGGTTTTTGCAGATATTTTAAGAGTTCACTTTCTGATGTCGTAGAAACATTATGGCCTGGTCAACAGACTTTAATAACTTCGTCCAACTTCAGATGCAACTCACTTTTTGCAAGAACTGTAATGTGAATTTGCAGCTACATTTGCAGAGCATGGGAACGACCTTAGGAGTTGAAATGTTGTGGAATATACAAAGAAAGCATTTAATATTGAGATCCTATGCAGTCTTTTACCTTATTTATTAACCCATCTTGTTTTAAATTGCCTTTACGGTGCACTTCCTTTTCTTTCTCTCTTCCCTTCTGTAGGATGTAATTTCCCTGTCCCAGTTTCATTACATATTCTCAGTGCATTTCAATTCTCTTGGATGTAGTCCATTGCTGAACTCTGATGTAAAGAAATTTTGAAGCTTGGAGGCAATGTTACAAGGAGCCCATATTTACTTTCCATGTGGTATGGTATTCAAAATGCTTGCTCTTGTTCCTTGTCAATCCTTTATCTGTTGCATATGTTCTTTGCTGTTCAAAAGTTTTTATTCCAATGTAATGATGCCATGAGACATGAGAAAAACATCTTGATTATCTTTCTTTTAGAATATAAATATTTTTGGTTCCTTTCATCTTTCATACTTCCACCTCTTCAGGGCCTAACCTGGATATTTAGTTTCATGTATAAGTAACTATACATTATTGGGTGACCATTCCTCCATATTCCAGATGCTACATTTGCTTCATTTAGAATTATTGCATGTTCTCTCCCTGTCCATATTATTTTGGGTCAAAGTTCCTAAAAAGTTTGAAGCTTATAGTCTCAAAGTAAGACAATGATAATATTATCCATCCCGGCTTGAACTTTATTTGTTGAACTATATAATCTACTTTTATGTGCGCGTTGTCCATTCATTCATGGACATGAAAATGCAGTCCCAGTCACATGGATAAGAATGAACAACGTGTATAGCTTTCAACTTACATAGTTACGATCTCATTGGATGGGAAATTTATGTGTCGATTCTAATTGTGACTGGTTGTGTGGTGGTTAAAGTTGAGGAGATTTCTGGTTATTTTTGGTGATTGATGAAAAACGATGGAGCAGTTACATATTGCTTGGGTTGTTTACGCTTGTCCATTGACAGATGTTTTATCTTTTCCAAAATCAGCATGAAAAGAAAAAAGACTTACTATCGGTGACTACACACAAACCTTATCCAATCTCCTATGTCCAAGATTTTTTACTGTTTCTGTCTCAATCCTTTGGCAAAACAAAAACTAAGGGAGTTTCTATTTGACCTTAATTTTTTTTATACATTCAGTATTTTTATTTTAAAAATATCTCAAATAATATTATTTAATTAATTTTGATAAATTATCCTTTAATCCCATTTTTTTTGTTTATAGTACATCCTAAATATATATCCGAAAAATTTAAAGATTTTTCAAAATATATACTTGAAAATATGCATAAAATTAAAAAATTTTGAATTTTAATATGAACTCAAATATAACTTTCATACAATCTGATTCTAATAAAATTTTACTGGTTCTATTTATCGATTTTTATTTTTTTTTAATTTTTATATATTATTTTAATATAATTTTTAATATATTTAAATAGATTTATATATAAAATAATTATTTTTATTTTATAAAAATTTTAAAATATATATAATTCAATTCAATTTGATTTTTTTTTAATTTTTACTTTTCATTTGAAATTTCATCCAAACCTAATATAAATATATATAACATCTAAACTTAATCTTAATCGAATAAAAAAATTGACCTGAATCAAACTTAATAATATAGTTTCAAATTGATTTTTTATTTTGTTGAATTTTTTCTTATCCCTATAAATACCATTTAAAAATGTGTATCCGGCTGGTTATGCATTTTAAAAACTTTTTTAATTTTTTGAAAATGTAAATCCAAACACTTGTAAATCTCAATTACCAAGTCTCAAACCATAAATTCTAAAGTTTTTATATTTGCATATTCAAAAACTTTCAAAATCTTCTAAATTTGAATATTCGAAAGTTTTTAGAAAATTTTCAGTATACAAATCCGAAAGTCACATAAATCTAAATTATAAACCATTTTTATTTGTCACGAGTTTATGAAAAAATATAGATTATAAATTATAAATCTATTTAATCATTTAAACATCATAAATAAGTTATCTTTATTTTAAAATGGATAGGTTGGAATTGCTGATTTCATTCCAAAATTGATAATTTTAAGTTTCGTTTGAAGTGAAAATAGAAGAAGAGAAAGAAAACATTAAAGAAATAAATTGGCTATATACACGCCTTAATTGATTCCTTTTATAAATTTTATATGAAAGATTAATTAAACAAACGCCTTAATCTTTTATAAATTTGCAAAAAATCAATTAAGGTATTTGATTATATAAAAAGATCAATTAAGGTGTTTGGTTACCAAACTCATTAATTGATCTTATTTTTAATTTATTAAAAAGGGACCACTTAAGGCATGCAAAGTATCAAACACCTTAATTGATAATTTTTTATATATTTTTTCTTATCAATTAAGACGTTACTGTTTTGAAAACTTTAATTGATGATATTTTATAAATAAAAATAATAATTAATTAAAATATTTATTTTATTTTATTGTTAAAAGCATGATTTATCGTTTGGGTATTTATTATTAATAAAACAAAAAAAAATTACTATCATATGTGTAAAAGAGATTATGATAATTATACAAAAATTAATATATGAATTTTTCCTAACCAAATGAGTAAATTTAAAAATAAAAATATCTTAAAAATGAAAGAAAACTCTAAATATTATATTTTCTCAATAATCACACTTTTTATCAAAATTCAAAAATTTACAAACTAAATATACTCTCAGGGATTTGGGGTATAAATGAGAGCTTAAACGTAGTAAAAGAATTGAAATTTTAGGGGTTTAAGTTGTAAAAAATAAAAATAAATTTAAAGAGTTTGAATTTAAGATGTTATTAAGCTTTAAGGATTAAAAAAGCCCTCGAAAAGAAATCATTTATCAATTAAATCTTTAATATTTTATTACAATCAATTAAATTTTTTATTTTAATTTTTGATCAATTAAACTCAAATAGGATGAAAAGTGGTTAAATGACCGTTAAACCAATTATTATCGTTAGAGATAATCCATGTGGATTTTAAATACACATGTGGTACGTGACGTGGAAAAAAAGTCCAACATGACAATCTCGTTAGAAAGGCTGGATACACATGGCAGCAAACTAATGGTTAGAAATTAAAAAAAAGATAAAACTAATTAAATGATAAAAATATACAACTTATTACACGTTCAAAATCTATAAATTCTAAAGCTTACGAACCTTTCTCGCTGCCATGCCCAAACGTTCACAACCCCAAAACTCTTGTCAATGAAACTTGAAATCTGCCAGCACTCACACACACAAACCTACACCAAGATCATTATTGCTATACTCTTATATTCCATAGTCGAGACCCCCCACCTCCCTTCCTACACCCCAACCAAAAAACACTAAAGCTCTAAACTTGACTAATTCTCCCTTCACCACCATCAAATGACCCACCCATTTTGCCTTGTTTAAACTGCCACCAAAAAAAAAAAAACTTTCATGTAACAGGCCATCATTGACCCAAAAAACCCACTACCAATTACACAAAAAAAAAAAAAAAAGTGAAAAGCAAAAACCTCATCCCTAACAAAGAGAAGCAGCGCCACATCAAGCAAACTAAAATAAAAAAGAAAGAAAAACAGTAGAGATGGGTGAAGTATTTCATTATTTTTTAGATTCCTTGAGTTATTGGGAAGTCTCTAAGAAGGTTTCAGTTTATAGGTGTAAGAGGGAAGAGAATGAGTCATTTTCTAGGTGTTGAACGGAGGTGGAAGAGCGATGACATAAAGAGGCATTCGCGGTGCCGCAAGCTTTCGATTGATCGATGACGATGAAAAAGGAGAGTAAGCAAAAGAAAATCACATACTAAAAATCTAAGACGATTGAACGGCGAGATAGGAGTTTGTGGTGGTTTAAAGTTTTGGGCTTTAGGATTTGATTTAGGGTTATTGAGGCGTTTTTAGGAAAAACTAAGTTCAAATCAGGGAAAAAGAGATCGAGTAGTATTTAGGGGTATATTTTGGTGGCGAAAAGGTTGGTCGACAGTGGCACCAATGACGAGGTGTGGCGGCGGCGGTGATTTTTCGTCAGAAACTAAGTTTGTGGGGGTGGCTCTGGTTTTTTGAAAGAAGATGAATTTTTTTAGAAAAGAAGGATGAAATAAAGTTAAAAAAAAAAGGTTGATATTTATAGTGTGAAAAAAACCCTGCCATGTTGGATTTTTTTTCACGTCAGGTGTCATTTGTGCATTTAAAATCCACGTAGATTATCCGTAATGCCAATAACGAATTCAACCATTATTTAATAATTTTTTTGTCCAATTTGAGTTTAATTAATAAAATATTAAAGATGAAAGGCTTAATTGATTACAATTAAACATTAAAAGTTTAATTGATAAATGAAATTTTATTAAAGGATTTTTTTTGGCCTATAAGCCATGTTGTTGTTAATAATGAAGTGTATAAAATAAAACTTGAATTGTGGTGAAAATGAATCCTTTTGTAAATTCACCCCTTAAGAAAAAGACGACTCCTTATTGGCCCAAATGCTATGCCAAGAATACAAAGGAAAGATGTGTTTGGATAATATGCAACCCTTCTAACGCCAAAGATGATAGGTGGTGTTGTGAATTAACCTCCATTCTTGCGTTGTTAAAATTCTCCATGTAAGATTCAATACTTTTTTAGGTATATACTTAAGATTTGAAATTGATAGAAAAAGGTAATTACCACAATTCCAGAAGATTTATATTGCAAAAACCTAAAGTAGCAGTTTACCCATAAAAAAAAAAAAAAAAAAAAACCTCTATTTTTGTTTTTAAACTACAAAAGAAGGGTAAAATAAGGTAAGGTCATTACTGTCATTTAAGGTTTGCTGACAGCATTCATAATAAATAACCTTAAAAAAAATAAAATACTTACATGGAATTATTTCGAAGGAATTCATAAATTTTTTCACGAAATTTTGATGGTGGATATTTGATTTTTATATTTGATTTAAGGTAATTCGATTATAAAAAAAAATTACAAATTTTTAATAATACTCAAAGTCTCAAATTTTGAAATACACATCTTTCTGTAATATTTTAAGATTTTAGAGAGAAAAAATTATTTTATTTTAAAATTTGATCCAAATAAAAAATTATAAAATAATAGTTATCATTTAAAAAAGCATGTTTGGAAGTAATTAGAACTCAATTGTAGGTTTTTGTTGTTAAATTTTTTTTATATTATAATTAATGATGTTTGATATAAAAAAATACATTAAATAATCCATCATTTAAGGTATTTGGTTCTTCAAACACCTTAAATAATCTTTGCATCAATTATTTAATGTGTTTTCTCAATTAAAACGCTTTAATTGATAATTTAAAAGAATATTTTTATTTTTATAGATCGAAGTGTTATGATATGATCTATTTTCAGACACATTTATAAACAAACAATTATCAATTATGTCATTTGGTTCTTTAAAACCCCTTAAATGATCTTTATGTCAATTATTTAAAGCATTTTTTCGATTCAAACTTCTTAAAAGACTTGAAAAAAAAAAAAAGAAAAGACTTTAGCATGACTCCGTGCATTTCCGTCTTGAATTGCAAATTTGCAACCTGATCAATTGTGAGTGGTTTAGTTCATCTTTCATCTCAAAATGAGAAACAGCTCACTTGCAAGGTTGCTTTTGCATAAGACAAGTAGAACCTTTCATGGCATTGCCAAAAGAAGGGATCCACAACGCTTAAATTTAGGGAACCCAGTGAAGTTTCCAAGTGGAAAGCTTGAAGGAGTTGGAAGTTAAACTTTCCAAAGACAGACAAAATGCCTGCATATACAGGGTCCCAGTAAACATACCTGAGGTGCAACCCAACGCCTATACTCCCAATATCATCCCAATTGGTTTTTACCATCATGGAGAGGGAAGATTACAAGAAATGGAAGAGCTGAAATGGGAATTCTTTCATCGTCTGTTTGTCTAGAACGGCCTAATGGGATCAAATTAGACCCAGTGATGAAAGCCATGGAAGATCTGGAGTAGGATGCTTGTAGATGCTACTAGGATAAAGCTGAACAACACAAGGATAAATTTGTTAGAATGATGCTCTTTGATGGCTACTTCATTGTTGAGCTCTTCAGAAACTTAAAACGGAACAACTTTTACCATGCCCGATCTGTTAAAAGGTGGATGCTGCTAACTCTTCGCCAAGATTTGATTATGCTTGAAAACTAGCTTCCTCTATTTGTTTTACAGAAATTGTTCGAGTTGACCAGAAGATCAAACGATCAACCACATCTTTGGAAAACCTTGCCCTTTGCTTTTTCATTCCTCTACTGCAGAGGGAGTGAAACTTAGATGTGTGGAGCGTAAATACACAAGGATTTGAGAAAAGGCAGCACTTTATCGACCTTTTCAGGCTCAGCATCCTCCGAGAGTTTGTTGTGAAAGAGATTATGATAATTATATATAAAATAATATGCATAAATTTTATCAATCAAATAAATGAATTTAAATATAAAATATTATGAAAATAAATTTTTTTTTAAATATCATATTTTTTTTAAAATTACTTTTTATTTTTTAAAATTTAAAAATTTGTGAATCAAATACTTAAAAAAAAAAAAAAAAAACAAAGACCAAGAAGAATCTGTCCCATATTTTACCACTTAAAACTCATTTAAAGAAAAAGGGTTCTCATTGAGAGGCTTGCAAAGCACACAACTCGACCGTTTTCTTCTTAAGTAGCCTTTGCTATTCTCATTTCTCATTCAGCTGGAGAGTGCAGAGTCCTCAAAGCTTCGAAGTATCTGTATTATGTTTGTACGAATCAAAACCCAAAACAAGAGTGAAAGAGAGTAAAAGAAAGAAAGCCATGTTTCTTTCAAAGTGCCTTGTTTACAAGAAAGGGCCTTTAGGCGCCATATGGGTAGCTGCTTATTTGTTCAAAAAGCTCAAGACAGAGCAAATCTATGAGACTAATATCTCCTCTTCTGTTGGTTAGTCTTCCTTTTTCTTCTCCTTTCCAAATACCCAATTTTCTTTTCCTTTTATCTTTGCTTCTTCTGTCAAAAAATGAAACTTAAAAAAAAAAAAAAGCTGACACCGTAAAAGGATCACATTTTCCAGTCCCATTTTAGTTACTATTTTTTTTTTTTAGTTTTGTCATTTTATTTTTGGTTATATATGAAGTAAATGGAAAGTTAATATTGTTTTTTGTTCGTTTTCATGTATTTTTTTTATTCAGATGAAAAACATACAAATGAATTGTCCAAGAAGAAAAGATTTTAGGTGATGTATGGGAATTGTAGATAAATTACTGTAAAGGGTGTTTTTATTTTCTTTTTTTCCCCTCCCATGTGTGTAGTGGCCTCCACAATCCCTAAGATAACCTTAAGCCCTTGTAGTTGTTGCTGATTTGTTTTTCTTTTTATATTTTTCCTTTAATGTTCTGTTTCTCGTTTGAAATTACATTTTATTGTGACCTAGTTTCTGGGTGCTTCATTTCAATCCTATGGATTTTTTTAAAAAATTTTTTACGCCTGTCTATAAGTTAAGGGATTTTGCTTCAAGTTGAAAGGAAAACAAGCTATTGGGTATTATATGTTGTTAATAGAAATTAGGTAATTTGTGCATTTGAATTTTTTACAATTTGCTAAATTCCTGTAATATAAATTTTTATTTAGCAATTTAATTGAGTTTTTTCTCAGTTAAGATGTTCTGTCAAGATTTTATTTCGTTTGGTATATACAAGAATAAGCCAAAAATGGAAGCTGTTCTCATTTTTGTTGAGAAAAAATTTCTAATTTTGTTGTGTTCATTTTTTTTAATGCAGATAATATTTTGCAAGACCAGCTCGAGATTCTCGCTTATAGAGTATTAGCCTACCTTCTTCTTGGTATTGTCAGAATATACTCCAAAAAGGTTGAATATCTTTTTGATGACTGTGAAGAGGTGTTGATTAAGATAAATGAATTTGTGGTTAGAGAAAAAAATAGAGCAAAGAAGAAGGCCCTCCGTTCAACTTGTTTCCCTATTATTCGACCCGTGAGCTTTGACTTAGATGCTTTTGATTTGGAGATTCTTGAAGGTACTAGTGGGTAAGCTAATCTAGTACCTAGTGTAGTTACAAACTTCATGTTATTTTTATTTCTTGTAATCATGCCTAGTATTATGGTTGTTCCTCTTTCCAGAGACAATGTGATGCCTCGTGAAGAGATAACCCTTAAAGGTATTAGTTTTGCTTCAATTTTTTTTATACCTCATTATATTTGTTCTTTGTTTGTTGACTCAGCATTGATGAAACAGATGTAGCTTGGAAAAATTGTGAAATAAGGCAGTCTTCTCTGGACAGGGTATGTGTCCTCTGGTCATATTATGTAACTGGTGATTTGATCAAAATCTATTGGGTTTAACATGTTTATATTAGTCTTTCAGGGTAGAACCTTTTCTAAGATCCTTCTTTATATCTCGACTCTCTTTTAATTTGTCATAAGATCCTTCTATTTTTTTTTAATTCATGCCAATATGTTGACTTTTATTCCAATATATTCTTCTTGGTTACTGAAACTGTGGTTTGTTCCAATTCTCTTCTGCAAAGCTTGTAGTTAGCTTTTAGTTTTTTAATTAGGGTTGAAGTCATCAATGATAAAATGTAAGTCCCAAGGCCGATATTTTAGACCATTATCTCTACTACATGGAATTGTTTATGTTGAGTCCTTTCTACCATGGGATAGATCAATGATAAAACTATAATTTAGATGTACAAGGGAAATAATGTTCAGAGTTTGTAATTAAAAAACTTATAAGTTTTCTACTATTTCATTAAAACCTCATTCAGCTATTATTGCAATGAAGGGACTTACGGTAGTCATTGCAATAAACCAAGGATAGATTAAAAGTTGGATTTTATTGGCTTTCAGGTCAGTTTTTTCTGTTTTTTAGGCCTTGGGGGTCGATTTTTCACTATGGAAGGTTGTCAACATGGAACATGTGTGACCTATATATAAAATATAGATACCTGAATTGTTTTCAAAGATTGTCAGATTACCAATAGTGGTTTTTCATGCTAAGATTTTAATGTTGATTTTGGCACTTAGTCAAAAAATCCTATTTGCTCAAGTCGACTCTTTCATTCCTAGTAGTTTGCAGCCTTGGATGATGATTTCTTGATGGATTATTCTCCAACTGAAGAGTATGCACACAAATCTAAATGGTTAGGTTCTCAGAAATTCTTTGAGAAATTCTATATTTTAACAAATATTCTTTTTTGTTCTTTCTGAAAGAAGTTCAAACGTTTGAAAAAATTCTTTTAATCATTTTCTTTTGCAGCTGTCTTTCATGCCATCTGATCGACTTTGAGACAGAAGCAAGCGTTTTGCATGATGTATGCAACTTGGAAGCAAGTATTGAAAAGCTTCGATGTGATAAATCCTTTTATGAAGAGGTCTTGCACCTCAAAACAATTAGTGGCTTTGAGGAGGAACCTGCAAACCTTGTTAAAGTTTTTGATAAAAATGGCAGAGAGCATGTAGAGCTTCCGGACATGGCAAGTTTGGAGAACTGTATGGACCGACAAGTGGACAGGGAGAAATACAATGACACATTCTCATCAGCAGAATGTCTAAACCTTTGTAGTGAGGCTGAGGAGGATCCTCTAGGTCTTCTCAAGCCTCTTGCTGAAGATCAAACTAATAGGAAAATGATGAGTGGTCCTGATCTATCTGCACCAGAAATGAAATGCACCAGGCTATGGAGGAAGATCATGTAAGCATTGTGGAAACTAGTGCAGAGGTTCCAGATATTGCAGGCTCAGAAAACCATATAGAAAGAGAAGCAAGCAGGGAGAAATGCAATGATAGGTTCCCTTCAGAAGAAGGGGTGAACCGTCCTAGTGAGGCTGAGGAGGGACCTCTAAGTCCTGTTGAATCACTTGGTGAAGATCAAGCTAGTAGAGCAAAGATGAAGGGTCCAGATCTGCCGCAATCAGAAAATGAACTGCACCAGGTTATGGAGGAAGATCATGTAAACATCCTGGAAGCAAGTGCAGAGGTTCCGGATATTGCAGGCTCAGATGTAGGAAGAGAAGCGAGCAGGGAGAATTATAATGATAAATTCTATCAAGAAGAATATTGGAATCTTATTGCTGAGGTTGAGGAGAAATCTCCAGGTCTGATCAAACCTTTTGGTGATGAACAAACTAACAAAGAGAAGATGAAGGGTCTGGATAGGGTGCATTTAGAAAATGAAGTGCACCATGTTATGGAGGAGGATTGCAACTTGGAAGCAAGATTAGAGAAGCTTGAAGCTGAAGGATTCTCTTACATGGACTTTGTGGAACCTTCCCCACTTGTTAGACCACTTGTTGAAGAGATTCAAAGTGGTGCAGAGCTGGTGAATTTTCCAGCTCTTACAATTTCAAATGGTGGAAAGTGTCAGGTTGCTGCAAAAGACCATCAATTGTCAGTTACATTGGATGCAACTCCACAGCCCATGTTGCAAGATGCATCAGGTATAAAAACATTAAGATGTTATCTCTTCTAGCCCCTTGAGTATATATATCCTCTCAAATTTTGGTTTAATGAGTTGGAGAGTTAATGGGATTCTTTTTTAAAAATGACAATTACAATCTTTTTCTTTGTTGCTCTGACCCTTCATTTTCGATGAAGTATCCATGTCTGACACATATCCAACGAACATGGTATGTAGTTATGCCCTCCGTATATAAGGAAAATATTAGAAAGAAATTTGAATATAGTGTGGCCTACACTTGCCCCTGAGTCTAAGTAACATAGATCTTTTCACTCTATGCTTTGTAGAATTTAATTGAAACTTTCTTTTAAGTCATAATTTGTGTTTAATGCAGGAGCTACTACTCCACATTTTATGCTTATCCCAACGCCTGCTGCTAAGGAGTGTGTTCGGTTTTCTAGGAAAAGAAAATGTTTCTTTGATTACATGATAGTTTTCCCTAATGGGTAAGCTATGGTTACCTCAAATATTTTTCTGTTGTATATTCACTTCAAGTAGTTTAAGATTATTAATCTACATTATCTGTGGGCTTGACATTGTTGTGTAACATTGTACATGGTGCGGGGCGTGATTATTACATATAACAGTAATTGTATTGTTGCATTACGAAATTTTCATGGACTTTATTTTGTGATGTAATTGGAAATAAAATGTGCTGTAATGAGCTGTGCTAAGTATTAAATTGTCGATAATTAGTTTGATCTTAAATCACTAGATACTGTAATTCGATGTGGTTTCCCTATGAGATGCGCATTTTACTGCTGCAATATGAGCAAGGCCAAAATGGAATTCTACGTTGAACCCTAGTTTGCGTTTGACTAGGGTAAACCTTAGTTTAGTTTTCACTTGGTTCTCATGCAGTCCACTATAGTTGATGCAGCTATTGCTTAGAATAATCTAATTTCTATTTGCATATGCTTTTTTTGGATTGCAATATGGCCAGCATATTGTCTTTTCACAATTGATTTTATAGTTGTGGCTCCCTTCTATGGGAAACAATACAGATATTGGTTGTTGGCAAAAAAAGGTAAGGGATGGAAATAACTGAAGTGGACAGCTGATAACTTTAGAATTCATTGGATTTCATGTTCAATGTTTGCAGCATAATGAGGCAATGGATAAAAGATGCAAGTGATTTGGTGTCTAAGCGGGGAAAAGGTGGTTGTATTGCACTGGCTGCAAGGAAGGCTCCTTGGATTTCCAGCCTTCCCCAGAGTTTCTTAGAGCCTTCAGTTCCATGTAATTGCACTATCATATTTCTACATGGCCTTTCTCTTGTTATGCCGCTTCATTTACCATATTCTTTGCAGGCACTTGGGAGCTTAAATCTCTCTACTGTGGAAAGAGATTGAGACTTCTGGAATCTGTTAAAATCATGAAACCTCCAGAAAAGATAGACAATTCAGAATCTCCTGCTGTTGGTGGATCCTTTGAGCAAGCTGAAATTGCTCCAGACACTATTGAAATCATGGATCCTCCAGATAAGTTAAACCTCTCAGAATGTCCTCTGTTTGATGGATCCTCGGAACAGGCAGGAATTGCTCCACAAACACCTGTTTGGTTGTCACCTTCTCTTGTTGTGGGAGAACAAACAGAAATTGCTCCACAAACACCTGTTCTGCACTCAAAAACAGTGAGACCATTTGAAAGCCCTGAGAACCACAAATTTGATAACTTAGATGAAATAGGACCAGCGAATGTAGATCGTAGTCAACGTAAAGAGAAAGAGCCTTCCCCGAGCAAAGATGAAGACCTTGATCTCAATCTGGGGAGTGAGGTGAAATTATGATTCCAGATAGCTGCCTTCTGTGATAGACAATAAGCATCTGGCGGAGCTTGTATATTGATGCGAGTTACATAACATTGGCATTAGTTTACAAATTGAACCACACATTGCACCAACTTATTATGTTCTTATAATTTGACATGCAACATCTGTCAAAGTATATTTTAAATGATCTAAGCATGATAAGGTTTGACTTTGGAACCCAAACCAAAATAGTTTTTAGGATGACACTGGTGTCTCACAGTGCTGACCTTTTCATTTTAGTTGTTTGTTGTCTTCCCTCTTCAAAACATCATATAATAGTTATTTACTTGTTTAATATTTTGGTCAGGAGATACAATCAAATGAAGATGATAACCAGGGACAGGGTAAGAGCTATTCAAATTGTTCTTTTAGCGTCAGTGGGTTCATTTTAGATTGCATGTTTCTGTTACATATGGTATTCTTACCTGAACTTTGTCTTGACTTGCAGATGGATGGTCAACAAGAACCAGGTAAGATAACTGCAGCCTTTACCACGGTTCTCTTGACTTGAACAGTTAATGTCAATCCCTTATGATTGCTTGCAAAGCTTGCTTCCTAATTAGTTAAACCTTTGATGAACAGAGTGGTGGCAAAGAAATTGCAGAGAAGTTTTCTAGATCAAAGGAAAAGAGGGGAGGAGGAAAAGGTGAAGTTATCACAGCTTTTGAAAGGAAGAACGAAGAAAACAATTGCGAGGCTCTTTTATGAGATCTGGTATGCTGCAGTGCCCAACACTGCGAATCAATTTATTCAGCAATGGTCATTTTGCTCAAGCTGGGTGCACTGACTTGACTGGCTAATGCCATACAAGTATGGCTTGTTATGATGAGATCTACCCAACTTGGATTGGTCACAAGTTCAAAACCTTTTACACCCTATGAACTTGGAATCTTCAAACTGACAGCCAAATAGGTACATTTGATGTGAAAAATTAACAATGGTGTGCATTGTGCAAATTTGCAGGTGTTGAAAACTGAAGGACTTGTGGATGTGAAGCAAGAAACTGCTTTTGGCGACATTCTTGTCCTGAAAGCTCCTCAGTGGGACCACACTTACAGAACTGATGGAAAGTAAAACCGCTGGAGGATCTCTTTGCTAATGCAAGGAATAGAGTTAGTCTTTTGATCCAAACCCATGTGAAATGAGTTATATAGGAGGTAGTCCCTCTGTAAATTTAAGCGATTTTAGCTGATTTAGGAATTAAGTTGTTCTTATTAGAAGAATGCAAGGAAAATAGGATGTAAATACTTTTCTTATTCAGATAGGATCTTACATTGAGAGCATATCTGTAGTGATTTGAAAAACTTAACCCGAAATTTCTGCGCACGCCAACGTTTTCTAGTCTGATGATTCAATGGCGTGTTGTTCAACAATATGACTTGACTATCCTGGAACGCGTGAGATGGTGAGGAAATTATTGGTTACATTGAAAAAAAAAGAAATGAGCGAACTGTATACTCATAAAATAAAATGACATTATAAAAATAAAAAATAAAATGAAATGTTTATGTCATGCATGATGCATGCAGGCAGCATGCTTCTTAGAGAATTCTTCTTTTCACTTGGGAGGGGTTTGAAGATGAAGATGTTTCTTGCTATGATTCCTCATGTCTTCAACTTAAAACCTAAAAGAAGACATTCAGATTTTGTTCTAACCAACTTTTTTTTCTCCCTCTACTATTTAAGCGAAAATCGAGAAAAGAAAAACAGACAACTAAAACTTTTCTTTTTAATCTTTGGTCATTGCCTTATATTATTGAGATACATAGAATTGTCAGTAGTTTTTTTATGTGTAATTGAAGGTTTACAATTTGCAGAAGCTGGAATGAATATTTTAAGAGGTTTTTGGAACAGCCCTATTGTAATACCCGTAAAAAATAAAAAAATAATAATAAAAAAAGACTATTTTAAATATTTTTATAAGTGAGGGACTCTTTAATAAAGAATGAAAAATACAGAGGATTTATTGATAAATAATCTAATTTTTATTAATAGGGTTAACTTTTCAGTTTTCAATTGACGATTAATCGAAAGAAAAATAGAAACTTATTTCTCATCCGTTTCTTATACAGAAAGGATCAATTGAAGGATTCCAAGTGAATGGAAAGAATAAATCTACAAGGAGAAATTGTCTGTTAGAGGTGAGTAAATAATTTCTTTCAATTTTGAAATATTGATGGTTAAGTTTTACGGTATAATTTGTAATCGAGAATCCCTAAAATTTTAGGGTTTCCATTATCCATCTTTGGGTAGATGATTTAGACCTTAATTAGGGTCAAATTAAGTGTTGAAAAAGTTGGTAATGTGAATTTATTGCTGAAACAAAAATTTGATGGGAATAGAAAGGAAAATCTTTGTTTCGTATAAATCCTGATATGAATCTTGTGTTTGTAGTGATGAATTAAGGTTATATTTTGTATTAAAGGGTTAAATACTATTACGATTATTATATATGGTTGGAAAGTATGTTGAATCTACTTTCTAATGAAACAAACGAGAGTTGAATTCGAGTTTTCTATGAAGAGTTATCCAAATTTTACCTAAGGATGTGCAGGCTGCCTAGTAGCAGCAATAAGGAGGAATTACGAAATTTTCTTTAATTTTTATACAAGGATTTATAGATTAATCCATATATGTTTGGAAAGCTTATTGAGTCTACTTTCAAATGAAATAAGCGGAATTGAATTTGGAGTTACCTATGAATAAATACGTAATTTTTATGAAAAGGTATACAGGCTGTCTGGCAGCAGCAGCATATGACGTGGATTACAAAAATTGTTATAATTAATCCACAAGGAATCATGAGATGGACCATATATGGTTAGAAAGCTTGTCAAGTCTAATTTCTAACGCATTAAAAAGATTTTAATTCTGAATTGGATATCTTGAGTGATGGTCGTTTTAGTGAAAGTAGCGCAAACTGTTAGAATTAATTACTCAAGTTATTACTTGTTTAACTTAATTGTTTTGGTATAAGTGGCCTCAAATGGGTTGATTAATTATTGTTATGTTGGAATTATCTTGAATAGGCCATTAAATTTTGAGGAGAAAAATTAGGTGGTGAAATCAAAAGAAGGTAAGTAGAATCTCACACACTTTGCTTATTTTCGAATCTATGTATATATATATATATATATTCTAAATGAAAGAATGTTTTATTTCTTTATTTTCGATGTATGAAAATAGGATCAAGCATATGATTATTTTGTGTTTCTCTATATAAATGATGGATCATGCTTATGAATGAAATGAGAAAATGATTTATGATTAAAGAATGATTTTGTGATGGCTGCGTTTTTACATCCATGGGAAATGGGATCATCGACACCAGAACTAGTTCTACGACCCTAGCTAACGGGTAATAGTAGTTAGCAAAGACATGATCATACGACCTTGCTAATGGGTGATAGTAGTTAACGTAAGGCCTTGGCTAACGGGTTATAATAGTTAGCAATGATCATGAGGATGAAATTGTCAATACGGCCAATGTCACAGATTATAGCAGTGACCGTAGCTAACGATAAACGAATGCTAATGATGATTTGTGATGAATGATTTTTATAGTTTGATCAATGATTTGGTGACATGTTTTGATTCTGATTTTTGATCTATGAATGTTTAATAGAATGCTGATTTTTGAATTATTTTTGACATTATGATTTGACGAATGTTTTGAATGATCTATATGACATGTATGAAACGATGTTTGATCCGGTAAGATATGTGAGCCTTTACTTACTGAGTTGTGGTTTGCTCATTTTTTATTTTCTTTTCTTTTACAGATGTTATGAATGATAAGTATGATTAGTTTGAGAAAAGCTAGAAGAATCGAGCATTGAGAACTACTTAGAAATATAGGATTTTATGAAGTATTGTTTCTTTTAGTTGTAATACTCGACTTTGAACCTAAGGAGATGTGTTATTTAGTTATTTTGTTCAATGAGAACCTTATAATATTTAAGAGTTGTTCAATGGTTAAGGATTAAGCTTCGTATTGCTTTAGGGTTTTACTTCAAAGTAATATGGTTATGTTATGTCTCGATTCGGGGTATGACATAAAGTGGTATCAAAGCGAAAGTTTAAGATTCAAGAAAAGAAAGAATTGAGTTATAGTTAGTGTAGAACTTAAGTATTCTTAGCATTTACATTGATAAGATTCGATTATTTTATTTTGATTGCTTATGAACTATTTTGTTGGTATTAAATTAGGTAAGAATGAGTGGTAAAAATGAGACATTGACAGATCTTGTGGGTCGAAGGAAAAGAACTGACAGGAGAAAGGATGAATCTGAAGCCACCAATGTTTGAGATGAGCAAATTGATATTAAAAATGCTCTTAATGCTCCGGTGATGCGGGATGATTTAGTTAGAGTGTGTCAGGTGGTGTCTAATTTGATACAACAACAGCAGCAGACACAAGAGAATCTACAACAATGTGAGACAACTTATGAACAATTTCAAAAAGTCAACCCACCTCAGTTTGAAGGTGGCCCTGATCTTTTGGTTGCAGAAGCTTGGGTTAAAGAGTTAGAAAAACTCTTTAAGGCAATGCGTATCTTTGAAGATTTGAAATTGAGCTTGGCTGTCATTCAACTAAGAGAAAATACTGAGTATGGTAGGATACCATAAATCCCAAATTTGAAAATTCAAGTGAGCCTCTGGCTTGGAAAAAGTTTAAAGAGATTTTATTTTATCAATATTTTCTAGAATTAATGAAAGTAGAAAAGGAGAATGAGTTTCTGCAATTATAGCAAAAGCATGATATGTCTGTGCTGGAGTATGCCAACAAGTTTAATGAGTTGGGACGTTTTTGTACTCGTATCATTGACACAGATAAGAATAAGGTAATACGATTCGAGCATGGGTTAAAGCCAAATATTCGGTCTCGTTTATCTTTCACATAATTGATAGTTATAAAGATGTGTTCAGTGAGCACTGAAGATTGAGTCAGACATGAAAAGATATGAGCAAGAGAGGGGTGATAAGAAACGCTCGAGGTTTGAGGGAGATCAGAGTAATTGTCAAAAGAATGTCAGAAGAAACATAGGTAAGAAGTGAGGGATAAAATCTGGTATTAAGCTCGAGAAATGTCATTTTTGTGAGCGATTTCATTCTGGATCATGTTTTAGAAAAGCAAGAATTTGCTTTGAATGTGAAAAATATGGGCATATTGCTCGAAATTAACTAAACAAGAAGAATGATTCTGTTAAAGCTAAACCGATGGAACAACCACAAAAAGAAAATGCTCGAGTTTTCACTTTGACTCGCCAAGATGCTAATGCAAATGATAATGTAGTGACAGGTACTGTTCCTATTAATCATGTCCATGCTAATGTTCTGTTTGATTTCGGTGCCTCTCATAGCTTTGTCTTTGTCAAGTTTGCTGCATCTTTGAGCATTAAACTTGAAAAGTTAAATGAGCCTTTATATGTTGCTACTCTTATGAGAAAAATTGTATGTGCTGATATTATTTATAAGAATTGTGTTGTACATATAGAGGGTTATGAACTACTGGCGAACTTGGTGCAATTGAAGATGTTAGAATTTGATATGATTTTAGGGATGAATTGGTTATTTGTACATCATACAGTTATTGATTGTTACAGAAAGAGAGTAGTGTTTCAATGTCCAGGACAATCAGAACTTGTATATGAAGGTCATTATTTAAGCCTTTCATGTCGGATTGTGTCGATCTCAAGTGCCATGCAATCTCTAAAGAAAGGGTGTCTAGGCTACCTCACCTATGTGAATGACACTCAAATGAATGTAGGCTCACGATTAGAAGATATTTCGATTGTTAGAGATTTTTTCGATGTCTTTCCTGAGGACTTGCCTGGCTTACCTTCTAACCGAAAAATTGAATTTGAAATTGATCTTATCCCTAGAACTAGATAAATATCTAAGCCTCCTTATCGCATGGCTCCATCTGAGTTACGTGAATTAAAGGTGTAACTCCAAGAACTGTTAGAGAAAAAGTTCATTCGTCCTAGTGTGTCACCTTGGGGAGCTCTTGTATTGTTTGTTAAAAAGAAAGATGGGAGTCTGCACTTATGCATTGATTATAGGGAGTTAAATAAAGTGACTGTGAAGAACAAATATCCTCTTCCTCGAATTGATGACTTGTTTGATCAGTTACAAGGAGCAAAGGTCTTTTCAAAGATTGATTTATAGTTTGGATATCATTAGTTAAAGATTAAGGTATGTGATGTATCCAAGACTGCTTTTCGAACTAGGTATGGCCATTATGAATTTTTGGTTATGCCTTTTGGATTAACAATGCACCTACTGCATTCATGGACTTGATGAATAGAATTTTTAAGCAATATCTGGATCAATTTGTTATTGTTTTTATTGTTGACATTTTGGTTTATTCTAAGAGTGATGGGAAACATGAGAAATATTTGAGGATTGTATTACAGATCTTACGGGATAAACAACTCTTCGCAAAGTTTAGCAAATGTGAATTTTGGTTGACCAGTGTTAGTTTTCTTGGTCATGTTATTTCTGAAGATGAGATTTCAATTGATCCGAAAAAGATTGAGGCAGCGATGAATTGGCCTCGTCCGACAAATGTGACAGAAGTAAGAAGTTTTATACGCTTGGTAGGTTATTATAGAAGATTTGTTAAGGGGTTTTCTCAAATTGCTGTGCCATTGACTCGTTTAACTCAAAAGCGAGCAAAATCTGAATGGACTAAAGAATCTGAACAGAGTTTTTAAGAGCTAAAGCAACGATTGGTATCAGCACCTATCCTTACCTTACCTTTTGATATTGGTAGTTTTACTATTTATAGTGATGCTTTCAAGAAGGGGTTGGGTTGTATGTTAATGCAGAATGATAGGGTAATTGCTTATGCTTCTAGGCAATTAAAAACCTACGAGCAGAATTATCCGACTCATGACTTACAGTTAGCTGCCATTGTGTTTACTTTGAAAATATAGAGACATTATTTGTATAGGGAGCCTTGTGCAATTTATACGGACTATAAGAGTTTAAAGTATCTGTTCATGCAGAAAGAGTAGAACATGAGATAGAGAAGATGGTTGGAATTAATCAAAGATTATGATTTGACCATCAATTATCATCCGGGCAAAGCCAATGTAGTTACTGATGCTCTTAGTAGAAAGTCCATTGAAAATATGGCTACTTTGCTTACTTTGCAACCAAAATTGTAGGAGGAACTTGATATGCAGCAAATCGAGGTGATTATACAGGGAAAATGTGTTGTTATGGCTAGTTTGGTGGTTCAACCAATTTTGATTGAAAAGATAAAATTTACACAAAAAGAAGATAGTGAGTTAGATAGAATTAAGACAGAAGTGCATAATGGTTTGGGCCAGAGTTTAATCTTCACGAGGATGGCACATTATGTTTTAGAAATAGATTATGTGTACCAAATGATCTTGATCTAAAACAAGAGATCTTGGAGGAAGCACATGGGTATTCACTATACATCCTGGAGGCACTAAGATGTATAAAGATTTGAAAGGAAGTTTTGGGTGGAATAATATGAAACGTGACATAGCTTAGTTTGTGTCTAGTGTGTCAGCAAGTTAAGGCTGAACACCAAAGACCATCATGGTTGTTACAACCTTTAGAGATACCAGAATAGAAGTGAGAGCACATCTCTATGAATTTCGTGATGGGGTTGCCTAGGTCATCTAAAGGGAATAATGCAGTGTGGGTAACTGTTGATAGACTCACTAAATCAGCTCATTTTCTACCTATCAAGTCGACTACTCCACTTGATAAACTAGCACAATTGTACATGGATGAAATTATATGATTGCATGAAGTTTCAGTGAGTATTGTGTCAGATAAAGATTTTAGATTTGTCTCTAAGTTTTGGGTAAGCTTACAGCGAGCTATGGGGATAAATTTGAAATTGAGTACAGCCTTTCACCCTCAGACAGATGGACAAATAGAGAGAACAAATTAGATTTTAAAAGATATGCTTCGAGTATGTGTGATTAATCTAAAAGGTAGTTGGAATGATTACTTACCTTTAACGGAGTTTGCTTATAATAATAGTTACCGATCTAGCATTGGGATGGCTCCTTTTGAGGTCTTGTATGGTAGAAAGTGTAAATCCTCTTTATGTTGGGATGATGTTGGGGAAAGAAAACTCTTAGGGTCAGAAATGGTGCAACTGACTGTAGAAAAGATCAAGGTGATTAAGGAAAGACTTAAAGCAGCACAAGATTGTCAGAAGAGTTGGGCAGATAAAAAGAGAAGGGAGTTAGAATTTCAACAAGGGAATTTTATTTTTTTAAAGGTGTCACCCACAAAAGGTGTTATGCGGTTTGGGAAGTGAGAAAAGCTAAGCCTGCGTTATATAGGTCCATTTGAAATTCTTGATAAGGTGGGAGAAGTTGCATATAGGATAGCCTTGCCACCTTTGCTATCTTATGTGCACAATGTTTTTCATGTGTCCATGTTGAGAAAGTATGTCTCTAACCCAAGCCATGTGGTAGAGTATAAACCTTCAGAAGTTCAAAAAGATTTAACATACTTGGAATATCCTATTCGAATAATTGATCAAAAAGAGCAAGTCTTGAGGCACAAAACTATTCCATTTATAAAAGTTCAATGGAGCAATCATACACAAAGAGAAACAACTTGGAAAATAGAAGATGATATGAAGAAACAACATCTTTAGTTATTCGAAAATGAAGGTAAATCAAGTTTCGAGGATGAAACTTTTTATAAGTTTGGGAGAATGTAATACCCGTAAAAAAAAAGACTATTTTAAGTATTTTTATAAGTGGGGAGACTCTTTAATAAGGAATGAGAAGTGCAAAGGACTTATTTATAAATAACCCAATTTTTATTAATATGGTTAACTTTTCAGTTTTCAGTCGACGACTAATCAAAAGAAAAATAGAAACTTATTTCTCATCTATTTCTTATACAGAAAAGATCAATTGAAGGATTCCAAGTGAATGAAAAGAACAAATCTACAAGGAGAAATTGTCTGTTAGAGGTGAGTAAATAATCTCTTTCAATTTTGAAGTATTGATGGTTAAGTCTTAAAGTGTAATTTGTAATCGAGAAACCTTAAAATTTTAGGGTTTCCATTATCCCTCTTTGGGTAGATGATTTAGACCTTAATTAGGGTCAAATTAAGTGTTGAGAAAGTTGGTAATGTGAATTTATTGCTGAAAAAAAATTTGATGGGAATAGAAAGGAAAATCTTTGTTTCGTATAAATCCTGATATGAATCCTGTGTTTGTAGTGATGAATTAAGGTTATATTCTGTATTAAAAGGTTAAATACTACTGCGATTATTATATATGGTTGGAAAACATGTTGAATCTACTTTCTAATGAAACAAACGAGAGTTGAATTCGAGTTCTCTATGAAGAGTTATCCAATTTTTCCCTAAGGATGTACAGGCTGCCAAGTAGCAGCAGTAAGGAGGAATTATGAAATTTCCTTTAATTTTTATACAAGGATTTACAGATTAAGCCATATATGTTTGGAAAGCTTATTGAGTCTACTTTCCAATGAAATAAGCAGAATTGAATTTGGAGTTACCTATGAATAAATATGTAATTTTTATGAAAAGGTATACAGGCTGTCTGGCAGCAGCATATGACATGGATTTCAAAATTTTTATAATTAATCCACAAGGAATCAGAAGATGGGCCATATGTGGTTAGAAATCTTGTCAAGTCTATTTTCTAACGCATTAAAAAGATTTTAATTCCGAATTGGATATCTTGAGTTATGGTCATTTTAGTGAAAGTAGCGCAGACTGCCAGAATTAATTACTCGAGTTATTCCTTGTTTAACTTGATTGTTTTGGTATAAGTGACCTCAAATGGGTTGATTAATTATTGTTATGTTGGAATTATCTTGAATAGACCACTAAATTTTGAGGGAGAAAAATTAGGTGGTGAAATCAGAAGAAGGTAAGTAGAATCACACACTTTACTTGTTTTCGAATCTATGTATATATATGTTTCTAAATAAAAGAATGTTTTATTTCTTTATTTTCGATGTATGAAAATAGGATCAAGTATATGATTATTTTGTGTTTCTCTATATAAATAATGGATCATGGTTATGAATGAAATGAGAAAATGATTTATGATTAAAAAATGATTTTGTGATGGCTACGTTTTTACATCCCTGGGAAGTGGGATCATCGACACCAAAACTAGTTCTACAACCCTGCTAATGGGTAATAGTAGTTAGCGTAAGGCCTTGGCTAACGGGTTATAATAGTTAGCAATGATGATGAGGATGAAATTATCGATACGACCAATGTCACGGGTTATAGCAGTGACTGTAGCTAACGATAAACGAATGCTAATGATGATTTTTGTAGTTTGATCCATGATTTGGTGACATGTTTTGATTCTGATTTTTTATCTATGAATGCTTAATAGAATGCTAATTTTTGAATTATTTTTGATATTATGATTTAACGAATGTTTTGAATGATCTATATGATATGTATGAAACGATGTTTGATCCGGTAAAGTGTGTGAGCCTTTACTTACTGAGCTGTGGTTTGCTCATTCCCTATTTTTTTTTCTTTTACAGATGTTATGAATGATAAGTATGATTAGCTTGAGAAAAGCTAGAAGAATTGAGCATTGAGAACTGCTTAGAAATATAGGATTTTATGAAGTACTGTTTCTTTTAGTTGTAATACTAGACTTTGAACCTGAGGAGATGTGTTATTTCGTTATTTTGTTCAATGAGAACCTTATAATATTTAAGAGTTGTTCAATAGTTATGGATTAGGCGGCTTCGTATTGCTTTGGGGTTTTACTTCAAAGTAATATGACCATGTTATGTCTCGATTCGGGGCGTGACATAATTGTAACGCTTCCAATCTCACATCAGGATGATGTGTGGATAAGGAATGATATATATGTAGAGACTTAATCTCAACTTGTGAGGTACCTTTTGTGAGACAAAACCATGAGATCTTCGGGTCAAAGCGGACAATATCTCGTTGGTTGGGTGCGGGTCTCCACTAATGGTATTAGAGCGATCACTAGTCCGCAATCGTGGGAGTCACTAAGTGCTACACGATGGTCTGGTGTGATCTTGGTTTTCTAGATTGACTCGACTTGACAGGGACGTTAAGCATTAAAGGTGGAGAGATTGTAACACCCCTAATCCTACATCAGGATGATGTGTGGATAATGAATGGTATATATGTAGAGACTTAATCTCAACTTGTGAGGTACTTTTTGTGGGACAAAATCGTGAGACCTTCGAGTCAAAATAGACAATACCTCTTAGGTTGGGTGCGGGTCTCCACACCTATTGATCCCAAAACAACTCACTTTTGGGGGCCCGTTGCCAACTGGGGCATCCCTATTGCTGTATGCTTTCTAAACCCATGTCATTACTTGGAAATTTTAAGTCACTGTTTCTTTTATGACATCTCTATGCTATGTTTTTTTTTTTTTTTTTTGGTTACAGGCATTTTTAGACACAAAGAAACCACCAGAAATGATATCCGGCAACATTACTGCAGGTTTCTAAACATTGACTTCTAATTATTTCATTTTCTTCCTGCTCATGTTGGTTTACACGTAATGATGGATTCGTGAATTTTTTTTTATCTACTTATGTAACATATATATAATTATTAACGGATTTACCAATTCTATTAACGGGAAAAGGTGTGAGCTTTTAGGAATTTTTTTTTAATTTTTTTAATTTTTAAGGGTATCCATAAACACCTTAATTTTAAATGTAGGATCTGCCCTTGCTTATGTGTATATAGTATGTAGTTACACAGTAATGAAACCCTAATTGGATGTATATTTGCAGCTATGTGCGTTTATTCGTTGTTGTACATGAGGTTTGCATGGATGGTACAGCCTCGCAACGGTCTCCTCCTTGTATGTCATTCCTCGAATGAGACGGTGCAGCTTTATCAGCTCTCACGTTGGATGAAGACTCAAGGGTCGGTTCCTATTTGATTCTATTTTAGTTTTTGTTTTATTGTTTTTCATTTAAAAGTAATGATTTTATGGCCAAATTTAATTGCCTGACGGAGGGTTTAAGAATGAATTACATTAATTTAATTTGAGCCAAATGAGCAATTAACTGCAAAGCTATTTCCATCTAAAGAACCTCACACCATGAGAGTAAGTATCTATTAAATCTTAAATTTGGTAATTTTAAACATAAACGATATAAAAATATATGAAAAAAAATCTAAAAGATATGATATAAAATTTTAATAAAAATGATATATGAATTTGATAAAAAAATAAAAAAATATTTTATATTTAATGTGTTAATATGAAATATAATATAATAAATTTTATATTTTATACAAATTTAATACGAAATAAACAAACATAAAAACATAAATTATCAAATCTAATTAATTTTATGTAGCAGTTTAGTTTGCTATCTGCAGAGATTTGATCCAAGAAGCTAGAAAGGAAATGTTTCTAATCATGGGTTCTATACACGTAAAACAGGTATCCACAGAGGATGGAAGTTGAAGCCTGAAAGTGAAGCACAAAAATTCTTACATTACAGTTGATGATCCTTTGAGCTTTATCCTTATTATAGTGTATTTATTTTTTAATAAATTATAATTTAATTTAGTATAAATATATAAAAATCAAAGTCTTTGGTAAAAAGAAAAAATTTCAATGTAAATGGCTTATACTATTAACTTGTGGATGACCTTAAAAATCTCCATAGGTCCTTATTTTATTTTAATTATTTTTAAAAAATTAAATTAATTACATTTATTTTTTCTTATTATTTACCTTAAATCATTATCAATTAAATTCATATTAAAGGTAATAAAACTTTAATTGCCATCATCATCATAAAATAATTTTATATTCTCTTTTTTTAATTATAATATTCAACTCTTAAATTATATTTTATATAATCTTATATAAATATGTAAAAACTAAAACTTTTGGTAAAAATAGAAAATGTTCAATGTGAGTGGTTTATAATATTGACATATGGATAATCTTTATCAATAGCCATGTGCCCTATATTAAATATATTTATTTATATTTATTTTTTTAAAATTGATATGAATTGATTTGATTTCATAAAATTTTTTGTAAATCCCGAATTTTGTCCTAAAAGATCTAACATCGTTAAATCAAGTTTGTTTTACAAAATATCGAAATAAAGATTAAAATAGATGATTTTAAGATGACTTATTTTTTGATCCAATTAAATGACTAAGATAATCGTCAAATGAGGTTTAGAATTAAATTAAAAAAATTTTATAAAAAAAGAAAAAAGTGAAAAGCTAATTAAAGGACTCGTTTGCAACTTAAGAGAGGGCCTTATTACAGATCTGATTCACAACCCAATCGATAGCTCATTATAAAAGAGTATTTAGAAACACAAATAGGGCCCTTAATGCCATATTACAAAAAAAAATGGGCTCAAATGAGCCATTACAACCGGCATGGCCTTTACGAGAAAGGCTTGAAACAAAAAAAAGGAAAAATAAGATATGGAAAGACCCAAAAAGGGGCCATCCGGTTTGTTCACGAGAAGAAATACGTGCATAAATGCAAGTAAAGATTGAAATGAAAAGGCACTAGGCTGGGAAATTTTTGAAGCCCAAAAACGAAACTGGAACAAATGAAAGAGGAGATGATGCCATCTTGTTCCTTCACGTGAATGCATGGGCATACGTGTACGGATAGGACATCTAGCTAAAAAACATGCTGGTTCGCTATAGTGGAGGACAGAATGATGGCACCTGCAGCAGACAAAAATAACAAAGGTAGTGGCTGGCCAAGACAGTTGTAAGGAAGTGGGAAGGAAAAGAGTAGGAGAAACGGGGAAGCTTGGTGAAGAAGGTTGTGTTTCAAAATAAAAAGGGTAGAGCCTAGGTGAGGAGGAAGAGAGAAAACAACAAAAAAAAGGAGTGACTTTGTTGGCTGAAAAGAGAGGAGGTTTTGCTAAAGAAGAAAAACCGAGAACTTAAGGAAAGGTGTTTGTACATAAAGCGAGTTTCTTCTCCATTTTTGTTTTGGCTTTTTTTTTTTTTTCTTTTTTACGGGTAAGTCCAGTCACAAAGGTCTACAGATCAACCTTGTTTATGTTGTTCTTTCTTCTTCCTCTTATGGTGCATGTATGCTAAAGCTTAGGTTTCATCGTGGGCGTGCCTGCTTGTCAAAGGAAGCTGTACACTAATTTTCCGTATATATATATTTTTTTGCTTGGAGCTCCACTCAAGCTATTTTTCTGAGCAGTCTCGGATTGAGCATTCCAAGAGCTTCTCCATCTGTATTTCTATTATTTTTCCTTCATTTGTTCTTAGATTATCCTATTTCATTTATCTATTTCTTAGTTTATTTTAAAGTCAGTTTAGAAGGCAAATATGATAGTTTTAGGGTGAAAATGATGCCAAGAACCAAGCTACCCTGTTCTATAATGGCAGTAACGGTTTTGGCCTCTTATCAAGTTTATCTCCTTTGTTTCCTCTTTGAAGTTTTCCTTAGCTTTCCCGTGTTACATCTGCATACCTGTAGCTCAAATTTCGTGCATTGTGGGGATCAAATACACTTGAATAAGTGAGGACAAATGATATATTTATAGGTTGTGTACAGATTTTGTTAAGTTGACTTTTTGGATATCTTTTACCTAAGTTTGCTTATTTGGTTGCTTTTTTTTGGTTTAGTTCTACCTATTTGTGATTCTACATTCTCTTGATTTATAAATTGTTGTACGGTTTGAAGATAAAAGGAAAACCTAGCCGCACCTATCCATAGTGAATTTTCTTCTCTTTAACGTCTTAAAATTGCTACCCTATGGCAGTCACGGTTTTGAGAGTTTATTATATTTCCCTTGGTATTTTCCCTTCCTCAAGTGTCCTACTTTGGTAGTTAAATTTTCCCAAAATTTAAGAGCCAAAAACCTCATTTTTAAATCAAAATACATCCTTTCAACGTCAGTTTTCAAGTTTTCTTCTTTGCAGTCCTTATTTCTTTTCTTTTTTTCTTTTCAAGGTTGTTTGAGCTAGACAAGAGGGTATTTGGATGCTATTAGGTTGAGACATCACTTATAGGATCCCTTATTACGTGAATACGATTATTCTTTTTTTTCTTGCATTTATTTTCATGATATGTAGTGGCTGCCTTTAAATCCTGACTTGATGTTCTATTTTGTTTAAAAGTCCATGCTCTTTAGGTCCTTTTTTGTTGTTGTTTTTGTTACTTTAATTCCATGTTCTTTAAGTTCAAAGTCTCATTTAAATTTTCCTCTAACCTTCAAGTTCAATTGCATTAAATTTTATGATGTTTAGCTCTTGTAAGTATTCTAATTTTCTGCTCTTCAAAATTTTCTAGTTTTTTGGTTTTCCAAGTCTTTATGTTGATAAATGAAAGCTTCACGAAAGTATATGAGAACCCACTGACTTTACAAGATACGGCAAAAACAAAAAGGGTCCTCCAAATTCAGCTTTCGTCCCTTTCATTGCCTTGAAAGTTCACCTTTGGAGTCCATCTTCTTCTAGGTTTGAAGTTGTAAAAAGGGAGCTCCTTTTTTAAACAAACCAAACCGTGGGTCCAAGACTTGGAAGTTTTAAGAATTTTGCAAATTAATAATGAGGGATAGGCTTTAGATAGGTTGTGCGTTGTCAGTTTTTTTCTTCCCATCCCTTGTATTGTCTAATCCAAGGTAGTAATGAAAAAGTAGCATAGGTAAAGTAGAGGTTAAAAAAAATTATTTGATTTTATTTTTTACCCATTGACATGAGAAAACATCATAGTGTGTAGTGTGGGGGTAGAAAGTGTGTTTGTGTCATGCATACTTCATATAATACATGTTCATGTTTATTAATTTATTTCTTGTTTAATTAAAGTTAGAATCATGTACATTATAATCTCTTTGGTTTTTAAACATTTATGATAAATTTAATTTCATGAAATAAACTATTATTATTATTATGTTTTGTGCAATTTATCTTTTATTTGCATTTTAGCTTCACATCAAATAATAATGATAATTAATCATTAATAATGATGTTAATAATAATAGTAATGAAAATCTTCGAAAATGAGATTTTAAAGAAGTTCGAGTAATAATTCCTTAAAATCTCTAAATGAGAATATTTTTTTAAAAAATATTATCAAAGTAATGGAATATATAAAAAAAATTCAATACAAAAGATTTTCATTTATTTTCTAAAATTATATTAGATAATGATAAAATAATATATAATTACTTTTTTAGGAATGAAATTAATATAATAATGAGCGAATGTTATTAACTATTTTACTTTTCAAAAAATATATATTTATATATTAATCATTAATAATAATATAGATTAAAAAAGGTTTAGGATAGAAACCTAAATAAATAATTAAGAAAGGGAAAAGTAAATAAAATCTTCAAGGATGAGATTATGAGGAAGTTCGAGTAGAGGCTCATAAAAAATCTTTAGGTGAGAAAATTCTTCTAAAAATACCACCAAAGTATCAGGATATCTAAAAAGATTTTCAATAAAAAATTTTTCTTTACTTTGTCTCTTTTTAAAAATTATTAATAATTGTGAAATAATTAAGGAGATTAAAAAAAAATTAAAATGAGGAACGAAAAATATAATATAAAAAAGTAACATATATATTTTCGGGTGCATATTCTACTTTATCGTTTTACATTACATGATCTTAAGTGTAAATGAAATTTTCAATGATGGAACTTCGGGAAATCCGAGAATTCCTTAGGTGAGAAAAGTCTTCTAAATATTATCAAAGCATAGGAATATTTTAAATTTTTTTTTCAATACGAAAAATTTTCTTTTATTATTGTTTTCTTTAATTTGAGTAGTTTGTCTTAATAATATGAAAGTATGTAGATAATTACATTATTAGATGACTTTTAATAACTATTATAAAAGCAAATGAAAAGATCTTTGAGGTTAAGATCCAAAAAAAATCCAAGTTATGATTCTTTAAAAATGTCTAGGTAAAAAAATGATCTAAAATGCTGCTAATGTATTGAAGCATTTAGATTAATATTCGATAAAGATTTTTCATTTGTTTATAAATGACATATAAATAGTTTTTTAGAAAATATTATTTGATTTTAAATTATAGATATTATACTTTACAGTTTTTTTTAAAAATATAAATATTGAAAATAAATATGAACTGTCGAGAATAGGATTTTTGAAAATTTTGAGTAGTGATTCTTACAAATTCCTTAGGTGAGATGGTCCATTTTAATATTACTAGAATATTAAAATATTTTTAGCGATTTTTCAATATGTAAGTTTTTTATTTATTTTTCAAGCGTATTATTAATATAAATATGTTTTTAAAGAAAGTGACGAAAATTAGATTTTAAATACCAATATTAAGACTATTTTAGTCAATATTAAACGATAACACATAATTAATCGATACCGTTTTTAAAAGGTACTGTAGGGGTGCTAATCCTTCCCCATGTGTAATTGATTCTTGAACCTTAACTGTTTCGTAGATCCAAAAATTATCCTTTTAGTAAATTTTATTTAATTTTAAAATTTTATTAAAAGGATAAGTTTTAATAAGTGACTAATCACACATAGCAAAAAAATATTGGTGGTGACTCTTTTTATTTTATTTTTTCAAATTTGTCTAATGGCTTAAAGAACTGTTAAAAAAGTTTGGCGACTCCACTGGAAACATTTTTTTTAGAGAGTCAAGCAAAAAATTAATAATATGTTACCTTTTAATTTTGTTTTAATAGTCTTAATTAGTATTTAACCTTAATTCCTTAATTTTAATTTTTTTAATAGTAATAGTAGTAGTAGTAATAATAATAATGATGATAATGATGATGATGATGATGATGATAACAACAATAATAATAAAAGAAAAATAAAAAATTACATTTCATTTTACCCATGTCATTTATTTATTTCTTGCTCTTTTATTTTATGCTTTATATGTATTGTTATTGTTATTATGAAGTTTTTAGAATAATGACTATAATACTCTATTCCCTTATTCACATACGACACCTTCACTTCATGCATGAGCTCTGTACCCGGGTTCTAACCTTTTTAGGAGGGAGTAAAGTATCTATGCTATCGTGAGGTGATAACCTCTGTAATGGTAAGCGAAATAATTTTACTCAAATTAAATCTTTTTCGTTTGTAACCTATAATGGATAAGGATCGAGGTGCCTTATTAGTCCAGAGTGGATACTAGTGAGGAACAATTTATGGACCTTTTAGATGCAAATCAACCCGAACCAAGAATATAGTAAACTATAAGAACTGACCTTAGGTAGAGCCATATCCACCCTTTTGTATACCATTTCTAGAAATTAGGACAAAAACAAAGGAACATTTGTATTGTAATACTTATCTAAAGAAAATCATAAATGTATGCATTCATTTTTGTTTGACTTTTCACAAAATACAATATCATCTTCATCATATTTCCACTTTTTTTTCTTAAAAATAATATAAAGAGAAAACTTTTTCTTTTGTCTCTTCCATTTTCCAAGTTTTTATTTATTATTTCCATTTCTTCTTTTCTATATACTAACTTATTTTTTTTCTTTTGTATTTTTTTTTACATAAATTACATTGGCATACTACAATAACATAGTAAGGTATTTACTCCAAGACATCTTTTAGCAAAGTTCTTTTCATGGATCCTATAGTATTACAGATTTGTTCTTCTTATGCAAGTGTCCCATGTGAATCGTACAATGAGGTGTATGAATGGTATAAGAAAACTGAATAAAAGGATGGGGATTGTTTACCAGTTGGTTTTATGTCAGGGTTATTAAAAAAAATGCATCTAAATCTTACATAAAATAATTTAGAGGATTTGGTTACTATATAAATTAGATGGGTGAAGCTAGAAAGGAAAAGTTTTGTAAAAAGTATAGACATATTACGTCTCTTATCTCAGTAGTGATTGAAGAGCATTTGATTCGAGTAGTCGTTCAATTTTGGGATTCGTCGTACAAATGTTTCATATTTAATGAAGAAGATTTGATACCGACTATTGAGAAATATTCAATTTTGGTGGGATTGGAATTACAGTACCCCTATAAGATATATGTTAGAAAACCAAAGTCAATGTACCATAAAAAGATGGCTAAATTGATAAGAATGAAGGTAGAGGCTGTGGATGCTTTAACGAAAGACAAAGGCAAATGTGTCGGCTTACCTAGGCATTTCTTTCAAGATTTCATTTTGGGACACTTGGAATATGATCAAGGCATGGTAGTATTCGCCCTAACAATTTACGACATAGTGATCTTTCTAAAAACTTTGGAGTACATTAAATTGGCAATAGTTGATCTGTTTGAACAAATTGAAAGCTAGGTGATTAATCCTATTCTAGCCATCTTAGCTAAGATAATCATGTCATTGAACTTTTTTTGCCAAAATAGAAGACGTTTCATAAGGAGTGCACAGCTATTATTTGTTTAGATAAAGAGCCATTTTAGATGCAAGAAAAGTGTTTTTTCCAAGCCTTATCTTCAAAATAGAGCCTCGGTTAAAGAGTTTCACTAGAGTTAGTGACCATTGAAATCCAAAAAAGAGTGGGTAATGTTCTTTCAAAGGCTTACTAGTGATCAGATTAATTAGATGGCACCATGGATGCCTCATGTGCTTATGTTATATCAAGGTGGTGATGATTTATGGATACTGCTCCTTGGCTTGTAGGGAGTGGTAAGTTACTCTCCACAAATGGTTTTAAGGTAATTCAGTGTGAAGCAATTTGTTCCTACAACACATAGGCTCGTCTAAGTAAAAATGACTTATAAAGAAGCGGGTTAATTAAGACAACGAAACAGTTAGTTCAAGTATGGAAGAAGACTCAGAGGCTAAAATTAAGACCTATCCTTGACAAAATCACTCTCAATTACTTAATTTGGAAAGCAAAGCATTTTGGAGATATTGTGCTCTCTCTAGATGATTTCTCATTTCAACATGTTAACCCACAGGCATAAACACCATTATCAAAAGTGGAGCTTGTTAGGCAAGAACTTGAAGCAAAAAAAAGAAAAATTAAGGAAAAAAATTTGAAACCCTGAGAAAAATGGGATAATTAAAATATGAAGTGAAAGTTCAAGAAAATAGACTAGAAAAGGTAATGTAAGATCAAGATGTGACCCAAAATGATCTAAAAGATTTGCAAAAAAAGAACAAAAAGATGCGAACCTAATTGAAGGAGGAAAAATGTGCTAGATTTAGTGTTAGGCAACATAGAAAAATGATTGAGCATCAAGAAAAGATGCAATTTTGAAAGGATAATGCCAAAGAAAATGAGGAAAAAACCATCAAGATTTTTTGAGAACAGTAAAATTGGGAAGGTTTGTATTCAACAACTTTAGCAAGGTTTGTATAAAGTCAAAAGGAGAATGCTAAATTAAAAGCCTAGATCAAAGATGAAAAGAGAAAGCACTATGAAATGCAAAAAGAAAAGGAATCACTCTGCCAAGTAATTCAAAAGATGAAACAGCAATTATGAGACCACAAGGGTCATATTTCCAAAATCATCAAAGAATGGCAAAATAAGAAAAAAGATTGGAGATACTTTTATGATCTTGAAGTTGATGCTCACATAAGTGAAAGGTAGAGAGCTTGGGAAGGCAACAATACATAGAGCATCTGGCTAGTCAAATTTGAAGGCAGAGAGAAAAACAAAGGAGATGGTTAAGAGGGTAGAAGCTTTGATACAAGAAATCAACCTAACTGAAAGTTATGGGCAATGTTTGTTGGATTTTTTGGTTGAAGCTAGGGATTATTATGAGCAAATTAAATGTTTCTACAGTTACAATTCTAGAATGATAGACTTTTTATAATCAAAAGCTATTCGAAGTCAATGAAATGTTATAATGTTTAAGATATGTTTTGGAGTAAATACCTTTTAATGCATTCATTTATACATTGTATAGTTTTTCTCTTTTAATATTTTACCTCATTTAAATGATGTTTTCAAAATTAAAATAAAGATTTATTTTTACTTTTACAAAAATAATATGGTATTCTAATTTTTTAAATTATGGTAATAAATGTTTAAGAATAGCTCAATGATTGGAAGTTTGGAACTAATCTGCTCGCCACCTTACAATACACGATCATAGATAAGAATTATGAAAAATGTGTAGGTGGCCAAGATACAAAGAATGGATAAAGCTTAGGAAGATATGTAATAATGGATGACTAAAATGCAATAGGAGATGTGAAGACAAATGATGGAGTTAAAGGAGTTAATGGGGAGCATGGCCAAAGAGAAAGGTGTTGCTAAAAACCTCTACTGCAAAAGAGAAAAATTGTCCCCAAAAAATGTAAAAAAAGAGCCACTTGACCCACCTGAATATCTCCATCTCATGTTCGAGCTCCTCGAGTGATGTATGTACTGCCTATGGGTGGGTAACCTTACCCATTCATGAATGTGAATTTATCGGTTAATCAATAACAAAATCAAGCGTAATTTGAGCAAAACCTAGGATGTAATCAGTTGATCCAATTTTTGTTCCCAATTTATATGATCCTGGAGAGCAAGAGAAATTAAAGGGCATGTTGGAGTCAAGAGAGAAGAAAAAATTCAACACAAGTATGATTTGCTAGAAGAAATACTAAAAGCCATTAAAATAAGAGATATCTTTAGAAGTATTGATGCAAACGAACTTAGTTTAGTCGTTGATCTAATAATTCTACTAAAGTTTGAAACTTCTGATTTTAAGAAGTATGACAAACTAAATGCCTATCGGCCCATCTCACAATGTTCTATCATAAGATGGCATGTCACATTGACAATGATAAGCTTTTGATCCATTGCTTCCAAGATAGCCTCACAGGGTTTACGACTAGATGAAATGTCTAACTAGATAAGAGTCATATATATTCTTGAAAGGATCTTACTAAATCTTTTCTTGGTTGATACAAGTATGTATCGGACATGACTCATGATAGGTTGTCACTGTAAAACATGAAAAAAAAATAATGAAACTTTTAAGGAATATGTCCATAGATAGAGGGATTTTGCTGCTAAGTATAACCACTTTTGATAAAAAAAAAAAGAGACTATGCTACTTTTCATCAATACTCTTAAGGCACCGTATTATGACAAACTTATTGGCAATGCAATGAAAAATTTTACGGATATGGTAATTTTTGGTGAAATAATAGAAAGTACCATTAAGAGTGGCAAGATCAAGAAATGTGATACCTTTAACTTAAAAAAAGTAATGCCACCTAAGAAGAAAGATAGAAAGGCACATGCTGTGGCTTATGGGAATCAACCACCCAAAACTTTTATCCTATATCACCCTTATCTAACCTACCTGCCTTATTACCCCACCACAAATAATATTTTCTAAGGTCTATACTTATATCAACTGATACCACCACTAAGGTTCCTATAGACTTTTTACGTTTGTATGTTTATTTACACCCCTGCACTTGTAGCCTAACCTGTTGTTTAGCCAAACAATTCAACAAGTACCTAGAGGTCCAAGGGCCATCAAAGAGAAAATTTTTATTAACCCCATTCCTATGTCTTACACTAATTTTTTCCCTCAATTAGTGGTAAATCATCTCATTATGCCTCACCCTATAAAGCTATTGAAACCTTCATACCCTAGATGGTATGATCTGAATGCTTGATGTGATTATTATGATGGGATTATGAGCTATTCCATAAAAAATTGCATAGCTCTTAAGAACATAGTGCAACACTTGATCAATAAAGGATACATAAATTTTGATACCAGTGGAAAGCTGAATGTCAATAAAACCCCTTTACCAAACCATGTTGGGCCAACAATCAATGCAATAGATGATGGTATGGTAAGCCAATTTAAAAAAACCATTTGTAAAGTTAAAACCCCAATAGGACAAGTGTTTGAAAACTTGGTCAAAGCTAACATACTTTATCCAATTCCCTCAGAAAGAGAGATTCATCATGAAGATTATGACCTAGCCCAAACTTGTATTTATCACATGAATATGGTAAGATACTCTATTCAGAATTGTAATATGTTTTATCAAGTACTGCAAACGATGATGGATTCATCCTTGGTAGAGTTTTATGAAAGTGGTGATCACAACACGATGAATACAATAAAAAGAAAATCTTTAAGGAGTATGCTCTCTAAGTTTGTGCTTAAGTTAATAATGATTTACTGTAATGAAAAACCAAGTGAGGCATGAGAGCAGTCCTTAATGAATGCAATGGGTGAAGCATTTTCAAAAAGTTTATGGCTAAGCCAGTAACCATTTTTTGCAATGCAAAACCAAGTTTGGTGAAAGAGTAGCCTATTTTTTTCCCATGAAACCTATAACAATTTGGGTCTTTAGCCAATTTCATTACCAAAATGACAAAGCAGTACCATGAAAGTATGATTTTAATGTCATGGCACAAGGATCAAATGACTGTCAGGTTACAAGTGACCTAAATGCCACCGACGCTACAAATATAATCGAAGTAGGTAGAATGATGCAGAATGAGAGATGTTATACTCTAAAAATATTAGAAAAGGCTCGAAAGTAAAAGCTAAAGAAAGAAAAGAAGTATTGGAAGAAGGAAACAAGACTCATCTTGTAATGGTTCAAGATGTATGATATAAAGAACCTATCACTGAAAAAAAAACTTGTGAGTTTTTTAAGTTGATTAAACACAGTGAATACAGTGCAATGGAGCAGTTGAACAAGATATCCATCTGAATTTCTCTGTTATTGCTATTGTTAAATTATGAACCACATCGGAATGTCTTATTAAGAATGTTGAATCAAGCATATGTGGACCGTAACATCTCTATTGAGAATGTTAACTATATTATGGGGAGTATTATGGCTCTAAATTTTATAACTTTCAATGATGATGAGATTTCACTGAAAGGTCGAGGCAGTACAAAGGCCTTTCATATCAGTCTTATGCGCTAAGGCCATACCCTAGCTAAAGTTTTTATTGACAATGGTTCTTCAATCAATGTCATGCCCATGATCACTCTAACAAAATTACCTATTGATGCATCTTATATGAAGACTAGCCATATGGTCATGAGGGCTTTCAATGGGTCTCGAAGGGAAGTGTTAAGAGACATCAAGATACCAATACAAAAAGGGTCACACATTTTTTTTATGGAATTTCAAGTCATATAAGCATTTCACCATCTTATAGCTGCTTGTTAAGATGATCATGGATTCGTATGGTAGGCATTGTCCCGTTATCTTTGCATCAAAAAGTAAAGTTTATAGTTAAAGATCAATTGATCAAAGTTTCTAGGGAAGAGTATTTATTGGTAACCAAGCACATGACTACTCCATATGTAAAAGCTATAGAGGAGGCATGGAATGCTTTTTTAGATCTTTTGAATTTACTAATGCAACATATACTGAAAAATGATTGAAGGTGCCCATTTTATGCTTATTAAGCGTAATTGAGATGGATGTCAATCAAACACTTGGTAAAGGATGGCGTGTTGGATATGGCCTTAAGAAGAATTTACAAGGAATCAAAAAGCCACAAAAGGTGTTTGAAAATAAGAAAAGGTTTTGATTAGGATTTAAGGTCACTATGACAGAAAGGAAAAAAAGCTATGGCTAAAAAAAATAAAGAGAAGAGATTGGCTTGGCTTAAGGGATATGAGCCAGAGTATGAGAGAATGATCATCTCTTACCTTTATGATACATTTTGTTCAGGTGGATGTATCCACCCTGATCCAATAAAGATCACATAAAAAGAACCTATGTTGAACATGAAAGAAGCTTTTTTCAAACTCTATATCTATTTGGTAAGAGATGCAGTAACAACCACTTAGAAAGAGAAGCCTCTTATTTATCTAGGTTTTTTAGATGAAGAGTTGAATAATTGGAAAGCAATAAAGTTATTGGTTATCCTTAAATCTTTCAAAAAGTAATATAGTGAGTTAATTTTCCTCAATGTTTCTGCCCAAGAGCATTTGGAAGACTTTTGTATGGGTTTATTTTTCCTTTATCATTTTAATAAAATGACTGGTGTTTTGCATTTTCATTTCCTCTATTATTTCATTCATTCAAAGTTACAATTCCCATCTCTTTTTCTTTTCCTATACATACTCCTACATCTTTTCAATTTCACCCATTTTCAAAATTTTAAATAATGAATACAAGGATAATCATGACGATAATCTAGGATTTGACTTTGAAAAACCTATTCATATTGATGAACTTGATAACGAAGTGGATTCCAATGAGTGCAATTTATCCCTTAATTTATTAAAACTAATGGAACAAGAAAAGACATAAATTAAACCTCATGAGGAAGATATAGATGTAGTCAATTTAGGTTATTAGAAAAATAAGAAGGAGGTTAAGGTGGGCATATCCTTTCACCCATAGAAAGAGAGAAATTAGAAAAATTGCTTCATGAGTTCATTGATGTGTTTACATAGGCATACCAAGATATACCATGACTTGGTTCAGATATTGTATAACATTGATTGGGATTGAAGTTAGAATGCAAGTTAGTGCAGCAGAAATTAAGGCACATGAAGCCAAATATGTTGTTAAAAATCAAAGAAAAAGTGAAAAAGTAATTTGATGTAAGCTTTTTGAAAATAGCTAAATACCCAAAATGGGTAGCCTAATTCCTAAAAAAGATGGAAAAGTTTATATGTGCATGGATTATAGAGATTTGAATAAGGCTAGGTCGAAAGATAATATTTCTTTGCCCCATATTAACATTCTTGTGGACAACAATTCTATAACATTCTACATTCTCTTTCATGGATCATTTTTCAGGATATAACCAAATTAAAATGGCTCATTTTGTTATGAAACAAATCATGTTTGTTACGATGTAAGGCATGTTCTATTATAAGGTTATGCTTTTTGGATTAAAGAATGTAGAAGCTACTTATGAAAGAGCAATGATAACCTTTTTTCATAACATGATGGATAAGAAAATAAAAGTTTTGTGTGGATGACATGATTACAAAATATCATGAGGGAGAGGACCATGTTATCAATCTTAAAAAGTTGTTCGAAAGATTGTGAAAGTATCAACTTAAGCTAAACCTAGCTAAATGCACGTTTGGTGCTAAGTCAAAAAAATTATCAGGGTCAGTGGTTAGCCAAAAGGGCATTGAAGTTGATCTGAATAAGATACTTGCCATCCAGAACTTATCTCCCCCATGCACATAAAAGGAAGTAAAGGGTTTTCTAGGAAGGTTGCATTATATTTCCCTTTTTATTTCTTAACTTACTTTTAAATGTGACCCAATTTTCAAGTTGTTTCGAAAACATGATGCTGACAAATAGGATGAGGAATGTCAGTATGCCTTTAAAAAGATTAAGGAGTACTTGTCAAATCTATCAATGTTGGTATAACTTGTTGTGGAGAAACCATTGTTTTTGTATCTCATAGTGCATGACCATTATATGAGATGTATGTTGGGGGCAACAAGATGAAACGGGCAAGAAAGAGCAAGCTATCTATTATTTAAGTAAGAAGTTCATCGAATATAAGTCTAAATATTCCCAATTAGAGCAAATGTGCTACGTATTAACGTGGATAGCCCATAGACTTGATAATATATGTTATACCAAACTACTTAACTGATAGCAAGGTTGGATCCTCTCAAGTATATTTTTGAAAAACCATAATTGTTAGGGAGTTTAGCAAAATGACAAGTCATGCTCTTTGAATACGATATTGTATATGTCGTGCAAAGGGTAATTAAAGGAAATGTGATAAATGGATTCCCTATAGAGTGTACAATTGATGAATATGAGCCTATAAGTTTGACTTTTCAGATAAAGATTTAATGATCATATCATAAATAAAGGAAGAAAAACTAATAGAAAAGCCATGAAACATATTCTTTGATGGGACTTCAAATGCTTTAGGGCATAAGATTGGAGCAGTTTTGATACCCCTTGATGAAAATTACTATCCAAGCATTGCAAAGTTGGATTTTAATTACACCAACAATGTGACAGAATATAAAGCATGCATAATAGGCCTACAAATGGCAATTGAGAAGAAGATTAGAGTGTTAGAAACATACAAAAACTCGGCCTTGGTAATCTATCAACTATGAGGTGAATGGAAAATAAGAATTCAAAGTTGGTATGATACCAAAAGTATATGACAGATTTGATCAAACAATTTGAAAGGGTCCAATTTTGGCATGTAACTTGAAAAAATAATCAAATGGCTAATGGTTTGGCTACATTGGTTGCAATTTTTAAAGTGAGTGATAAAATGAAAATCCAACCTATCCAGTGGAATGTGCAAGGATCACCGGCATATTGTTTAAGTGTTAAAGAAGAGATTGATGGCCTACCTTGGTATTGCGACATCATGTAGTATGCCAAGCACCAAAAATACCTTAAACATGTGTCAAAAAATGACAAACAAATTATCAAAAGACTAACTATGAGATTTTTCCTTGAAGAAAGAATTTTGTATAAAAAAAGTCAGGATCAAATGTTATTGAGATGTGTGAATTCTGTTGAAGCAAAAAAGATACTTGAAGAAGAGCATGAAAAAAGTTGTGAAGCACATGTAAATGGTTACATGATGGTTAGACAAATCATAAGAGCAGGGTATTATTAGTTAATAATGGAGAATGACTATATTAACTATGTTAGGAAGTGTCATAAATGCCAAATTTATCTAAATAAGATTCACACTCTTGTAATTCTTTTACATGTTTTTGTACCTCCATGGTCGTTCTTTATGTGGGGAATGGAGGTGATTAGACCCACCACTCCAAAAGCTTCTAGTGATTGACTAATTCACAAAATAGGTCAAAGCAACTTTTTATGCTAATGTGAAAGGGCGATGGTGTGCAAGTTTATAAAAAATGAGATAATATGTCATTATGGCCTTTTAGAAAAGATCATCTTTGATAATGCTCACAATTGAAATAACAAGATGTTAGCAGAGGTTTGTACTCAGTTTAAAGTAAAGCTCCATAACTTGGCTCTATATCCCTCAAAGATGAATGGAACAGTAGAGTTACCAATAAAATTATCAAGAGGATAATAGAAAAAATGACGGATACCTGTAAAGACTGGCATGAAAAGTTACCTTTTGTACTGCACGCTTATAGAACATCAGTACGTACATCCACTGGGGTAACTCTTTTTTCGCTTGTATACAAGATGGAGGGTATGTTACTAATCGAAGTAAAAATTTCCTCTTTAAGAGTCTTGATGGAAGTAGCTTTAGAGGAAGCTAAATGGGTTTGGAATCATTACGAATAATTAAACCTTATTGAAGAGAAGAAGGTTGCTTACAACTCTTTACAATAGTTAGTTGTTCCAAAAAAAAATGATACGAGCACATGACAAGAAAGTTTGATTTAGGTGTTTCCGTGAGAAAAATTGGTTTTTAAAAAAAATTCTTTCAAATCATCCTAATAATTGAGGAAAAATGGACGTCAAATTGGAAAGGTTCATATGTAGTCAAAAAAAGCTTTTTCAGGTGGAGCTTTGATGACTTGCCAAACTCGATAAACTCAGATGCTATGAAAAAGTACTTTGCTTGAGAAAGAGACAAAAAAATAAAACAAAAGAGAAAAAAAAAGATGAATTAAAAATGAAAGAGGACTCATAATTGAAAACCTAAGACAGTTTGAGTTGAAAGAAGAATCTAAGTTGAAGACTTAAAAAGGTAGCTTAGATTCAAAGGAATACCAATTTCCATGTATAAGGGGTAATGTCCAGTACAACAAACTTAAAAGGATTAAGTACATCAATGGAATAGGTTTTTTAAGAAAAAAATTTTGGAATATTGTTCATGATTGTCTGAATATTCACTGTCTAAATACAATTCCTTTATTTAAATTTTGTACTAGTTTCAAATTTCTCACTTGACATATCTTTATACCTTCTTATAACAAATATTCATCTTTCTCTAATTTGTTTTACTTTCTGATAATCTTCATTCTCACAAATAGAGAAAATGCTAATTTATCACACTGTTCATGAAATATGGAATACGATAAATGATTAATAATATTCGTAAAATAAAGATTAAAAAAAATGAGGAGATTTGGAAAATCACTCATTTCAAACTCATCAAATCAAAGTAAAAAATTGCTAGAAGTGGTGTTGAATAGCGATATCAGTAAATGGTCATTGTAGTTCATAAGGAAGTAGCTATTAGAACATGCAGATTGGGATTGAGATTGGTTATTTTGAAAAAAATGAAAACTTAGAAAGACTGACTTAAGAACCTTGTTACCACAATTTGGATATGTCATATTGGTTTCTAATAATACTTACATTGCATGGATTGCATCCATTGCATTCATGAATTACATATTGCATTCATGAATTACGTTTAATATATTTTGCAAATAAAATTTTTTTTGAACTTTGGGATTTTTAAGGTTGGATCCTTCAAGGAAAAGATCGAGGTATGGGAAATGATTTTGAAACGGGCACAACTTGTAAGACCCTCAGGTTATAATGGAGGAGCCATTTTTAAAAAAGATTTTTGAAGTTTTAAAACCTTTGATTATGGGAGGTTTTACATGTTTCGAGGTTTGTAAGACTTAAGGGTATAATCTCTAAAGACCTCAAGGTAAGTTACTATACATTTTTAAAGTTTCAATGCCTCAAATTAGAAGAGTATTCGAAGATCTCAAGATTTGTAAGACCTTCGGGTATGATCTTGTATTTTGTTTTCAAAAAGTTATTGAGCATTTGTCTTAAAATCATAAAAAAAAAACTTGGTGGGTTAACCCAACCCATAAGCCTAGAAATAGCTGACATGAAAATCTAGATGAGTTGGCATGTAAACTCTGATTAGCAATCATCTTTATTTTCTAATTTGGATTTTGTCTCAGTCATAATTATTTTCTAACTTGTAGCTTTATCCTGGTCATCTTTATTTTTTGATTTGTGACTTTGACCTAGTCATCTATATTTTCTAACTCGTGCCGTCATCTTAGTCATCTTTATTTCTGATTTGCAACTTTAACTTGATCATCTTTATTCCCTGACTTGCGATTTCATCTTAGTCATCTTTATTTTTTAACTTGCTGCTTTGATCTGGTCATTCTTTTTAACTTACAACTTCATCCCAGTCATCTTTATTTTTTACTTGTGATTGCAGCTTCATTCCGATCATCTTTATTTTCTAACTTGTGGCTTCATCCTAGTCAACTTTATTTCCTAACTTGTGATTTAATCCTGATTATCCTTATTCCTGACTTGCGGCTTCGTCTTGGACATTTTTATTTTCTTACTTGTTTCGTTTCAATCATCTTTATTTTTTCGATTTGTAGCTTCGTTTCGATCATTTTTATTATTGGCTTATGACTTCATCCTAGTCATCTTTATTTTTTGATTTACGATAACTTTTCAACTTAAAAAAATAAAAATAAAAATAAAAAAAGGAAAAAACAAAAACACAATAGCAACACAAAAAAAGAGTTCTTTCTCTCCCTTGAAAGCATCATCTAGACAAAATTATTATTTATATCTTTGTATTATTCTTGATTTTTAGAAATATGCCAAGAGAGATAATTGTAGATAACGAATTTTATCTAGAATGATCTAACATCATTAAACCAAGCTTGTTTTATGAAATACCAAAATGGAGATTAAAATAGATTATTTTAAAATGATCCATTTTCTGGCCTAATTAAATGCCAAAAATAATCATCAAATGAGGCTCGAAATTAATTTTAAAAAATTTATAAAAAAGAAAGAAAAGGGAAAAGCCAATTAAGGGGCCTATTTGTAACTTAGGAGAAGGCCTCATTGCAGGCCTAATTCATAACTCAATCACGATCCATAGATAGCCCATTATAAAAGTCCATTTAGAGACCCAAATAGGGCCCTTAATGCAGCTTATTATTAGGCCCATATTACAAGAAGAAAATGAGTTCAAACGAGCCATTACTACCAGCATGGCCTTTAGAGAAAGGTTTCAAACAAAAGAGGAAAAATAAGAGAAGGAATGACCCAAAAAGAGGTCATCCGATTTGTTCACAAGAAGAAATATGTGCATACATGCAAGTAAAGATTGAAATGAAAAGGCACTAAACTGGGAAATTTTGAAAGCCCAAAAATGAAACTGGACCAAATGAAAAAAGAGATGAAGCCATCTTGTTCCTTCACGTGAATGCATAGGCATGCATGTACGAGTGGGACATCCAACTAAAAATGCTGGTTCACTGTAGTGGAGGACAGAATGATGGCAACTACAACAAATAGAAATAACAAAGGTAGTGGCCAGCCAAAATAGTTGTAATGAAGTAAGAAGGAGAAGAATAGGACAAATAGGGAAGCTTAGTGAAGAAGGTTGTGTTTCAATATAAAAATAGGGGAACTTGGGAAAGAAGAAAAAGAGAAAACAAAGAAAAAGCAAAAAAAAAGAGGAGTAACTTTGTTGGACAAAAAGAGATGAGGTTTTGCCAAAGAAAAAAAAAAAAGAGAAGTTGAGGAAAGATGTTTGCACATAAAGTGGGTTTTTTTCTCCATTTTTGTTTTGTTTGGTTTTTTTTACGGGTAAGTCCAGTCACAATGGTCTATAGATCAACCTTGTTTATGTTGTTCTTTTTTTTTCCTCTTATGGTGCATGTATGTAAAAGCTTAGGTTTCATCATGGGCATACCTGCTTGTCAAAGGATGCTACATACTAATTTTTTGCATGTTTTTTTTTTTTGCTTCGAGCTCCACTCGAGCTGCCTTTATGGGCTGTCTTGGATTGAGCATTCCAAGAGCTTCCCCATCTATTTTTATGTTATTTTTCCTTCATTTGTTCTTAAAATATCTTATTTCATTTATCTACTTCTTAATTTATTTTAAAGTCAGTTTGAAGGTAAATATGATAGTTTTAACGTGAAAATGATGCCAAGAACTGAGCAGCCCTATTTTATAATGGCAATCACAGTTTTGGCCTCTTATTAAGTTTATCTCTTTTGTTTCCTCTTTAAAGTTTTCCTTAGCTTTCCATTGTTACATCTGTATACCTGTGGCTTAAATTTCATGCATTGTGGGGATCAACTACACTTGAATAGGTGAGGAAAAATGATATATTTATAGGTTGTGTACAGATTTTGTTAAGTTGCCTTTCTGGATTTTTTTTACCTAAGGTTGCTTTTTTTGTCTATTGGTTTTGGTTTAGTTCTACCTATTTGTGATTCTACATTCTCTTTATTTATAAATTGTTTTAAGGTTTGAAGATAAAAGGAAAACCCAACCACATATATCCATAATGAATTTTTTTCTCTTTAATGCCCTAAAATCTATACCCTATGGTAGTCATGGTTTTTAGAGTTGTTTATTATATTTTCCTTGTTATTTTCCCTTCCTTAACTATCCTACTTTGGTAGTTAAATTTTCCCCAAATTTAAAAGCCAAAAACACCTCATTTTTAAAAAAAATGCATCATTTCAACATCAATTTCCAGGTTTTCTTCTTTGCAGTCCTTGTTTTTTTTTTTTTTTTTCAAGATTGTTTAAGCTAGACAAATAGGGTGTTTGGATGCTATTAGGTTGAGACATCACTTATAGGATCCCTTATTATGTGAATATAATATTTTCTTTGTTTTCTTGCATTTATGTTCTTGATATGTAATGGCTGGCTTTAAATCATGTCTTGATGTTCTATTCTATTTAAAAGTCCATGCTTTTTAGGTCTTCTTTGGTTATGGTTTTTGTTACTTTAATTCCATGTTCTTTAAGTTCAAAGGCTCATTTAAAATTTCCTTTAACCTTCAAGTTCAACTGTATTAAATTTTATGATGTTTAGCTCTTGTAAGTATTTTAATTTTTTGCTCATGAAGGTTCAAAAATTTTTGGTCTAAAAGTGCATGTTTTCTAGTTTTCCAAGTCTTTATGTTGATAAATGAAAGCTTCATGAAAGTATATGAGAACCCACTAGCTTTCCAAGATACGACAAAAACAAAGAAGGTTTTCCAAATTCAACTTTCATCCCTTTCATTGCCTTGAAAGTTCACCTCTTAAGTCCATTTTCTTTTAGGTTTGAAGTTGCAAAAAGGGGCTCCTTTTTAAACTAACCAAACGATGGGTCCAAGACTTAGAAATTATAGAATTTTGCAAATTAATAATGAAGGATAGGCTTTAGATAGGTTGTGCATTGTCAACTTTTTTCTTCCTATCCCTTGTATTGTTTAATCCAATGTCATAATGAAAAAGTAGCATGGGTAAAGTAGAGGTAAAAAAAAATTATTTGATTTTGTTTTTTACCCATTGACCTAAGAAAATGTCATAGTATGGGGTAAAAAATGTGTTTGTGTCATGCATACTTCATATAATACATGTCCATGCTTACTTATTTCTTGCTTTATTAAAGTTAGAATCTTATACATTATAATCTCTTTGGTGTTTAAACTTTTATGTTCAATTTAATTTCATGTAGTAAACTATTACTATTATTATTTTTGTGCAATTTATATTTTATTTACATTTTAGCTTTATATCAGATAATAATGATAGTTAATCATTAATAATAATGTTAATAATAATAGTAATGGAAATCTCAAAATGAGATTTTAAGGAAGTATGAGTAGTGACTCCTTAATATCTCTAAGTGAGAATATTTTTTTAAAAAAATATTATCAAAATAATGGAATATTTAGAAAACTATTCAATATAAAAGATTTTCTTTTATTTCCTAAAATTATATTAGATAATGATAAAATAATATATAATTACTTTTTTAGGAATAAATTAATATAACAATATGCGAATGTTATTAAGTATCTTTACTTTTCAAGAAATATATATATATTAATCATTAATAATAATATAGATTAAAAAAGGTTTAGGGTAGAAACATAAATAAATAATTACATAAGAAAGGAAAAAGTAAATTAAATCTTCGAGGATGGGATTTTGAGGAAGTTCGAGTAGAGATTCTTAAGAAATCCTTAGGTGAGAAAATTTTTCTAAAAATACCACCAAAGTATTTGGGTATTTAGAAAAATTTTCAATAAAAAGATTTTCTTTACTTTGATCTTTTTTAAAAATTGTTAATAATTGTGAAATAATTAATGAGATTAAAACAAAATTAAAACAAGTAACGAAAAATATAACATAAAAAAAGCAATACATATTTTTTTTGGGTGTATATTCTGCTTTATTGTTTTGCATTTCATGATCTTAAGTGTAAATGTAGACACCCCGATCTATCCAGGGTGTTTATTTTTAATTAAAAAAATGAAAAATTAGAAAAATTCTAAGGTCGTTGGATTTGTTTAGGGCTGTTTTTCTGGGTTGTGATAAATTCAAAATTAGAGATTGAATTTAAAGGGGATTAAAATCCGATTTGGTTTAAGATTTTTGGATTTTAGACCCTATAAATACAACCTTGGAGGAAACACAGAAACACACACAAAATAGAGAAAACAGAAGAAGAAAAAAAGGTGTTTAGAAGGATATAAGCAATTTTAGGATTTTTTTAGAATTTTTCAAAATTTCTGGCAAATTTTTTTTTTGGGAATTTTCTGAAAAAATTCAAATTTCAACGACTTTTCTGGCCAAACTTGAATTTTTCAGCGTGTTTTTCTAGTTTTTGACATCTTTTCTTAGTTTTCGATAGAACATTTAACCGAATTCTGGGTTGCTAGAGAAAGGGAGAGAAAAGGGGGAGAAGAGAGAGAGAGAGGAAAGAATAGGGATCTATTGAAAAGGCTGAGATTTTAACCTTATATACACTACTAAAACAATTTTGTTTTGAAGTTTAATAATCCTCAAGATCTGAGCGTTTTCTAGTGACCCGACTAGCGCGTCAACCTGTTTCTACGACTCGTATCCCAATCGATTTCTGCAGTTGGGCTAAGTCGAGCCACGCTCCAAGTCGAACCACCAAGCCGCTTTCTATTTCTGAAGTCGAGCCGTTCCCCATTCGCAAGCTGAGCCATTCTTTTAGTATTTTTTATTTTTTTATATGTTTTTTAGTATTTTTCCATGGTTAAATTTTTTTAAAAAAAAGGTAAAAAATAAAATAAATTTTAGGAATAAATATTAATTATCCAATGATGGAATTTATAGAGATTTCAAATGGTAAATTTTTAAGAAATTCTTAGGTGAGAATTTTTATCTAAATTTGTCCCAAATGGTGGAATAATTTAGATAAAGTTTTAATAACAATAATTAATATTTATTTTCAAATAAAAAAATAAAAAATATAAAAAGCATAAAAAACATAAAAATATAAAAATTTTGGAATTAAATACAAATTATCTAAGGATGAGATTTTTAGAAATTTCAAATGATAAATTCCTAAGAAATCTCTAGGTAAACAATTTTATTTAAATTTGTCCCAAATGGTGAAATAATTTAAATAAAGTTTTAATAAAAATAATTGTATTATTTTCCAAATAAAAATTTGGGTTGAAAATATTTGATAATTATCAAAGGATGAGATTTTTAGAAATTTCAAATGGCAAATTTCTAAGAAATCTTTAGGTGAGAAATTTTCTTTAAATTTTTCCCAAATGGTGGAAGAATTTAAATGAAATTTCAAGAAAAATAATTGTCATATTATTTTATTTCCAAAAAAAAAAAAGAAAATATTTCTAATTTGGCCCAAATTGTGGAATAATTAGATATATTTTCAACAAAAAAAACTAACAAAATTTTTTTTGATGACGGAGCCTCTTCAAGAAAACAAATGGGATTCTTAAATACTTTTGAGGTGAGGGAATATTTTTAAGAATTCTACCAGATTGATGGAAAAATCTTATGAATTATTTCTAATATTCAACATAAAAATTTGAAACCATTAGAATCAAGACCCTAGGATAAATTTAAAATAATATGGTACCATCATTTGGATGGGTATGTGGTGGTGTCATAATCTTTTTCACATGTAACCGAACTCCCAAACCCTATTTGGTTAGTGGACCTGAACTTATTTTTTTAAGGACCATTAGTTAAGCTTAGGAACTCCTTAAAAAGATAGATTCCTTAGGTGGCCAATCACACCTAGTTAAAAAAGATTGGTGATGACTCCATCCATTTGTTAAGTCTAGCTATAGATTTACGGATCTATATGTTATGATAGTTTGGCAACTCCACTAGGGATAGTCATAGAGAGTTAAGCCATAAACTTTTAAATTTATCCTATCCTTTGGTTTAATGGCTTTAATGATTTGTGTTATCTGTTTACTAACGTTTTTGACTTTTTTGTCTTTTATTTTTGGGGCATGAAACCTATGTGTTCCTTCAGACACACTATCACATACATTTACATTACATGAGCTCTATACCTAAGCTTTGTCCCTTTTAGGAGGGAGTAAAATACCTACGCTCTTGTGAGATGATAATTTTCGTAATGGCTAGTGAAATACTATCACTGAAATTGAATCATTTCCGTTGGTAACCTGTGATGGGTGAGATTGGAATGCCTTATTAGTCTATGATGGACTATTATGTAAGAAACAATTTGGGAACCTTTAGTGGTTAGAATCACCTAACCCAGCATATAGTGTGCACTTAAGAGTCCAACCCTAAATCGAGCCTTTCCTACCAAGTGATAGATGTAACTTGAAGTTAGGACATAAAAAGGAACAATTTGTGATCTAATTATTTTATTTGTTTAACTTTGTGCATTTGCATTACCATATCATGCATCATTTTCATTGTCATATGTAACATTCTACATCTACATCATTTCTATTTCATGCATCAACATATCATGCATAAAGCATAGCATCTTATTTCTGATCATAATGATGGTATAAGGTGCCCAAAAACCCATATTACTATATACTATCAAAAAATGGCTGCCCATGCTAATAATGAAAAATTATTAATACATGTATTCTAAGATAGTCTCACTGGCTCTACTGCTAGGTGGGATATCTAGTTGGACAGGACCCGTATTCGTTATTGGAGTGATATGGCCTATACCTTCATCAATCAGTATCGATTTATTATAAACTTGGCTTCTAATCGCTTATCTTTACAAAACATGGAAAAAAAGGTAAATGAATCATTTAAGGAATATGCCCAGAAGTAAAGGGACATGGCTTCTTAGGTGCAACCTCCTCTGATTGAGAAAGAGACTACAATGTTATTTGTCAGCATTTTGAAGTTTTCCTGTTATGAAAAGATAATAGAGAATGCAACAAAAAACTTCACTAATATGGTGATCTCAAGCAAAATCATTAAAAATGCCATTAAAAATGGCAAGTTGAAAAGAGAGGAAACTAAAAAGGCATCAGAAAAGAAAGAGACTAAAGCTCAAGTTGTGAGCTTTGATAGATAGTTCGGGGGTTATCAACCTTATCCATTACAAGGTTACTCTTCATACTATCCTGTTGTGAACAATACCTCATCTTACCCATACTAACCATCCCCATTGCCATCTTATCCATCAACATGCCAGCCTGTTTTCAACCTTCAAGCTTCCATATATAATCTTAACATCCAACCTCCTGCAAGACCTCAAATTCGTCCTGCTAGCCCAGCAAGTGGTTCACGAGAGTAACGATTTACTCAAAAAAAATTAATATTTGATCCAATCCCCATGACTTATACGAAGTTATACCGAAAGCTCTATAATAACCACTTGATTGCCTCCAACCGTGTGGAGTCGCTTAAGTCACTTTATCCTAAATTGTATGATCTTACAGCCCACTATGACTACCACACTAGAATTGTTGATTATTCCATAAAAAATTACACTACTTTAAAGCATAAGGTGTAATGATTGATCAATAATAGAATGATAAACTTTGATCAAGGAAGAGCGACAACACCTAATGTTAGTGGCAATCTATTCCTCAATCACAATGTCAATGCTCTAAGTGAAAATTAAGAATATGTTGATTTGGAAGGGCCTGAAGAGCTGCAATGAATCAGGGAGCCATATGTTAAAAAAGATCCTTTACTTGATTGCATAGGGGCATAATTTTGAGAATGATGTTAAGGTTAGTTGAATGTTGCTTTTCATTTTAAGATTTCTTTCAAAAGTAATGTTATGATTTCTTTTAGGCAATAGGATTTCATTTGTTATCATTTTAATAAAAGGCAAGTTAATACATTTCATTACATTTTCTTTTTCATTCAACCACTGTTCCATACTTTGTCACCTTTCGTAATTTTTCATTCCTATTTTTGAATTTCAAATGATGAATGTTTAGACAAGGATAATAATAATTATGGGATTAAATTTTGAGAACTCATTCACATTGATTTAAGGAGATTATTTAAAAAAAAATAAGCTGCTAGTAGATGCAAAATAGATATATCTTAAAGATGTGCAGTATTTTATAAATATCCATGAGCTTATTTTGTTCAATAGACGATTTTCAAAGAAAGCATTCATATTTGAGATGAAAAATGGCCATCTTTCTTTTACCATTTGAGAAACCATTCATTGTTACCCCTTTTGAGCCTATTATGATTTTTTTTTCTAAATAACCCTAACCAAAGATCACCCTCCAAACTGGGGGGTAATTTTTGAAAAAAAAAAGAGGTAAAAGATCGTAAAGGGTCTCAAAGATAGAAAAAAAAGTGAAATAGAAAAAAAAAGAAAGAAAGGAAAAATGAATGCCATGCATGATTTGGGGCAAAGTAGTGAGAGTCTTTTTGTGAGGAATAAGATAAGTGAAAAAGGAAAAAAAATAGTGAAATAATATGGGGTAAAATGCCAAATTGCATCAGATGATCTTTTGGTTTTAAACCCTTTAAACATGTATTTTGAGCTTATTTTATCCATTTGTTTCATGACCCCTCAGCATGGCCTACATTACAACCTTTAAAAGTTCATTTGGATCAAATGTGAATGCTTGAATTGAATGAGCATATGTTGAGCTAAGGTATGCTTATAATGGGGTAATGGAATGTGTTTTAGAAATTGAAGTATGGGAGATATCATTAATGAATGAAAAAGAAAAAGGGAAAAAATGAAAAAAGAAAAGGAAAAAATGAAAAGGAAAAAATGAAAAAAAAATGAAAGAAAGAAAAAGAAAAAAAAATGAAAGAATGGAAAAATGGAAAAATGTAAAAAAAGATAAAATGAAGACTTAAATTGAAAACCTGAAAGAGTGATTTAGGTAGAAAAATCTCCAAGCTGAGAGTTGGATAAACAATTCACATGGAGGAAGATCAAAGATATCTGAAGATCTTGTAGAGCTGGAGCAAAGTTTAATGAGTAGAAAATGATTTTGAAAAGTTAATAGAATGAGTTTTTAAAAAATTTTGGATTAATGTTAGGAATTGTCTGAGTATTCATTGTTTGGATATTGTTACTCCAACTGTTTAATACCATTCCTAAGGATATGCTTTGAATTTGTTCTTATACCCATTTGTTTTTATACCAGACTCATTCCCCATTGATTGCCTTTCTTTCAATTCACCTTGTGCTTTTTTATTTTCGCATCCTTAGAATAAATTGAAAAAAATGTCTGATTGCATTTTAGTTATCAAAAATTGAAATGATGATGAATGAATGACGATGTGCATAAAAGATTCTTACATTCTTTTGAAAAGAAATCCATGATGATAAGGAGTGGAAAAAATGATGAAAAGATGACAGAAACTTGAAAAAATGACATATGGGATAGCCAAATGATGAACGTGGTGATGGATTGCTCAACAAAATGAATAGAAAGCAAAAACCTAAAAAGATGATGTGATCTAAAAATGTATATGGTGATGGATTGGTTCGACATAACTTATGAGTTGTGATCAAATGATGGAAATAGTGTGGATCAAGGGATGAAATTTGTTTTGTTAGTGCTGATGAGCCTATGAGTCAAGTGATGGAAAAAAAAATATGGATCAGTTGATGAAATGGCTAATGCTAAAAAGCCTGTTAGCTATAATTAAATGATGAAAATAATATAGATTGATGAACGAAACTTGTTCTGAAATGGTTAGTGCTAAGAAGCCAATGAGTGGTAACTGAGTGAAGGAAGACAGAAACTTATTCTGAAATTACTAATGCTAAGAAGTTTATGAATGATGATCAAGTGATGGAAATGACAAGGATTGGTTGACGAAATTTGTTCTAGAGTGCTGAAAAGATAAAAATGGGAAAAAAGGTGAGATGATGGGGTCTTGAAAACCATGTTACCACATTTTGATTAGAATTTCATGATATTGACATCCACATTACATGCATTGCATTTGCATTTGCATTGTTGTTTGGAGAATATTTGAAACTTTGGTTTGGCTATACATTTGCATTATACAGTAAACATTTGAATCATGGTTGAGAATATGGCATTTTGAGAATCTAGATTGTTGCATTTGTATCTTTAAGAAAGCATTTGCATCATTGATCATGACATTCATCACATACAAAATTTTGACTTTGGTAAAAGCTTGCAAGTCATTTGGAAAATAAATTTTGAATCTTTTGATAAGGTCTTTTAAGATAAGATTGTGAATCCTAAAATGAGAATCTTTGAATTTCAAATAAGAATCTTTGAATTTCAAATAAGAATCTTTGAGTTTTCAAATGAGAATCTTTGAGTTTTCAAATGAAAATCTTTGACTTTTAAATGAGAATCTTTGAGATGTGAAACCCTAAAATTTATCATATATGAATCTTGGAACTCGAATGAGAAGCTTTGAAATTTTGGATGTGAATCTCCAAAATTCAAACGAAAAAGCTTAAACTTTTTGGATGTGAACCTCAAATTTATCAAATGTGAACCTTTGAACTTGAATGAGAAGCTTTGAATTTTTGGATGTGAATCTCCAAAATTCAAATGAGAATCTTTAAATGTTGGATACAAGTCTTGCAATTTACGAATGTGAATCTTGAGATCTTGATAAACTTGAATTCTTGTGAAATTGAAATTTTGAGAATCAAATTTCAGTGAATTCTTGTGAAACTAAAGAATTAAATTTCAGTGAATTCTTGTGAAGCTGAAAGGTTCCTGTGAATCTGAACCTTAGAATTTCAAACTCAAGTTGTGAATCATTGAGTTTCCATTACAAATTTCATCAGATCTGATCTATGATACCTTTGGACATGATTGTCAAGGAGCATTTTATTTTTTCAAAGTTGTGGTACCTCTGTTTAGAGGAGCATTTTATTTTTTCAAAAGTTGTGGTGCCTCTATTTAAAGGAGCATTTTATTTTTTTCAAAGTTGTGGTGTGTTTATTTAGAGGAGCAATTTATTTTTTGCAAAGTTATGGTGCCTTTATTTAGAGGAGCATTTATTTTTTCAAAGTTGTGGTGCCTCTGTTTAAAGGAGTAATTTATTTTTCAAAGTTGTGGTGCCTCTGTTTAGAGGAACATTTATTTTTCTCAAAGTCGTTAAGCCTCTGTTTAGAGAAGCTTTGTTTACTTTAAAAAAAATAAAAAAATGAACCTGTTGGAATGATTATCGGATGTGAAGGGTGTCTACGTCTTTGCATAATTTCTGTTGCACAGGAAATGTACAAAGAGGGACAGTTGTAAACACCCCGATCTATTCGAGGTGTTTATTTTTAATTAAAAAATGAAAAATTAGGAAAATTCTAAGGTTGTTGGATTTGCTTAGGGCTATTTTTCTGAGTTGTGATAATTTGAAATTAGATATTGAATTTAAAGGGGATTGAAATCCCATTTGGTTTAGGGTTCTCAGATTTGAGACCCATAAATACAACCTTGGAGAAAACACAGAAACATACACGAAATAGAGAAAATAGAAGCAAGTTTAGAAGGATTTGAGCAATTTTAGGATTTTTTAAAATTTTTTTAAAATTTCTAGCAAATTTTTTTTTAGGAATTTTTTAGAAAAATCTAGATTCTAGCGACTTTTTCAACCAAACTTGAATTTTCTGGCATGTTTTTCTAGTTTCTGACAGTTTTTCTCAATTTTTGGTAGAACATTCAACCAGATTCTGGGTTGCTAGAGAGAGGGAGAGAAAAGGGGGAGAAAAGAAAGAGGGAAGAAGGGAGATCTATTGAAAATGTTGAGATTTTAGCCTTATATACACTACTAAAATGATGTCATTTTGAAGTTTAATAAACCCTAGGATCTGCACATTTTCTAGCAGGCGAACCGACCTGCACATCAACCCGTTTTTGTGACCCGCATCCTAGTCGATTTTTGTAGTTGAGTCGAGCCGAGCCACACCCCAAGCCAAACCATCAAGCCACTTTTTATTTCTGCAGCCGAGTCGTTCCCCAGCCACTTTTGTTTTTTTGTTTTTTGGGTTTTTTATATTTTTTATGTGTTTTTTAGTATTTTTGCATGGTTAAATTTATAAGAAAAAAGGTAAAAAATAAAATAAATTTTAGGAATAAATATTAATTATCTAATGATGGAATTTATAGAGATTTCAAATGGTAAATTTCTAAGAAATTCATAGGTAAGAAATTTTGTATAAATTTGTCCCAAATTGTGGAATAATTTAGATAAAGTTTTAATAACAATAATTAATATTTATTTTCAAACAAAAAAAGGGAAAAAATAAAAAAAAGCATAAAAAACATAAAAATATAAAAATATAAAAAATTTGGAATTAAATACAAATTATCCAAGGATGAGATTCTTAGAAATTTCAAATGGTAAATTTCTAAGAAATCTCTAGGTGAGAAATTTTATTTAAATTTGTCTCAAATAGTGGAATAATTTAGATAAAGTTTCAATAAAAGTAATTGTATTATTTTTCAAATAAAAATTTTGGTTGAAATATTTGATAATTATCCAAGGATGATATTTTTAGAATTTTAAAATGATAAATTTTTAAGAAATCTCGAGGTAAGAAATTTTCTTTAAATTTGTCCCAATTGGTGGAATAATTTAAATGAAATTTCAAGAAAAATAATTGTCATATTATTTTCTTTCCAAAAAAAAGAGAAAATATTTCTAATTTGGCCCAAATGTTGCAATAATTAGATATATTTTCACAAAAAAAAATCAAACAAAAATTTTTCTGACGACGAAGCCTTTTCAAGAAAACAAATTGGATTTTTGAATGCTTTTGAGGTAAGAGAATATTTTTAAAAATTCTACCAGATTAATAGAAGAATCTTATGAATTATTTTCAATATTCAAAATAAAAATTTGAAACCATTAGAATCAAGATCCTAGGATAAATTTAAAATAATATGGTACCATCCTTCGGATGGCCATATGGGGGTGCTATAACCTTCCACACATGTAACTGAACTCTCGAACCCTGTTTTGGTTAGTAAACCTAAACCTATTCTTTTAGGGACCCTTAATCAAGCTTAGAAGCTCCTTAAAAAGATAGATTCCTTAGGTGGGTAATTACACCTAGTTAAAAAAGATTGGTGGTGACTCCATCCATTTGTTAAGTTTAGCTATAGATTTACGGATCTATATGTTATGACAAAGAATGAAATTTTTTTAAAACTTCGAGTAGTGATTCTCGAGAATTATCTAGGTAAGAAAAGTTTTTTAAAAATTACCAAAGTATTATAACATTTAAAAGTTTCTTTTCAATTCAAAAATTTTCTTTTTTATTATTATTTTCTTTAATTTGAGTAGTTTTTCTTAATAATATGAAAGTATATAGATAATTATTTTATTATGACTTTTAATAATTATTATAAAAGCAAACGAAAAGATCTTCGAGGATGAAATAAAAAAAAAATCCAAGTAATGATTGTTTAGAATCTCTAAGTAAGAAAATTATCTAAAATGCCACCAATTTATTGGAGCATTTAGATTAATATTCGATAAACATTTCTCGTTTGTTTATAAATGGCATAGAAATAATTTTTTAGAAAATATTATTTGGTTTTAAATTATAGATATTATACTTTACAATTTTTTTAAAATATAAATATTGAAAATAAATATGAGCCGCCAATGATAGGATTTTTGAGAATTTTGAGTAGTAATTCTTAAAGATTCCTTATGTGAGATGGTCTCTCTTAATATTACCAAAAGTACTGAAATATTTTTTAGAATTTTTCAATATGTAATGTTCTTATTTACTTTTCTAGTGTATTATTAATATAAATATGGTTTTAAAGAAAAATAAGAAAATTATATTTTAAATACCAATATTAAGACTATTTTAGTCAATATTAAAAGATAATACAAAATTAATTGGTACTATTTTTAACGAGCACTGTAGGGGTGCTAATCCTTCTCCACACATAATTGACTTTTGAATCTAAACTGTTTTGCAAACCTAAAAATGATCTTTTTAGTAAATTTTAATTAATTTTTAAATTTTTTAAAAGGATAAGTTTTAATATGTAACCAATCACATCTAATCAAAAAAAATTGATGGTAACTCTTTTTGTTTTTTTTCAAAATTTTCTAGCAGCCCAAAGAACCATTACGATAATTTTAAAATATTTCAATGCATTAATTATATTTATTTTTTTAAAATTTTCAATTGACTTATCTTTTATTTCCAATAAAATATCCTAAACCTTACATCTTATCTTATATAAATATATATAAGCCAAAGTCTTTGGTAAAAAAAGAAAAAGTCTGTGGACTATCTATTCTTTTGATATGTGGATAATCTTAGATAATTCCCACATGTTTTGTGTTTAATAAATATATATTCTTAATTTAACAAAATATTTTTTGAAAAAATTAATTAGAATTATTCACTTATAAATAACTAATATTTTTACTTTCAATAAATAAATTACTATTGATAGTGTGATTTCTTTTCACATGTGGATAATCTTAGGCAATCCCCACGTGTTTTGCATTTAATAAATACACACTTTTAATTCAACAAATAATTTTTTAAAATAATTAATTACAATTAATCACTTATAAATATCTAATATTCTTGCTTTCAATAAATAAATTATGATTGATAGTGATTTGCATTTAATAAATATACAGTTTTAATTTAAAAAATAATTTTTTGAAAAAATTAATTACAATTATTCATTTATAAATAACTAATATTCTTGCTTTCAATAAATAAATTTCTATTGATGGTGATTTAGTGTATTTAATAATAATTCATTAATTGAAAGCAAGAATATTAGTTATTTATAAATGAATAATTGTAATTAATTTTTTCAAAAAATTATTTGTTAAATTAAAAATGTATATTTATTATCCACATGCCAAAAGAATAAACATTCCACATTAGACTTTTTTCCTTTTTACCAAAGACTTTGGTTTTTATATATTTATATATGATTAAATTAACTAGACAAGAAAAAAAATTTCTTTTATGCTATAAGTTTTTAGTTGGTTATAAATTAAGACAATTTAAAGTACATTACACACACGCGCACAAACGCATACACACACGCGCATACACGCATACACACACACATATATATATATATATATATATGGTAATATGTAATTTTTTTTAAAGAAATTTGACAATGAAAGCTGCATTTATTTGCTTTTCTTGCTTTGGAAACAATTAAATTAATTAAATTTTAAAATTTTGATTTTTCACCCAAAATTATAAGGATTTTCCTTTGCCATAAATAGTTTATGTTACCTATAAATACCCCTATGAAAGTGAATGTAGACATAGGTTTTAAACTTTACCGACTAACCTTTCATTTTTTATTTTTTATCAAATAATCAATAGGTGTTAAAACATTTTTTTTCGTGTTCTTTTTTTAACACAATTTAATCTCTATGCTACCTTAATTTATCGATTTGGAATATACTATATAGTATACTTCCTTAGTTTTATATATTTTATGTTTTATTTATTCTTTTTATTATTAGTTTTTACGTTATTTTGATTTATCAAGTTATTAGATTATTTATATTATTTTGAATACTATACAATTTTTTTTTTCAGGTCCATTGGCATATCTTACTTTTTCATTTACTTATTTTAGTACTTAGTAAGTTTGTTTTATTATTAATATCTTTATATTAGTAGTATTATAAATGATTTTATTTTTAAACTTTATTATCTTCTTTTCTTAATATTTTTTATGAATAAATATTTATAAATAATTTCTATTATTTTCCATATATAAGAAAAGTTGTATTTTGGAAGAGAATGATACTTTAAAAAAGTTTGCAATTTTCTTAAGTGGGTAGTTTTTTTTTTTTTTTTCAATTTGAAAATATATACATATGCATATTTAATTGTATATTTAATATTTTATTTTTTTGTAATTTTTTTAATTAAGTCAAAGAGCATTATTATAGATGAAATAATATTTCAATATAAAATACTTTTTATACAATGTCCTTTAATTCAATAAGACTACATTTTAATTCACAAATTTTTCTATTAAAAAATTTGCACAAATCTGTGTCTTATCTTTCATTTTTTTTTCTTATTTGTTGTTTTTTTAAGTATGCATTGTTTATATATAAATATTTTTTACCTATTTTTGTGCAATCAAAAAGAAAAAAAGGAAGGGAAGATTTTATATTTATCTTTTTTTATTAATTATTGTATTTATTGCTATATTTAAAAACATTGGGATAAAGTCTTTTATTATTTAAATTGGCATTATTCAATAGTAATCGAAAAAGCTATTTAAAACCAAAATAAACTATTCATGATATAAATTATTTTTGACATTATTTTTGTAATATACAAATTTATGTTTACAACAAAAGAATTTGCTATTATGAAAAAGAAAAAAAATTACTATTAATGATGTCAATTAAAGTTTTATTATCTTTTATATGAATTTTAACTGAGATTAATTCAATATAAATAATAGAAAATAATTTTTTATTCAAATTAGTTAAAAAAATAAAGGTTGACTATTAACAAAATTAAATCTAATTATACCTAAAATATTTAAATTAGTACTAATTACTCATTTAATATTTTGTCAACCACTCTCATAATAAAGGCAAGCAATGGAAATGGAATCAATGAAAATTTTAATATTTATATATATAGTTTTTAAATTATTAGACTATATTTTTTGAAAATTGTTTTTCAGATAAAATCTTTTTGTGTATTTGAATTTTGTAATTGAATTTTCATTTATATATCAATTTGGGTTAATAATTATATGGAAGTAAGTTATTATTATAAATCTAACATATAAGTTTATTTTTAAAAAAAAATAAATGACTTATCTTAAATTGAAATAAATATAAATAATGCAAAATTAAGAAATCAATCTTGAGTTCATCCAAATTTTGTTTTATAAGATACATTCACTTTTTTTTTCTTTAATAATATTGCTCATTGCATATTTTAAAAATTTTATTTTCTTAGATATCACTTGGATATATATATATATATATAATTTGTATTTTTTTATTAACCATATAATTTATATGTATAATATATTTATAAATATAGTTTTTTTTATTAAATTAAGGTATTAAATAATATATTTATTAATATAATACATATATAAATAAATTAAATAATTAATTAAATATATTCTTTTATATATATTGATTGAGGAAAGTCAGGTAAAGCACTTCTAATCTAATCTCAACTTGATCCAAATTGTTTAAAAATATAAAACCTTTAATCCTTATTTAAAAAAAATCACATTGATTAGATCGTGATGAATTGAAACTCATCAAATATAGATTGTTTTGTCATCCCTCTATCTATTGACTTTTTTTTAACAAAATTTATCCAATAGATAAAATTTTAAAAAACAAAGAAAATGACAAAAAAAGTCAAATGGATGACACATGAATTAATTAAATTAAGGTATTAAATAAATTTTTTTAATAAAATATATATAGATATAAAATTAAATAAATAATAAAAAATATATTTTTTATATATACCAAGATCGATGCATAATATCCAGAACTTTATTTTTATCCGAACTCTATTTTTAAAAAATTCAACCCAAATTATCCCAAAATAAAAGAAAGTGCACCAATTAGATATGGACGAATTGAAACTCATCAGATACGTGTTATTTTGATATTTTTATCTCAATTGACTTTTTTTATTACAATATTTATTTAATAAAAAAAGTAAAAAAGTAAAAAAATAAAAAAAGGAAATTGAAAAAAACTAAAGCTTTAAAAAATAAAGAAAATGACAAAAAACCAAAGGAGGGAAATGCTATATAAGCATTCGAACACTGTATATCTATCTCAAACCCAAACTCATTTTCAAAAGAAACCTCGACCGATCTCAATTTTGTTTTTTTAAATGTACTTATGTTGGATTTGTGCAAATAAAAACAAATCAGATACATATTATTTTATCATATCTACTTCTATTGACTTTTTTTAATTAAATTTTTAATAAAAAATAAAATTAAAAAAACCAAATTAAAATGTTAAAATTAAAAAAAATAAAAAATAAAAAATGAAGGAAGGAAGAATACTACTTGAAACACCTTTTCTCTATAATTATAAATATATAGATATTTATTTATGTTTCGGAAAAAGAAACAATGAGAATTCATATAATTAATTTTACTAATTTTGATCATTCCCAAAATTTACCACATGTCACTTTCTCCTTTTTTTTCTTTTTTCTTTTCTTTTTCTTTTACTTTCTTTTTTTCTTTTTTTTTTCTCTTCCAATTTTTAATAAATATTTTATTTTTTATTGTTTTTAAATTTTAGGGTGGAATCAATATGATATTATTGATTAAAAAATTTTTTTTTTACTTTTTTTAATCCTTTATTTTTTAATTTTTTTAATTAGATAATTTTATAAAAAAAATGCCAATGAATGTATCTACGTAATATCTGAATTGACTCATTTTTATTCTTTTTAAGGTCATTTTTTTTAGTTTTATTTTTTTAATTTTTTTATACTTATACATTAAAATTTATTTTTTAATACATCAATTTAATGAAAACACTACATTTATATATAATTATTATGTTATTTATATTAAAATTTTATATTTTTATGAAAATTATACTAAATTAAAATTATTGCACATATATGTGTTGGATTGCAGTTGAGTATAAAAAAAAACCTAATGTTGAGTCAAAGCAAAGTTAGATAGAATAATTAAAGAGTTAGGTTGATATTGAGATAAGCTTAAACTCGTCCTTAGTTAACCTGTTATCATCTTTAATGGAAGTATTCATGTAACATCTTAATTTGACTTTTTTTCCTCCTTTTACTTAAATTTTCTTTTAGTTTTTATCTATTTTCTTTTTTTAATTAAATAAATTTTGTCAAAAAATGGATTACTAGAGATAAAAATGAAAAAATAACCAATATCCAATGATTTTGACCCGCCTTCATCCAATAAGGATGATTTTTTCTTTTCAAAATCGGGTTAGTTTTCAAAATCAAGATTGGAATTGGCCAAGACGATTTGTGTTTTTTTTTTTTTTTTTTCAAAATTAGGATTGAGTTGAAGGCAAGTTCAAGATGCTTAACCACGAACCTCCCCAAGATATATAACAAATATATTCTATTATTTATTTAATTTTATATTTATATTTATATATATTATATTAATAAAATTATTATTTAATAACTTAATTATATATAATTTAAATATAATTTATATTAAAAAATAATATTTTTATAAACATTATATTAAATTTGCTTGACTCGACCTATTTATTATCCTAAATGAAGGTGTTCACATAAGATCTCAATTTGATTCTCTTTTATTTTTTTTCTTGGACCTTATTTTTTTGTTTTAGTTTTTTTTTTTTTGTTTCTAAGATTATCTGTTTTATTTTTTATTAATTATTGAAAAGATAAATTTAAAATGTTGAATTTTGATTTGATTTGTTATGTAAAATGTCATAATGAAATGCACACATTATATACAAATTAATTGATAATTTTTTATTGATCTTTATATTTGTTAAAAATATTATAAGTGAAACTATAATCATTAATTTATTAAATTTATATTGAATATTATTTATTATAATAAAAAAAATTTAACCCACAACAATGCGCGAAACTATTTCTGGTAAGAATAATAATCACCTCACTAATCATTCATTTTGAGAAAAAGCCTTGTTGTTTTGGCTTGTTTAGTATCAGTCCCATTATAATATACTTTTGAACTTGAGAATTAGTTCAAATCATTCAATTATACAAAGAAGATAAATTTCCATAAAATTAATATTCAATTTGTAATTTTCTTCCTCTAATTTCTTAAGCTAGGATCTTTTTTATGAAAAAAAGAAATTCTATTACAGTAGCACGTCGATTGATGGTGCAGCTTGTAATTAATGTATGACAAGTTTCAAATTAACTAACAACGAAAGAATATTATTCTTTTACTTACTGATGAACATATTATACATAACAAAGGATTGAAAAAAAAGTAATAAGAAAGAATTATTATATTTTTAGTTACTGATGAATATATTATACATTATAAAGTAATGAACAAAAATTTAATAAAAGAGATTGCAATCCATGGAAATATAGCATTATATATATTTTTTATTTTTAGATTATAATCTTTTTTATAGAAAAAAAAAGGCACAAATAGCCGTTTGCTATTTTATTTTGAATATTGAGTCAGTTAGATTATTTTTTCCATAGAAGAGAAGGGCTAATCGTTTCAAAAAAAAAAAAAAAAGGATTAATCATTGGAATAAGAGTTTGTGATTAAAAAACAAAAAAAATAAAAAATAAAACATTTCAAGCCTCAAAAATAAAAATTTCAGATCTTTTATTATTATTATTTTTTGGATTTCGTCATATACAAATTTTGTGACATTTAGAAATTAGAATTGGGCTCACTGCTATGGAAGTCCAAGTCAAACCCATTAGTCTAATTCCATAGCTGAGGCCTGATTGCATCATCCTCTCTTTTATGTCCAGTCAAACCCTAACCAGGGTTTAAGCGATCTTTCATTTTCCCTCAATTTCTTTTTATTTTTCAATTAAAATTTCCCTCTTGATCCTTTTCAGATAACTCATCTAATTTCCGAAGCAAGGTCTGACGTTTAAGAAAAGTGAACATTTACATAGAAATGGCAGCCCAGGCAGCAGCTACCACTTTCAATGGAAACTTAAAGGCAAGTTTTTTCGTCTTTTTAAAATTACACATTTCACACTTCACATCTTCGTTAATCCTCCATTATAAATCAAATACCATCATTTAGATTATCTTTTCTAGCACAAATCATCGTTTATTGCAAAACACGCTAACCATTTGTAGTATTTACTGACTGAATTATCATTTTTTTTTGGCAATTTGTAATGATAGGCTCGGTTATTTTAAGCTATAGTATCTCAAAGTTCCGACCTTGGTTTGATTGTTTATGTTTAAGTGGTGTGGGTTTTAGATGATGAGTGAAAGAGGAATTTTTGCTGTTGCATTTCCTTTTGAACTGAGAAATGGGGGTTTTGATTAGATGAGTAAATATGCTGCGAAGATAAAACATGGAAGAATGTTTTGGGATTTTTGTGAGTTTGCAGTGGTCCTAGTGAGTTAACTTGTTTGCTCACATAGTTTTGTTGTTTATTTTAACTATCCAAAAAGTTCTAGATGAATGGGTGGTTTGCAATCATGGGCATATTCATGTTTCATGTTTTTGGTTTTTAACATTGACATGATAAAGATGCTACAGAGACCTTACAAATTCTTGTCCTTCTATTTTCTATGTAAGGGTTACTATTGCGCTGCAATATAAATACTGCTAAATACAAACACTTGCAACTTTTTGTTTGTAATTTCTGTTTTTAACTCCTGCAGAAAGCACTTGCTGGTCTGAGGCGAATTAATCTGGAAGGTTTGAGATGGAGAGTCTTTGATGCTAAAGGACAGGTATCTTTATCCTTTTTCTAGATAAAAAATTATTAAGCTAGGAGGTTCTTTATGTATTGCAAAGAGGAGAACTTAATTTACAAAACTTGTTTCCTAGAAACCAGAGACGTGGGGGCTGGGAACCCTGAACCTCTCTTTTTGAGAAGTGATAATGATATAAAGCAAAGGTTATTTTATGGTTTGCTACTGATTGTGGTTTCTCAATGCAATTCTTGTTTACATCTTTTATATTACAGTTGAACCATTTATTTTAACATCTTTTTCCTGCCTGAGGTTGAAAACAACAGAATAACTTGCATAAATTTTGTTTAACAGGTTCTTGGAAGATTAGCATCTCAAATTTCTACTGTGATTCAAGGAAAAGACAAGCCTACTTATGCTCCAAATCGTGATGATGGAGATATGTGCATTGTGATTAATGCCAAGGATGTATGTGTTACAGGGAGAAAACTTACGGACAAGGTTTATTACTGGCATACAGGGCAAGTACTATATTTTCAGCTGTTTCTTTTAATGAATTGAAGTTGGTTGCATATTGGGAAACTGTATTGAAATTAATGACTCAATTGGGTTTTTCCTACCAGTTGGGTGGGTACCTTGAGAGTTTGGTTCTTTATTGAAACTCAAAATGATGTCCTTTTTTTTTGAGTTCAAGATAGATATTATGTGTTGCAGAGTTCAAAACTGGTATCTTTTTTGAGTTCTGTCAATAGAACAAGAATTTTGACTTTCTTAATGTCGTTCTCTAGGATCCCTATTTCTTTATCAGTCCCTATATATATTTGGTTATTGAGATTGAATGCTTCTGATAGTAATGTTCTAATATACTTCCTTCTGTTGACGAATCATACTTCTCCTTCAGCTATATTGGCAACCTCAAGGAAAGAAGTTTGAAGGACCAGATGGCAAAGGATCCGACAGAAGTCATACGCAAAGCAGTCCTACGCATGCTTCCTAGAAACAAACTGCGTGATGTAAGTATTTTAAACCTGATTAAACTATGTCCTGTGTTTTTTCTATGCATCTATCACCTGCCTGGTTTGTTTCTGCTGTTCCAATTCTCCTTGCTCAATAGGAAAAATCCTAGCACCATGTTTTGAATTTTGCTTCTCTGCATGTTAATTCAAGTAGGCCACCTATACTGTTTTTACTTGTTATTTTTTGAATTTTGGTTCAGTCTACTTCAGAATTTGATTTTCGTAGATTATTGCTTCTTATGAATCTAGGATAGAGATCGAAAATTGAGGATATTTGCTGGTAGTGAGCACCCCTTTGGTGATCGTCCCCTTGAACCATATGTAATGCCTCCCCGAACTGTACGAGAAATGAGGCCTCGTGCAAGAAGAGCCTTGATTCGAGCTCAAAAGAAGGCAGAGGAGCAAGAACAAGGTGGCAACCAAGGAAAAGGCAGAAAGAAAGAAGCTAAGACAGAAGTGACAGCATAAAGAGTGATTGGCCTTATGTCCTTCTCTGATAGCCGGTGATTTTCTGTTCTGTATGCAACCACAGCAACTGTGGGTGTAGATCAGCTCTTGTTGGAATAATAGTTTTGCTTACCAGTTGGCGAAAAATCTTTCTAGCTTGAACATACCAATTCTAGTTTTTCTTTTCGAGGTGATGATTTTTCAGCACAGCAAAAGGTGTGGCTATTGTCAGCACTTGTTGGCAACTCCTAATTCTCCAAATTCCAAACTCCAAACTACTGCTTTAAACATGGGCATTAAACTATTTCTTTGTTGTTATACCATGAGTAATGCTCACAGAACCTATCTTTCTGAGACAAGATCACGCTTCACATTTTATTTGACTTGATCTCTACTCCATGTGTGCTGTAGAAACTTCCCATTTTTTTTCTTACTTTTTTGGGTTTAAAAATTCCATGGCCTTGACCTATCAGCTTTTTCCTTGGGGAAGCTTCTAAATGCATTCCGGTTTTGCTCTACACTTTTTTTTTTTTCAAAATTTTTGTAAATAAAATTATTTAATTATTTTTCTCACAAGTTTCTTACTATCCATGTAAATTATTTAACTTTCCCGAAGTTTAAAGAAAATTACAAAAAGAATATTTTATTAAAAGTTTTTATTAATTGATGTAATGAAAAAAGTTATTATTGAAAAGAAAATCATAAAAATTAAAATTAATAAAAAGTTGATTTTACTATTTTAACTTTAAAAAAAATAAACTCACACAATGCCCTAATTAAACATTTCACTTTTAGGTTATGCCAAAGAAGAAGAAATTATAAAGTTTGAAATTCCTTAAAGCTATACAAATAATATTATTGAATACTAAATTTTACCAAAATCAATATATTAATTGAAGAAACCTATTGTGATAAGTAGATGAAAAATTTTCTCCAAAGAGTTTAGTTTGGTTAAGATTATTATAAAATTTTAATAATCAATATTAAAAAAATATTTATTAAAAAAGTGATGAAGTTTAAATTTATGAAAAGAAAATGAATTTACTATTTTAACTTTAATTTATTTGGATCTTATAAGATTTATTTTTTTAAAATCAAAATAGTACAATTAACTTTTTATTAATTTTAAAATTTATGATTATCTTTTCAATAATAATTTTTTTCATTATATCAATTAATAAAAATTTCTAGTAAAATCTCATTTTTATAATTTTTCTTAAAATTTTAAAAACTAACTTTTTGAGAATTCATTTTTTAAAAAGTTATTTAACTTTTCAAAAATTTATATATGCATATCTGGTAAGTTTTATAACTTACCTGATATGAATATTTGAAAACTTGTGGGAAAAATAATTAAGTAATTTTACTTACAAAAAATTTAAAAAATTGTGAAAAAAAAACGAAGATGCATTTAGAATCTTTCTTATCCTAGATAGGTAATTCTATTCGCAACCCATTTTTTACTCTTCACATCTTTTTTTTTAATTCATTTTTAAATGAAATTATATAATTATCTTTTCTCTTAACACTCCTTTCACTTTTGAATTTTTGGTTTACAAATCCGAAAGTTTTTACAAATTTTCAGATTTGCAAATAGAAAACTCTTAAAAATTTTCGGACTTGCATATCTCTAAGCTTTTAAAAGTTTTTGAATTTACATATTCAGAAGCTTAAAAATTTTTGTAGCATATTTTTCCTCAAATAATTTTTTTCTCAAACCTAAATGTAACTTTTTTTAAAAAAACTTTGAATATATATTTTTGATAAATTATATAATTTATTGGATATAACTTACCAAAAATGAATATCTGATAATTTTAAAATTGAGATTAGAAAAGTAATTAAGTAATTTATCTAAAAATAATTTGAAAAAAAAAAAAGGCAGAAGGTAAAGAGAAAAAATTTTGATGTGTGAAGAACCATCCATCCTTGATCTCTTTGGTGTGTGGAAAATCAACCAGGCCTTGAAGAACTCCTGTTTTACCAAAATTAGATTTCTATTTTCTCTTGGTCATTAGTTTTACATTTTTACTACTATTTTTTTCTTTAAAATTAATTTCAAGAAGAAAAGAAGTAAAATTGTGCATATTGATACAAAAAGTAGATTACATTTTGAAGAAATAAAATTTTAAAATTTAACTCTTTTGTATAATAAAATGCATTGATAGTATTATTATGAACTAATAATTTAATCTTTGTTATTCAAATAGTATATTTTGTATTTGATTATTTGCTTTTACTTTGTCGAAAGATAATTTAAAAATGATAAAAGATATAAAATTAAGGCAAAACAGTAAAAAAATTATCTAATAAAAGTTTAATAATCATTCCAATTTTTAACATTTTATTATAAGTAATCAAACTATAAAGTTTCTATTTCACATTAATTGAATTTTTAATCATTTATTTTCACACAATTAAACCCTTAAACATCTTTTTTTTACCCCAATTGAAGGAAGTTGCTATCTTTTAAAGCTATCAATGCTTTTTTTTTGCTCCCTGTGTTTAAAGCACCACCATAACTTCTTTGAATGTATGATCAACAAACTTCACAAAAACTGAACTTGATATGAAATTTTTGGGATAAATTTAAAGAAAATTTCTCACCTAGAGATTTCTTAGGAATTTTATCATTTGAAATTTTTAAAATTCTCGTCCTTAAATAATTGTAAAATATTTTTAACCAAAAATTTGTATTTGAAAAAAAATACAATTACTTTTATTGAAATTTCGTCTAAATTATTCCATCTAAATTATTCCACAATTTGGGATAAATTTAGATAAATTCTCACCTAGAGATTTCTTAGAGAATTTACCATTTTAAATTTTTAAGAATTTTATCCTTGGGTAATTAGTTTTTAATTCCAAAATTTTATTATGTTTTATTCTTTGAATTGAAAATAAATATTAATTATTATTATTGAAACTTTATCTAAATTATTCCACAATTTGAGATAAATTTAGAAAAATTTCCTCACCTAGGAATTTTATAAAAATTTACTATTTACAATTTCTAAAGATTTCATAATTGGATAATTATTATTCATTCTAAAAAAAATTATTAATGTTTTATTTTATTTTTTATTATTTCTTCTAACTTTTCCTAAAATTTAGTCATGAAAAAAACTTTGAAAATAAATAAACAAAATAAATAAATATATAAATGAATAAATAAATAAATAAATACTAAAATAGGAACCGGCTCGACTTGGCTGGTGTGTGTGGCTAGGTTGTAGGCATGAAACTAGTTGAAAAGGCTTGGAAAGTAGATCAACTTGGTTTAGGTGTAAGTTGTTCAATTTTGGGATTGATCGCCGGAATCTGAGTAATTATGCCAGAATTTTACCCTTAATTGTTGTCAAACCCTTGCTCTTACTTTTTCCTCCATTTTTCTTTCAAATTGCTCTTTGATTGTTGTCCCTTTATCTATGATTTAAAGGTTTATTTATAGGGTACAATATTGAGAATTTTAGATTGATTTCAACTTCAAAAATTAGGATTATCATGGAAAAAATAAATTTTATTTTTGAAAAGTTTAACTTTAAATTTAATCATGATAAAACTACATTATCACCATCCATTCCTTTCTAATTTATGGCCATTCATTCTTTTTTTCAATTATCCATTTTTTTTAAAATATCCAGATACATTTAAAAAAATTAGATAAATATAAGGAAATACAATTAAAGATAAACAACAAATAAACAAGATAAAATAAGAAATAAAATAAAATAAAAAGGATAAATAAAAAAAATATATAGATAAATAAAGTAAAAACATAATTTTGACAAATAGGCTTGGATCAAATCTAAGCCCAATTGATTTGGGCCTTTGGCCTTGAAATTAAATCGAGCACAGTTAATTTAGACCCTGAACTAAATTGATTGTTTACAACTGCCCCTCTTTATGCATTTTCTGTGCAACAAAAATTGTGCAAAGATGTAGACAATCCAATCAACTAGATACATTTTTTATCTTCTTTTTTTGTTTTTGTTTTTTATTTTTATTTTTTTAAGCATAGTCAGATTTCATGAACATCATAAAAATTTCTCTAAATAGAGGCTCAACAACTTTTGAAAAATAAACTAAGACTCTTATAAACAGAGGCTCAATGACTTTTGAAAATAAACTAGACCTCCTTTAAATAGAGGGTTAATGACTTTTGAAAAATAAATTAGGGCTCATCTAAGTAGAAGCTCAATAACTTTGAAAAATAAATAAAGCTCCTTTAAGTAGAGGCTTAATAACTTTGAAAAGTAAATAAGGCTTCTCTAAACAGAGGCTTAACGACTTTTGAAAATAAACGAAGGCTCCTCTAAGCCGAGGCTCAACAACTTCAAAAAATAAATAAAGCTCCTCTAAGCAAAGGTTCAACAACTTTCAAAAATAAATAAAGCTTCTCTAAACAGAGGTTTAACAACTTCAAAAAATAAATAAAGTTTAACAACTTCAAAAAATAAATAAAGTTCCTTTACAATCATGTCCAGAGATCTTATAAATCAAGAGAAGAAATTATAAGAGATTATGCCCAGAGGTCTTACAAATCAATCCTAAAATAAAAGAATGCTCATTTGAGCAAAGGCTTTACAACTTTTACAACTGTTTTTCTTGAAACATCCTTTTTCAAGGACCAAAATCTTACCTCAAAGGTCTTCTTTTTTCAAAATGAGAATTTGAAAATCTTTCACTGGGAAAATCTTCGTATCTATCGTGTTCATGTGAGATCTTGAAATATCCCTACTTCATGCACTAGACATTCTTAAATGCAATGTATGCTATGCACTAAACATTCAAAAAATGTAATGCATGCTATGCAAATGTCATGCAAAAGGGCTAAAAATACTAATATAAGCAAAATAATCTTTTTTCATCAAGTCAGTTACACTAAGAGTCATATTTTATGTTGTATTCATTCTATGCCATTATTTTTCAAGGGTTTAAATCTTAGGATCAAAAGAGATTGCTTGATCATTATGCTTGAAAAGAAAGGGAAAGGTTATATTAGCCTTTGGATAAACTTTGATCAAAAGGTTAAGGGACTTTTGCATTGGACTTTATATTCATTATGAAGGGTTGGAAAAGAGAGAGAAAGTAGCCAAACAGTGGACTTAATCCTGTGGCTTACAGGTTTGCCAAGGCTTGGTAGGAGCAATTAGACCTTGCAAGAATCTATTTACACAAAGCAACAAAAAAAAGTAAGAAATGGGCAAATCATAAACGACAATAGGTGCAGTACCAAGTTGGGGACTTGGTGATGGTGAAGCTACACTTAGTCTTGCACCATAAGGACGTGCATAAGGGCCTAGTCCAGAGATATAGGGGATCTTTTAAAGTTTTGAAGAGAGTAGAAAAGGTCATGCACTAGCGGCCAAGGCTCGAGCACCAAACACAGAGGCGGGGGTTCAAGCAATAGTCATGGTAGAAGCATCTAAATCGCTTATTTTCCAATCAACTTTACTTTAAAAGTTTAACCATTTCTTGTCATGAAAATTCTCAATCTTTCATCAAAGTCAAAACTTTGTAAAGAATGATAATAATGCAAATACTTTCTTAATTATACAAATGTAGTAGTATAGATTCTCACAATACTATAGATGCCATATCATGATTCAAATGTTTACTGCATGATGCAAGTGCATGGCCAAACCAAATTACATACATGGAATACAAATGTCACTAACATTAATGTCAAGAAATTTTAATTAATTATGAAAATATGGTTCTCAAGACTCTACCATCTGACATTTTTTTCTTTTTAGCTTCTTAGCATTAACCATTTTAGAACAAATGCCATCAACTGTTTCATATTATTTCTATTACTTGATCACATTTTCATCACTTGATTACAATTCACAAGCTTCACAACACTAGCAATTTAAGAAAAATTTTATTTACTAATTCACATTATTTTTGTCATTTGATCACAACTCACAGGTTTCTCAACACTAGCAATTTCAGAACAAATTTTATCTATTGATTTGCATTATTTCCATCATTTGATCACAACTCACAAGTTATGTTGATCAATCCACCACCATATTCATCACTTGGTCATACCATGTATCCTTCCAAATCATCTTTTCAGGTTTCTACCATCTCTTCATTTTTTTTTACCCTCTATCATCTTGGATTTCTTTTCAAATGAATATAGGAATCTTTTATGAATATTATCATTCATTCACTATCATTTCAAATCATGACAAATATAATGCAATTATACATTTTCCCAATTTATTTTGGGATGTAAAAATAAGAGAGCACAAGGTGAATTGAGAGAAAGATAATCAATGCGGAGAGAGTCTGGTACAAAAATAAATGGGTAAGAAAATAAATTCAAAGCATGTCATTAGAATGAATGAATGGTGTAAAAACGTCCAAACAATGAATACTTAGACAATTCTCAACATTAATCTAGAATTCTTTTTCAAAAACTGATTCCATTGACTTTCAAAATTATATTAAGCTCATTGAACTTTGTCCCAGCTTTAAGAGATCTTTATATGTCTTTGATTTTTCATATATTTGAATTGTCTATCTAACTCTCAGCTCAGAAGTTTTTCCTACCCAAATCGCCTTTTTAGGTTTTTAATTTGAGTCTTCTTTTTCTCTCATTTTACATTTTTTTTTATTTTTTATTTTTTTCATTCTTTATTCTTTTATTCTTTCATTTTTTTTCTTTTTTCATATCTCATTTTTTTATTTTTTTATTTTTTCCTTCATTTTTTTCAATTTTTTTCTTTAATCATTTTTGCATATATTATTGATATCTCCCATACATCAATCTCTAAAATAACATAGCATGATTTCATTGTTCCATCACAACCATGCCTTAGCCCAACATATGATCATTCAATTCGAGCATTCATATTTGATCCAAATAAACTTTTAAAGGTTATAATGTAGGTTATGGTGAAGGGTTATGAAAGAAATAGATAAAATAGGCTCAGAACGTATGTTCAAAGGGTTCAGAACTAGAGGATCATTTCTCATCATTTGATGCAACTTGATATTTTACCCCATTCCACATCATTTCACTAATTTTTCTTTTTTCATTCATCTTATTTCTCATAAAAAGATTCTCATTATTTTACTCCAACTCATTTGTTGCATTTTTTTTTTGTAAATGGGTTCTTCTTTTCTTTTTTTTTTGACTCTATTTTTGTGATCTTTTATAATCTTTTGCCTCTTTCCTTTTTCAAGCATGTTTTTCCTAAAATTTACCCCCAGTATGGAAGGTGATCCTTGGTTAGTTTTTTTTTTTAAAAAATCATAATAGGCTCAAAAAGGGTAGCAATGGAAGGTTTTATGAATGGTAAAAGAAAGACGACCTACTTTTCATCTCAAACGTGAATGCTTTATTTGAAAATCATCTATTGAATAAAAACAAACTCATGAATCTTTATAAAGGACTGCATATCTTCAAGATATATCTATTTCACATCTTTCAGTAGCTTGCTTCTTTTACTTAAATAGTCTTTACAGGCTGAACTTTATCAATGTAAATGAGTTTTCAAAATTACATTCTAAAATTATTGTTATAATTGTTTAAATATTCATCATTTGAAATTTGAGAATAGGAATAAAAAGATATGAGAAATAACAAAACATGCAATAATGGCATGGATGAAAGAGTAAATGTAATGAAATGCATCAACTTGTCTTCTATTAAAATGATAAAAAATGAAATCTCATTACATAAAAGAAATCCTAACATTCCTCTAAAAGAAATCTCAAAATGACAAGTAACTCTCAACCATCCTTAAAATCCTTATCAAAATTATGCCCTTGTGTAATCAGGTGAAAGGCTTCTATTGACATTTGGCCCCCCGATTCATCGAAGCTCACAAGGTCTTTTCTGATCATACTCATTCTTGATCTTCACTCAGAGCATTGACATTATGATTGGGTAATGGATTGACACTAACATTAAGTGTTGTTATCCCTTATGTATCAAAGTTTATCATTCCATCCTTGATTAATCGTTGCACTTTATGCTTTAAGGTAATGTAATTTTTAGTGGAATGATCAGTAATTCTATAGTGGTAATCATAGTGAGCTATAGGATCATACCACTTGGGATAGGGTGACTTGAACGGCTTTAGACGGCTGAGGAAAATCAAATGGTTATTGTAAAACTCTTAGTGTAATTTTGTATAAGTCATGGGGATTGGATCAAATATGAGTTTTTCTCGAGTAGTTCATAGCTCTTGTGAACCATTTGTTGGGCTAGCAGAATGAGTTTGGGCTCTTACAGGAGGTTGAATGTTAGGGCTGCATATGGTAGTTTGAGATCTGAATACGGGCTAATATGTCAGATAGTAAATGGCTATCGGATTGGTTGGTATTGTTAAGGTGAAGCATTATTCATAGTAGGATAAAATATAAAGTAAGCTTGTGGTGAATAAGGTTGATAACCCCTGAACTGTTATCTATCAAAGCCCACAGCTTAGGTTTCAATCTTATTTTTCCTTGGGGCTTTCTTAGTGGGAGCTTCTCTTCCTTCGAACTTGCCATTCTTAATGGCATTTTTAATGATTTTGTTTGAGATCACCATATTGGTGAAATTTTTTGTTGTAGTCCCTATCATCTTTTAATAATATAGAGATTTTAAAGTGTTGACAAACAATACTATAGTCTCTTTCTTAGTTAAAAGAGATTGAACTTGAGTAGCTATGTCCCTCCACCTCTAAGCATACTCTTTGAATGATTCAGTTGCCTTATTTTCTATATTCTGCAAAGAAAAGTGATCAGGAGCTAAATCTATGATATACCGATATTGATTGATGAAGTCGTAGGCTATATCACTCCATGACTAAAACAGGTCATGTCCAGTTAGATATGCCATCTAGCAGTAGAACCAGTAAAGCTATCTAGAAACACTTGCATTAACAACTTCTCATTATTAATATAGGCAAACATCTTTCGACAGTACATAGTCATGTGGGTCTTTAGGCACTTTGTACCATCATATTTCTCAAACTTTGAAACTTTATCCTTTAGAAGAATAACGACATTTGGGACTAAACAAAGCCCAACGTATCTATAAAGCCGTAAAAACCAATTCCCTCTACTGCTCACAACCTTTCCTCGAGCATATGCGTCTTTCTGTTAGCTATTGAGTCCCTTAACAACTCATCCACATTTGCCTTCAATTTTTCCTTTTCTTTTGGATTATCCAAATCAGGGACCTGGATTGGTTCCATTGCTTTTCAGTATAGACAAAACTTATGTAGCTCTGGTAATGCCTTAGATTTGAAGCTGATGGCATTCTGAGGTATGTGTACCCTATAGAGTATGTGAACTGCTATGGTGGTGCATTCTATGTGGACTGGGCTTATTACAACCCATAATTATAAGGGTATAGAGGGTCAGCCACCTCTTATAATAGATGGTCCTACTGGCTAGTATTTTCTTCTATGCCCTTCCCTTCGTTTAACATGTTCAAAGCATCCAATATCTTACTTAACTCCTCTTCAAGTTTCTCTTGAGTCTTCTCTATCTACTTGAGATGATTTGAATTTTCTTGTTCCATTTATTTGGCTCGAGCTCTTGAATTATATTGGTGAGTTGATTATGTGGGGTTCTTGCTTGGTGGAATTATCTTTGAACCTTAAGTATCATAATTACATTAGAAATGCTATGGTTTATGTTGCATGTATGTAATATACTAACTACATTTTCATGGATGCATGTATGGGATCTAATTTATCAATAACTAATATGTGGTAGATATTCCTTATATAAAGATGATGCAAATGACAATGTTAAATATGATAATGAAAATGATTCATGGAATTAAATGCAAGCACTAATTTAAATAATGCAATGCACAAAATCAAACAAACAAACAAAATGGTTAGCAAGTCAATATATCTCACAAATTGTTCCTTCTTGTGTCCTAACTTTAGGTTACATCTATCAATAGGTAAGAATGGCTCTATCTTAAGGCTAGCCTTTTAAGTGTAGATTGTATCTGGACTAAGTGACTTTGACCACTAAAGGTTCCCAAATTGTTATTTACATCATTATCCATCACAAACTAGTAAGGCATTCCAATTCCCGCCCATCATAGGCTACCAACAGAAATGATTCAATTTGAGTGAAAATATTTCGCTAGCTATTGCAGAGATTATCATTTCATGAGAGCGTAGGTACTTTACTCCCTCCTAAGAGGGACGAAGCTTGGGTATAGAGCTCTTGTAATGCAAATGCATCTGATAGTGTGTGTGAAGGAACATATAATTGTCAACCCCCATAAATGAAAGAAAAAAAAACACTAGTAAACAGATAACACAATCATTACAATTTAAAACCATTAAACCAAAGGATAGGATAAATTTAAAATGTTATGGCCTGATTCTCTATAGCTTCCCCAATGGAGTCGTTAAACTGTCATAACATATAGATTTGTAAATCTATAGCTAGACTTAACATGATGAGTCATCACTAATCCTTTTTTTAAGTGTGATTGGCCACCTAATGAATCTATCCTTTTAAGGAGCTCCTAAGCTTGACTACGAGTCCCTAAAAAATAGGTTTTAACCTTCTGAACAAAACTAGGTTTGGGAGTTTGATTACGTGTGGGAAAGGTTATAGCACCCCCACAACGCCCATCCTAAGATAGTACCATTTAATTTTAAATTATCCTAACAATTGTCTTGGTTCTAATGTCTTTTATTTTAACGTTTAAATATTGGAAATGACTTTTAAGATTTCTCCATCAATTTGGTAGAATTCTTAAAAATACTTTTTCACTTCAAGAGTATTCAAGAATCTCATTTATTTTCTTAAAAAAGCTCCATCATCGAACAAAGGTTTAATCATTTTTATTTTGATTTTTTATTGAAAATATATCTAATTATTTCACCATTTGGGCCAAATTAGAAATATCTTCTCACTTAGAAATTTCTTAGATAATCAACTATTTGCGATTACTAAGAATTTCATCATCGAGATTTATTTTTATTTTTGATTTCTAAATTTTTCACCATTTGGGCCTATTTAGAATTCTTTTTTTTTTTTTGTTATTTTTGGAAAGATCATAATATAACAATTTTTTTTGTGAAATTTCATTTAAATTCTTCCACTATTTGGGATAAATTTAAAGAAAATTTATCACATAGAGATTTCTTAGGAATTTTACCATTTGAAATTTCTAAGATTCTCATCCTTGGATAATTGTCAAATATTTTTAACCAAAAATTTTTATTTGGAAAAAAATACAATTACTTTTATTAAAATTCCATCTAAATTATTTCATTATTTGGAATAAATTTAGAGAAATTTCTCACCTAGAGATTTTTTAAAGAATTTACCATTTTAAATTTATAAGAATCTCATCATTGGGTAATAGTATTTAATTCTAAATTTTTATTATTTTTTATTCTTTGAATTGAAAATAAATATTAATTATTATTATTATTGAAACTTTATCTAAATTATTCCACCATTTGTGACAAATTTAGAAAAAATTTCTCACCTAAGAATTTTATAAAAATTTACCATTTACAATATATAAAAATTTCATCATTGGATAATTATTATTCATTCTAAAAAACAAATTATTAATGTTTAATTTTATTTTTTTATTATTTCTTCTAACTTTTCCTAAAATTTAATCATGCAAAAATACTTTAAAAATAATTAAACAAAATAAATAAATAAATACCAAAATAGGAATTGGCTCTGCTTGGTTGGTGTGTGTGGCTAGGCTGCAGGCACGAAACTAGCTGGAAAGGCTTGGAAAGCAGCTAAACTCGGCTTAGGTGTAGGTTGTTGGATTCTAGGATTGACTGTCGAAATTTGGGTAATTACGTCAGAATTTTACCCTCAATTGCTATCAAACCCTTGCTTTTACTTTTTCCTCTATTTTTCTTTCCAATTGCTCTCTGATTGTTGTTCCTTTATCTTGTGATTTAAAGGTCTATTTATAGGGTACAATATTGGGAATTTCAGACTGAGTGCAACTTTAAAAATTAGAATTATCATGAAAAATAAAATTTATCTTTGAAAAGTTTAACTTCAAATTTAATCATGATAAAACTAAATTATCGCTAGCCACTTCTTTTTAATTTATGGTCATTTATTTTTTTCAATTATCCTTTTTTTTAAATATCCAAATACATTTTAAAAAATTAGATAAATATAAGGAAATACAATTGAAGATAAACAACAATAAGCAAGATAAAATAAGTAATAAAATAAAATAAAATAAAAATGATAAATAAAAAAAATATAGATAAATAAAGTAAAAACACAATTTTGATAATTAGGTTTGAATCAAATCTGACCCCAATTGATTTGGGCCTTTGGCCTTGAAATTTAATAAGATCCAGTTAATTTAGACCTTGGACTAAATTAGGTATCTACACATATGAGACTTTTCTCATATTTGGATGAACACTCTTTAATTCTTTTTCATTATTATCAAACATCATGCTTCATTTTTAAGAGAAAAAGTGATTACTATTCTTGTCTTATTTCATGATGGCCGAATGCCATCTTCATTTTAATTTCTATAGCCGAATGTCATACTCATTTTTTTTAGAGAAAAAAGGCAGCCTTTTTGTTTTAGTTTGATTCAAGAATCAAACTCTTAACTAGAGAAGGCAATTTAATCCGAATTCGATGGGTTCTGACCCGACCCGACCTTTTAAGGTCGATTTTTTTTTTATTTGAAAATTGGGTATTGGGTCGGGTTAGGTATAATATAAGAAAAAATTTGGGGTTTGGTCGGGATTAGGTTTTAGGCAAACCTGACCCTACCCAACCCGATATATACAAAAATTATTTTTTAATTATTTATTTAATTTTATATTTATTTATATATTTTTTTTATATATTTAATTTTATATTTATATTAAAAAATAATATTTTATATTAAAAAATAATATTTTATATTTTAAAAATAATATTTTATTAATTTTGGGTCGAGTTAGGTCGGATACGATTTTATACAATATCGATAAGGTCAGGTTCAGATATAAAAAAGTAAAAAAATTATCGGATCAAATCAGGTTCGGGTTTTATATATAAAGTCGGGTCGGGTTCGGAGTGAGTAAAAACTCGCCTCAACTCGATCCGTTGCCATCACTACTCTTAATTGCTATTGACAGTTTTTATTATAACTACAATATATAGTTATTTAAAAGCCCACGGGCGGCCAAATCTAACAACATATTTTGGCCTTACCTATATTTTTTAGGGGTGTGATAAATCAAATTTTGGTTTATTTATTGGGTGAAAAAAAATTACAGTAGAAGGAAAAAACTGCTAAAAGGTTTGCCTATGAGTATGACTATGCTTATGATATAAGCTGTGAAACTTGAATAGCCAAAACCTGCCCACCAAATCAGTTTATGCCAAGTTATATACTTCTAGGTGTGGTGTCTGTTCCTATGTTTAGTTTTATCAACTGAAGCCATTCAAACTCCTGTTAAGGCAAAATAATGCTCCTTACAGCTGATTGTATAGCCACTTCTAGAGCAAACCAAGCTAGGGCCTTAGCCATATTCCATGGCTATTGCCTATAACATTGCAAAATGGAAACTATGGTAAATTCTACCAAAAGTTTTTTGGGCTTGACTAGCCTACTAGCAGTCATTTATTAGCTTCCACATTTTTCTTCATTCCCTATAGCATAATAAAAAGGAAATAATTTGTCATTTACAGTGACAATACTTTTTTCTCTATGCTGTAAACTTTGGTCTGCTTTTTTAAATAATCTAATTTTATAACTAAATTTCTTTTATAAGAAAAATAGAATAAAAAATGAAAAGAAAATGCATAATTACCAATCATTTGGCTCTAAGTGTGGTGGTACACACCATAATTAAGGACAAAGAAACCATAGAAAATCCTATAAAAAATGAGATAGTACATATATTAAAATTGCATACATTTATACGGACCAATAAATGACTACTTTTTATTTTATGTAGATTGGAAAAGTCTACAATGAAAGCTGGATTCCAAAAACTTGTCTAATACAAATAATAAAAGTGATCAACCCTTTATCTATTGAAGAGATAAACCATACTTGGAGCCCATGAAAGTACACCAGAGAGCCCATACATATATGTTGGATACTACTTGAGCTCCAAAGCTTAAGTTATTAGGTTCTTGGTCCTCAATGTATATATAGGACATCTCATTCAGATTTTTTTAGTGATTTGGGATTCTTTACTCACTTGTAAACCATATCCTAACAATCTCCCCCGTTCATTTGTGAGTTCTGATCAGGTCCTACCTTGGCTCCTTCGTGCGAGTAAGTCTTATCAACACCATTTTTAGGCCAGGCAACTACCATCTCTAGTGCACTTTTGGGCCGGGCCATGGCATTCAACCTTGCCACCTAGGTTGTCTCAATGCTCCCTCAAGCTTACACTTTTAGGTTGACTCAACATATTGCCCACTTGGGTGTTTCGCTTTTGCATATTATCATAGACTCGTTGCATCCAAGTTGAACCTTTTAATATCTATGTTCGAGCATATAAAATTGATGGATGCGGCCAACCTCTGATCTGCTAACAATCTTTCCCCCAGCAACACCACTGGGACTCAAACCCACCATAACCTTGGCTCGATACCACTTGTTAGGGAAATAAACCACACTTGGAGCATATGGGAGCACACCAGAAAACCTATACATACATGTTGGACACTACTTGAGCCAAAAAGCTTAAGCTATTAGATTCTTTGGTCCTCCATGTATATATAGGACATCTCATTCAAATTGTTTTTAGTGATGTGAAATTATTTACTCACATGTGAACCATATCCCAACATTATCAACCATATATAACCTTAAAATACGTGTCTTGGTTTTTGGTTTAGTGGTACAAATAAGTCTTGAAATGTTAAAGTTTTAGGTTTCAAATTTTATCATTTATGAGTTTGATTTGATTTTATATTATATTTGTTTAATAAATGCTAATTAGTTCGTTGGTTGATTTATTCTTATAATTTAATTAAGCAATTTTTTGTATAAATTTAAGGTTAATTATGAATTTTGTAATTTTTCCTATAGGTGTAATTTCAATGAAAAATTAATTCTTAGAATCTTAAACATTTGATAATGAAGCTGCCACTTCATTGTTTGAAATAGGCACCCCCTTTTTGTGTCTTCATGTTTTCTTCTTCTTCTTCTTCTGTTACTTAATAATAATGTGTGACTTAGCATTGGTTTGCTTCTATATATAAAAAACATAATGTTAAATATGTAGATTCTAAGTGAGCAAGTAGTTGGTATGCCCTTATTCGATAGGGTTTGGGGCTCCATGACTTAATTTAAAGACAAACTGTAATCAGAAAGATGGTTGTTTGTACTCTAATTTAGTCTCAGTTTTACCTGCAGTATAGATAATAGAGGTATTACTTTTTCATCAATGGCTGCAAATATTAATCTATTTATTTATTTATTTATTTTTATATTTATTATATGATTAATAACAGCAATGATATTCTTGCACTTATTTAAGGGGATATATATTTTTTCAAAAATAAAAAATCCATTAAAAATGCCAACATTATTGGTAATTATGCTTGTGCTTAAAGGCATAATTACTAATAGCAATGAGCCAATGATGATATATTATATAATAATTAATAATAATAAAATTAATAACAGAAATGATACATAAGAGTTAGTTTAAGATTGCAGCTGGTTCCCATGTTGGTAGGCTCAAGTCAGCTCTTTTGTATCTTACTGACTGCCAACTATCTGCATATTTTTAACCAATCATAATAAAATTATTCATAATCCCATAAAAAATAGTTCTATAATTAATTAATTAATTAAATTCTCTAAGAAGTTATATATAAGAAATAGTGTAGCCGCGCTTAACGCATAATAATAATAATAATTTTAAACCTTGTTCATATGTAGTACAGAATTTGGATTTTTCACCTTTTTATGGAGAAGTGGCTGCCTGGACCTCCCCCAATATATATATATATATATATATATATTATAATCATAGCTTATATATACCAATATAATTATTATGTTAATTTATAATTTTATCATTCCAATTTCAGATTTTGCATGCTACTAAATCCACAATTTACGCATGATATATATATATATATATATGAAAGTATTTATAGTTTTTTGTATAAAAAATTATAATTTGATAATAGAAAAGTAATTGACAAAAAATAAAAAAAAATAATTACAGATACTAAAATTTAAATTATAAAACTGTTAAATGCAATATATTAAAAATAATTATATAAATTAATTGAACTAAGTATCGAATTCCATATATCAATTTTTTATATGCATTATTGATATATAATTCCTTTCACTTAGCTAGGTAAGCAAATTTTACATTCCAACACATCAATTAATTATCCATCAACATTAAGCAATATAAAGCCAGATCAATTAGAAAACAACCTGTACTTTATGCTTAAAGCTCCTAAAATGGGAATTAAAAACTACAAAAAAATTTTGGACAAACTGTCTAGTATTAATCCAATGATTCGGTGATGAACTTCAATAATAATAATAATAATAATAATAATAATAATAATAATAATTATTATTATTATTTGAAGATTTACTAAATTTTTTTTATCATATTACACGAGTTTAGTCTTTTTATATGATAAATTAAATTATAACCCGTGTAATACATGAAATAATTTTATTTATTTAATATGAATATATATAATTAATTTCTTTTTAAAATTATATTCAAATTTTTAAAACTCATAACATATATGAAATTTATAAATATTGACTTGTCATAAAGAAATAAACTTTATGGAAACAGCAAGAAAAAAATTAAGTCTTTCCTTTGGATATTTTTGTTTATAATAATATTTATATACCTGTAAAATTATATCATATAAAAATAAATTATGTCTTTTTAAAAAAATAAAAATATATATTATTAATGATAAATTAAATAATAAAAGAAATATTAACACACTTTCACTTTAATTATCTTGACTAAATTATTATACAAAATATTAAAAATATTAAAAAATATGTGAAAAAGAAAAAATGAATTGAAAAAAAAAATATTTTTCATAAAAATGAAACTTTAATAATAATAAAATATATCTTAGAAAAAATTTATAAGAAAAAAACAAATTGCAATAGTAATAGAATATACCTTAAAAAAAAGTTACTAAAAAAATAAAAAAATTGATGTATAACATATTTCATTTGTAGTCTTAAATTTGTAGAAGGTTTCTTTAGTGGCAATTAGGATTAAATAAATCATTTTTATATTTATTTTTTAAAAATTTAAAATTTATATAATAAGTGATAATGATAATATTAAATTTTTTGTATTTATTTGAAATATAAATTTAATAATTAAGTTCAAATGGATATAATCATTTTGATAATCTTATTATTTAAAGATTTATAATGAAAATTTTTTGAATTTTCAAAATCTTACATAAAATTACTTGAATTTTTAATATCTTATGTAAATTTTTTAAAAATATAATTTTTTAAATCAAGATAAAAAAGATTGTTGAAATATTTAGACAAACTTAATCTTTGTAATTTTTAAACATGTTTGAAAATTTTTTATAATTAAATAATTTTTTAAATAAGCTTATTTGGTAAACAACTAAAATTAGTTATTAAAAAAATAAAATCCATATTTCATATTTTTAATTTTAGAATATATATGTCTAAATTAATTTGATTTTCAATTATAATTTGAATAAATTTAAAATTATCTAATTAGTAATTAAAAAATTATCTTATTTTAAAAAAAAATTATCCTATGTATTATTTAAAAGAGTTGTCTACATAGGCACCTACATGACAAACTTATTTATGTATGTTGTTATATAATATATGTGTGTGTGTGTGTGTGTGTGTGTGTGTGTGTGTGTGTGTGTGTGTGTATATATATATATTAGATTGAACTTATTTAAATTGGCAAGATTTGAACCAAAAATGAAAATACAATTGGGGCATTTTACTATCAAATTCAAATCTCATCTCCTTTCATTTTTTAGTATATATGATTGAGGAAGGTAATTTTATCCGGTTTCATAAAATTTGATACTTAATTTTCAAGACTTGAATCTTCAGCCTTTTAATTTAAGGTTATTTTATTATTAACTCTAATCACTCATCACTTACAAAGATTAATCGAATTGTTAAAGAGATTACCTTTCTATTTCTATTATCTTTGTGAAGAATATTTAAAATATTTTTTTAAATGTATCATGTTAACGAGAAAACATATATTTTTAAATTATTTGAAAAAAGGAAAACTAAACATAATAGAAACCTAACCACTCATCATGGACTAAAACAGGAGATGGTGAACCCTATGCGTCAAAACTATTAATTGAACCAGGTATAAAGTAGGTGCTTGATCCATAACGAATTAGTTTAGTTGGTAAAAAGAGAATTTTTTCTCTATCAATTTAATTTTTGTAAGGAGTACACGGGATTGACAAAAAAAAAAAAAACAAAGTTTGAGAGAATTGAGTCGTTAAGAAAAAAATTAAATTCGGACAAAATAAAAAAATCCCTTATTAATATTAAATAAATAAATAAAGGAGAGCTCGAAAAGGTTGAGGTTATCAATTAGGCTTGTGATGGATATTCGAGCCCAATTATTATATGTTTTGACTTTAAAGACCCAAGAACAAAAACAATAACTAGGCTTTGGTGTGAAAGTATAAAATTTGATAATTTATCCAAAAATACAAAAATACAAAAATTGATTGAGCATCCAATACACAAAAATGTAAAATAACTACAATTCCAAAAACACCCATAAAAATTAGCTTCACTAAGTGTATAAAAGAATCATTACATACCAAATTAACCCATTATCTACTTCAAAATCTTTTATGACATTAACACACGAATATGTCTAGCTTAAAATTTTTAGAGTACAGTTAAAAACTCTAAAAGTGCGTTTTGTTCAGGAAAGTCCAAAACTTTTCCCTCAGAATCTTAATTATAGGTATTTGATTCTCGCGCTTAGTTCAAATTTATTCGATTTTTGAAAAAAATATTAGATTCCTAATAGTACCCAAAGTTTTGAAATCAGAAACCTACCTCTCTCTATGGTATTTTAAGATTTCGAACAAAAAGTTGTTTGAGTTTCAAATTTGACCTAAATAAAAAATTTCTTCTATCTATTTTACCCTTTTTAAAAAAAGTTTGGAATTGAAATTAAATTTTATTTTAAGCTAATTATGGCATTTTTTTTGAACAAAACATTGTAATTGGTACATTTTTTAGGTTTCTAATATATTATATAATTGGTTATTACGGTGTTTTTCTTAAACATACACTATATTTGGGTTATGAAGCGTTTTATATATGAAATGTGGCTATTAGGCATTTTAATGAAGAAATGCCATAATTGAGTCAATCACAACGTTTCTTCATTAAAAAACCATAATAGCCACATTTCATATATTTTTTTTCCCTCATGAAAATTATGTTTCTAGCATTACGAACATTGTAATGTCTAATTAAATTCAGAAGAACATCCTTTTAATACATCAATTACAACATTTCTACATATGAAATGCCGTAATTGATGTCTTCATTTTGTTTCAATAACCAAGACCACTTTCTGATTTTTATTTCAACATAACAAAGCTCAAACCAAATACTTTTCTATTTCAACCAACTTTAGCTTTAACATCTATCATTTAATCTTCGTCCTATTAAGTGTATCTACTTTTTTTTTTCAATAAACGGTGTGTTTACTATTTGATACTTAATTATTTGTTCCGTAGATTCAAAAAATCTCCAAGTTCGTAAGGACTTTCAATTTGCAAGAAAGACAAATTCGTAAGATTTCAAGTTTTGCAAATGTGCAAGGTTTACAAGGACTTTCAGATTCAAAAGAAAGAAAAATTAGCAAGATCACAAGTTTTGCAAAGGTTAAAAAATGATCTGGACTGAACCAAGATTGAGTGAACAAGATGAAACCATGAGTCAAAAGATGAAACAACTAGGACTGAGTCGAAGTCAAAGATAAATGATCAAGACAAAATCATGAATCATAAGAAATGATCTGAACTGAGCTAAGATCAGATGAGTGATAATAAAATAATGTAAGTGCATGCCCCATCTAGGATGCAAATGTAAATACAATGTATATAGTGCAGATGTCATGAAATTTCAATTATGGCGACAAAGTTCTCAAGACTCTAACAACTATTCTTAGCTTTTCAGTATTAATAGTCTCAAAGTAAATTTTATCAGTTGATTCATGTCATTCTTCTCATCTGGTCATAACTTACAAGTTGTGCCAACCAATCGATTACTGAATTCATCATCGAGTCATCTTGTTTGCCCCCTTGTAAATCATTTTCTTGTGCTTCTTTTCATTTATCTCATCTTGAAATTCTTTCAAAAAGAATGAGAAACTCTTTATGGGAAATGTCATTCATTTATTTACCAACATTCAAATCAGTGACAGAGATGATGCATTTTCTTAGTTCATTCAGAGAATGTTCATTTAGTGAAAGGTAGGAAAAAATGGATCTTTATTATTGAAAGAACAAAAGGTAAGGTCAAGAACAACTCATGGGTGAAGAAAGGTAAAATGCTAAGATTTATTCAAATGGGACATTAATCCAAAATAATGAGTGCTCAGATAATTTTGAACTTAAACTCAGGATCATTATTCAAAAACACATTCCATTAGTATCTTCAATCTTTGAGCTAATTATCATTCATATTCTGGGGACCTTTACATGAAATTATTTTTTTCTAGTTTTTGTTTTCACTTAAGCCATCATTTCAGGTTTTTAGTTTAAGTCTTCCTTTTTTCCTCATTTGTCTCTTTTTTCTTTATTTTTTTTCTTTATTTTTTGCTTTTTGCTCTTTTTTTTTTTACTTTTTGCTTTTTTTTCTTCTTTTTTTTTGTACACCTATTTTGTTGACACTTTGAACAAAACTTCATGTAATCTAATGACAAACCTACCCTAATTTAATTCATGATTCTCCAAATCAAGTATTCATATTTGATTAAAATGGACTTTTGAGGAACGTAATGTAGGCTAAGGTAAAGGGTGCCAAAAAAGGGGTAAAATAGGCCCAAATTGCATTTGAAGGATAATCAAACAAATGATCATTTTTTCATGTGGGACATTTTGACATTTTTGCCCCATCAATTTTTTTCTTTTTATTTTTGTTTGTTTTTTGTTTAGGTAAAGCACATTGGCATTTTGCCCCACCAATTTCCTTTCCTTTTTCTTTTCTTCTTTTTTTTTTTTGTGGAGTACATTGGCATTTTGCCCCATCAATTTTTTTTTTCTTTTTTTCATTTGTTAGGAAAACTTGATCACAAAAGGGTTTGCCCCTAAGGATGAAAAAAATTTTCAAACTTTGCCTCCAATATGAGGGTAATCCTTAGTTAGGTTCCTCAAAAGAAAATTTTAAAAGGCTTAAATGGGGTAGCAAAAGATTTTTTTTTTTTTAGGGACAAAAAAAAGATGGCCATTTCTCATTTCAAAGATGAATACTTTCAACGAAAAACATTCAAGGACTAAGAGCAAACTTGTGAATAATTACAAGGATCATATGTTGTATCACTTATGAAATTTTTCTCTAGATTTGTCCTTTTATTTGGCAGTCCCAACAATCTCAAATTTATCAGTCAAAACATCATGAATGGTATTTTCAAAGTCAAATCTTGAATTATCATCACGACTGTCTGAACATTCATTATTTGGGAAAGAAATGGGTAGAGAAGAAGGGTATGAGATGGTAAAAGTAAATGATGGATATTCATAAAAAAATAATATCATGAAAATGCATCAAGCATGTCACTTTATTAAAATGATGAAAAATAAAATGAAATCCAAGTACAAAAAAGAATATCCATATTCTAAAAAAATCCAAGATGATAGGTAGTTCTAATCAACCTCCCAAAGTTATACCCTTGGATGATTGGGTAAAAAGTCTTTATGGATATTCAGCTCTCCCGATTCATTGAAGCTCATCAAGCCTGCTTGAATCAAACTTTGCATTTTATGCTTGAAAGCATGGTAAGTTTTATGGAGTGACTCGTATTCCTATTATGATAGTCACATGTGGCATTAACATTGTACCATTTAGGATAGGGTGGCTTTAATGATTCCAAAAAGACTAGCGATACTAGGTCATTCTTTACCAATTATGGAAATAGCTTAATATATGTTATGAGAATATGATCAATATGAGTTCTCTCTTGATTGCCCCTGGATCTTTCTAAACCACTCGCTTGATTGTTAGGCCTTAAAACTGGTGTAGTAATATGACTAGGCCCATATGCATGTGCTTAAAAAGCTGATTGATGAGGACTTAGAGTGATGTTGTTCATGTTTGGGATATAAGGCTGGTAAAGAACATGATGAACATATAGTGGATATGGGGCATAACTTCTAGATTGCTGCCCCTCAAAACTCACTGCTTGGGCTTCATTTTCTTTTTCGTTAGGCATCTTACCCTTCTTGGCACTGTCAATCTTTTCCTCTTCAAGCTTGCCACTCTTGATGGCATTTTCAATAATCTCTCCTGAAATTACCATGTCGATAAAATTTTTAGTTGTATTCCTTATCATCTTCTCATAATATGGTGACTTGAGAATGCTTACAAATGGCACTATTATTTTTTTCTCTGTTAAAAGAGGTTAGACCTAAACGACAACATCTTGCCACCTTTGAGCATATTCTTTGAAAGACTCAGATGCTTTTTTCTCTATACCTTATAACGAAAGGTGATCAAAAGCCATGTCTATGATATGGAGATATTGGTTGATGAAGGATCGAGTCAAATCCTTCAATGACTTAATGCAAGTCCTATCCCATTGGACATACCACCTTGTAGCAACCTAATTAAGCTATCCTAGAATACATGCATTAACAGTTTCTCATTGTTGGCATGTACTACCATCTTATTATAGTACATTGTGATATGCATATGAGGTACTTGGTACCATCATACTTCTCAAATTTTGGTACCTTGAATTTTGGAGGAATCACAACATCTGGAACTAGGCAAAGGTTGGCAGCATCCATGGATCCATAGAAATCAATGCCCTTTATAGCCCACAATCTTTCCTCAATCATGCTCATAGCTTGATCAGTCTTAGAATCTTTCGGGGGTACAACTGTCTGTAGCTTTTTTTTCCCTTTAGTCTCATCCATTTTAGGAATTTGGATTAGCTCATCTGTCTTTCAGTGAAGACATGATTAGTATAGCTTTGAACATTCCCTTAATTGAAATTGGGAAACGTGGTCTATTGTTGATGAAAGCATGGAGTGGTCTAAGTCTGATGTGAACTGAAACTTGGAGAATATGCTAATTTAGTAGCTTCTTATGAGATATTTTCTTCTGTTACATTTTTTTTATTTTCTTTTTCTATAGCCTCCAGGATTTTGCTCAAATTTTCTTCAAGTATCTCTTAGGCCTTTTCTATTCTTTCAAACTGGTTTACATTATCTTGCTCCATTTTCTTGGCTCTAGCTTGAGTGTAATATTAGTGTTGATTATCCTTGAACCTTGATTTCCCATAATTATGGTGCAAATTTAGAATAATGTTTATGGATCTATGAGGTTATGCATGAGAATGAATGTAATGATGCATGAATGCATGCATACATAATAAGAAAAAGAGTTAGTAAGCATAATATTTAACTTGCATGTATATGTGTGAATATGCATAAGAAAAGAAATAAAAAAAGACAAGAAAATCGGTTAGTCACCTTAATAAAAAAAACAAACACTATAAATCAAGCAAAAAACCAAAATGACCCTAGATTTGAGTTAACTATAAAAGGTGGAAGAACATGGCTCTATCTACGGTTAGGCTCTTAGAATTAACTATATGTGGTTTGGGTTAATTCTAAAAGGTTTTCAAATTGCTCCTTATATCATGATCTATCACAGACTAGTAAGGCACCTCAATCCTTATCCATCATAGGCTACCAGTAGAAAAGGTTCAATCTGAATGGGAGTGTTTCACAGGCCCATGCAGAGACATGAGATCTCACGAGGGCATAGGTACTTCACTCCCTCCTAAAGGTAGAGTTCGGGTGGAGGGCTTATGTTATGCACATGTAAATGAATGACATATATATATAATAAATAGATAATTAAGCAAATATAAGCAATGAAAAATAAGCAGGTATACACAATGAAAAGGAAAATAAATAATAAAGCAGATATAAGCAATAAAAGGGAATAAAATAATTTCAAACTTATTAACCAGGGCTTGGATAATAAGAAATCATTTACTGGCTTGACTCTCAATGTCTCTAGTGGAGTCGCCAAACTGTCATAACGTATAGATTCGTGGACCTACCGCTAAACTTGGAATGAAAGGGAGTTATCGGCAATCTTTTTTGGTTAGATGTGATTGGCCACCTGATTGAAGTTGATCTGTAAAACAGAGGTTATGTTCGAAAGTCGATTGTGCATGGAGAAGGTTATAGCACCTCAAAACACCCATCCAAGGGGATGGTACCAGTTTGATTTCGAATTATCCAAGCCTTGATCATCATCATCATTTTCTTTTTTTTTTTTAGCTTTACCAAATATTTTATCAATTTTATTAGAACACTAAAACCTTTCAAAAATTTTTGTTTATCCATTTATTATTTGAAAACATTATTTACAAAGATTTTTTTTTTTTGAAAAGATTTTTTTCTTTTTTTTATATATATTTTCAAAAAAAAATATTAGTGACAAAAACAATTCTCTCTTAAAAAAAAAACAGAAAGTAATAAAATAAAAAATAGGTTAGAAATAAAATAAAATAAAATCATAAAATAAAATAAAAATGAAAAAGGAAAAACCTGCGATCGGGTCGGGTCAGGATGCGGGTCGGCACGCAGGTCTCCGGGTCAACGCGCAGATCCTTCAACGTATAGAGGCGATATATAAGGCACCCTTCAACGTTTTTTCTAAAAAATTCCAGAGCCTTTCTTTCTCTAACCCTGAAAACCTCTGACTTCTTTCTAGAAAACCCATCAAAAAGTTCAATCGAAAACTAAAAACCCTACCGATTTCTGAAAACTTCGTCAAAAAATTCAATCGAAAATTAAAAAACCCATCGATTTCTGGAAAACCTATCAGATTCTGGAAATCTCGTTTGAATCTTGTTGAAAACTTCAACATTCGCTGAAAAATTCCACTGAAAAATTCAAAGTTCTTCAAAAAAACCTTAAAAAACCCAGAAAAATTCAAAAAATTAAAAAAAAATTTCAGATAGTTCTAAGCCTTCTTCGAACCTTCTAAAACTTTAAATTCACCTCAAGAAACCTGAATTCACTTCTAAAACCACAAATCAACTCCAATTTTTCAAGATCAAATCCTAGAACCTTTTCTGCCTGAAACTTTCCAAACCTTCTTTCAATGAGTTTTTCTTCTGCTTTTCTGTGTGTTCTTATTCTGTATAATATGTTTAATTTATAAGCAGCCTAGGATCAATTCAAGAAATGGACAGAATCAATCCCAGGCTTGATTCTTGGGATTGCATTTTGTCTAGACGAGATTTTAGGTCCAAAATTTTAACAGTATTAATTTGATTCTGTGTTGACCCAAAAATATTGTGATCTTGATCTTCATTCATGTGTAGGTTGAGTAGAAAAGGAAATAAAAAAAATAAAAAAAAATAAAAAATAACAATAATAGTAATAATAATAATAATAATAATAATAATAATAATAATAAAAGTATCTAATTGGACCAAAACGGGCCATAATGGGTCTGACCAAATGGCTTATAATTGGGCTTGACCATAATGGGCCCAGTTGGGCTTGGACCAAAATGGGCCAATCAGGTCCGGATTAAAATGGGTGTCTACACACATATAAGTGAATAGCACATTCATGGTAAATTGTGCAGGTGAGATGATCTGAGGCTGAACATGCCGTTACAAACAAATATAAAATATTATTCCTTTTAACAATTTAAAAAAAAATCAAATTAAAAAATAACTTAATTCACTTTTAATAACCAAAATGTTGATTACTAGAAAAGGGGGTTTGATGTAAGACTTGATTCGTGAATTTATTTCTTAGCTGGATGTTAGTAACAAACTGACCCCAAGCCATATTAGGTTGCATTGCTGCCAACATTGCCTTCAATGTTGTAAGTCATTGTTGTTGCTCATTAAGTCGTTTTGTTTACTCATCATGTCGTTGTTGTTGTTGTCTATTATAATTTCATATTCAACATTCTTTGTTGCGCGAGGTTTTTGTTGATTCTTGAAGTACTATGTTGAAGAGACAAATCTCCTAACCCCCCCCAAACATAACCAAGTCTTTCTTTTGATCCTAAAGCTAAGGATAAAAGAACTTTGCCATAACCGGTTTATAGGTCACTAGATCATATATCGTAGCAAATTCATCCTAAAACACAACATGATAGTGAGTAACTAAATACAATATGTATTCATACAGAAAAGCCCATTTGGCATTTATGATATAAAAATGAAAACTTACAATCTTTTGAGCCATTTGTTTAGTTGTTTCATTTTTATACATTCCATCTTTGCACATATGTCTTTTTTTCCAACATCCCATCTTGGTATTTTGGTGCCCGAGTTAGATGTTTCCTAAAACTATAAATCAATATCAGTTTCTAATTTTCATTAAATGAAGTTCATAATCTTCACCCATGAGTATAATAAAAGCATTTGAATACTTACAAAATCATACTTCATATTTGCATAACCTTGTTTTAAAATTCGATGGTGATACATTTGTTAGGCTTATATGTTGTTTTGTTGTTCCTTGATTTTCTACAAAAAGAAAAAAATCAATAATATATTAACACACAATTAGATTGAACAATTTATTATAATAACAAAAGAAAATTGGTATGCATATGTGTCATAATGTATCGGTCCAGAGACTCGATCATTAGACTTAAAAATTTAAAAATCGTGAAAAACACGGGGAGTTGCCACCCATTTTAAACAAAGCTCTACTTTTATCTTATCTATGGCTTTGTTATTTTAATTTTTTATTCTTCCATCCTAGAAACCATACCGTAGTTCCCTATGCTATTCAAACAAAGCTTTAGTTTTGTCCTATCCATGGTTTCCTTATTTTAATAATTTTTCTATTCTTCCATCCTAAAAACCATGCAACCTGCAGCCCCTTATTCCTTTTAAACAAAGCTTTAGTCCCTATTGTTACCTTGTAGGATTCTTAAAATTCCTAAGGTCTTGGACTTCATTACTTATGTGTTTCTTGTTTTAGTACAAAAAAAGAAAGCCACTTTTTCATCTTAGTAAAGTACGAAAATATAGGTGATAAACTTTCTAATGTGAAACCTTCTATTTATCAACACAACCCACATGCATAAATAGGGATTATTAGACCAAAAAATGAGTGAACTAAAAGCCTCCATAACAAAACAATGTAGGAAGGAGAAAAAGAAAAAACAATGTTTGCCACAACAAGGTGAAATTTGAAAGTTTTGAATAACATCCTTACGTGTATTAAACTCCATGAACATGAAAGTATGAAGCTTTGGGTTTTTGTTAACAGAATAGTATATGGGTAAACGATAAAACTTTAAGCTTTCTTAAATAAGCAAGGGAAACAAATAGGTACAAACAAGCTTGGAAAATGCATATTGGCTAGTTAAGAAAGGTAAAGTCACTATCTTTTGTCAATTTTCAACAAGATTGCCTTCTTCCTCTTTTCCCTTTAGTTTTCAGCTACTCTTCAAAAAACTTCTCCTTCCTCTCAACTTTCTCTCCTAAAAACCTTCCTTTTTTTCCTGGAGTATCCCTCCTTTTTTTTCTTGTAAAGAAGAAAACCACTAAAATATTTTTGAAAGATTGAACATAGGCCTTTGGATCAAATCTCATCCAAGGGCCAAAGTTCTTTTTTTTTTTTCAAAGAGCAATCTTTAGCTATTGATCAAGATTCAGTATGAGATCTACTAGCCCATATTATTTACTACAAAGGTTGGATTTTTATAGCCCCTAAACTAAATAAAAAGACCATTTTACCCTTAGCACAAAGTTTTTGATATTTAGGCCATATTCTTATAAATCAATGTTCCCATGCTCTTTTTTAAGATTTTAAAGCATAAAAAATCATAAAATATTATAAAATTGAGATTTGAAAAGTTTCATGAAAATCCGAGCTCGAAAAGGCCAAATTACGAAAATAACCCTAAGAGGTATTTTGGTAATTTTACACCTTTCGGGATACTACTATGATTTTAAATGCACCAAAAATCATGAAATATTATGAAATTGAGATCTGAAAGGTTTCATAAAAATTTGAGCTTAGGAAGGCCAAATTACAAAAATACTCTTAAGGGGTATTCCGATAATTTCACACCTCCCAAAGTACAACTTTGTTTCAAATGCATCAAAAATCATGAAATATTATGAAATTGAGATCTAAAAATTTTCATGAAAAAAAAATGACCCCAGGAAAGTCAAATTACGAAAATCCCCTTAAAAGACATTTTAATATTTTTGTACTTCTTCAAGTGCAATAAAAATTTTTAATGTTTTAAAAATCATCAATTTTAACTTTAAACCACATTGATTCCAATTAGGTTATGAATTTTGAGAATTGACCCAGGTTCTGTCCATTTTGACCAAGTTTTGTGTAATTTTGACTTTGTTTGACTAATTTTAACTTTTTTGATCAAGTTGACCGAATTTGACCCGAGTTAACTTTAAACCTTACTTGCTTCATTTATTCTTTATTTCTTATGTATTCACATGAAAAGGTAGCTTCCGTATAAATCCCATACAAAAAAGTTTGACAACAACCCTACAGGTTTTTTTTTTCTTTATTTATTATAAGCCTAAATATTGATGCATTTTATAAACTCTTAAAGTGGGCTTTCTTATGGGTTTCAAATGGATTTTGTTTAGGCTTATAATTGAGTCTTTAAATGGTTTATGTAATGGTCCAAAATTAATGATTCCGGCCTATGTTCGCAAATGGGCCCTAGTAAATCATATTAAAAATGTTCCGAACAAAATTTGTTGTCTAAAATATGGAGAATTCAGCTTATAGATGATTTCAAACAAACTGTAACCACTTTGCTTCACTGATAACATCCGAATATGTCATTGGAGGACGAGATAACAATTCAAAATTGTCAGCAAATGGTATAATATATTTGATTGTCAATTTGCTCTTAAACTCTTTGAATTTGAACCCAACAGATTGCAACACAAACTTCTTATTCTTGGACGGGATGTCAAAAATTCTTTTGAAAAAAGATTGAATTAAATTAACTCAACATCATAATTGCATTCTATAAACAATGAACAATAAAGATGAATTACTTTGGATTTCATTGAAAAAACTTTCCACAAACGAATCCTATATACTGTCCTTCTTATCATCTTAAACCTTTCTCCAACTAAGGTAGTTAATGGATATAGTCTATTGGATGGTAGCTCTAATGTGGCCAGCCAACTTTGCACCTCCACTTAACATAAACTACCCATCTTGATTGAACTCAACATGAATTTTTTTCCCATTAGCTTTAAATGATTTACCATGTCTCCTAGATTTTTTTTTCAAAGCGGGTGTCTCAAATGAGACTTCTTCTTCATATTCAGTAGAAGGAGACATATGTTCTTCTGAAACCATACTACCTTGTGATTTTGATCATAATTGTATTAAATGAAACAAACAAACGAAATCAACAAATAAATTTTTTACATGTAAAACATATATCCATAAAAAAAAAAAAACTTCATGTTGAGAATACATATGCGACAATGTCAATGTGTTGAATATTTTAAATTTTTAAATAATTTCATTCATATAACAAAAACTTATGATATTTCATCCATAGATAATCATTTCAATGAATTATTATTGATGCATAATTACTTGTCACAAATAATAGTTTTTTAATCTCTATTTCTCGTATCATAAAAGTCCATGCAATACAGAAGGGAAAAAAAAAAACCATTCAACTAGCCAATGGAGCTCTCAACCTAACTTTCTTTCAACAAATCCGCACAATAATTAGCAATATGCAAATCATACTCATCAAACACTCATTTTCCAATCCACCAATCTACCAACCATAAAACTCAAACCATACTAAAAACAAACTAAATATAAAAGGAAAAAAAATGCATCTAACTATGAATAAAGGAGAAAAAGAAAAAAAAAAAACTAGTTACCAAAGTTAGACAATGTGCGGTGGTGATGACAGTTAAGGCTCGACGACAACGAGAGAGACAAAGCAATAAAGGCAGTCGGACAATATGATTAAGGGTATTGTGTTTCAAACGCTTGGTTTTACAGTTGAAGGGTTTTAGCCATTTAGGTGTACAAAAATATAATGGAAAGTGAAAGGATATATGGTATATAAAAGACTTAATTACGGCGTTTATTTAAATAAAACATCGTAATTGATGATTTTAAATTTTTAAATGCAAGTAATTACGACGTTTTGGTTAATTAAATGTTGTAATTGAGTATATTCAATTTCTAATGCAAGCAATTATGGTATTTCTTTCAACTAAACACCATAATTGGGTATTTTCAATTCTTAAATGCAAGCAATTACAGCTTTTCTTTATTTTAAATGCCGAAATTGAATATTTTCAATTCTTATATGCAAGCAATTACATCGTTTCTTTTAATTAAACGTCATAATTGAGTATAGTTATTTTTTAAAATTTCATATCAATTATTGTATTTTTTTATATAAATATTGTAATTTGTTTAATTTTAATTTTATAAAAAATATAAAATCCTATGTACATTTGACAATAAAGGTATCATTTGTTGTGATTAGATTTTTTAAAACAAAATCAAAGCTTTTTTTTAAAGATTATAAAAAATATTATGATAAGAATACATAATTTAATAAACATAAATTCTCTTAATTAAATAAAAAAATCTGAAAATGAGATGCTCTAAAAATGACTACTTTCTTTTGATATTATATTTTTTAAAATATCATTTTTTTTTAAATCTAAAATTCTATTAACCAAAATGATCCTGACAAAAGCCTTAATAGAAACCAATGCCCTAATTATTCAGCAGAAACCCATTTCTCTATACCTCTTGTCTCTCTCACGTGACCCTTTTACAAATTTTTCTTTTGCTCCACTCCCAAAACAAACCCACCACCCTTTCTCGGTAATCAAATCAACTTTGCATTGCTTAATTAAGTATAATAATTAAAAGATTAAAAATTAAAATAATTTTTATATGTTTATATTAAATTAAAATAAATATAAAAAATATATTAAACGTATTAAACATATTAAATGTATATTTATATGATAAAATTAAATTAACATGTTATTAATGTCGTATCATGTGTTTAGATAAATCAACACATATACAACAGTAATTGTATCGTATCAAAATTAATATCGACATAAATAAATATAAAATATATTTCTTAAAATGTATATATAATTTTTTTATATTATTTTTATATTATATTACCGTATCGAATTTGAAATTGTGATATCTACTCTTATTATCATTGGAGTCTTGTATTCCCTAGGCATTCTTTCTGCCCCAAGTTCCCTCCCTCCCTACTCAAGGGGATATGGATCCTGAAACTCTTGATTCTATCTCTTTTCCCGTATTAATATTACTATCAACAAACTAAATTTATTTTAAAAATTAATCTAATTCATATAATTATTTTTCAAAAATAATATTTAATATATTTAAAATTTAAATCTCAATATTTATTAGTTATTATTTTATTTTCCCACTACATTCTATTCATATAAAAAATTTTATTGTCATTTTACATTTGTTAAAGATTTTTTGTGACGGATATGAAAAAAAGGTAATTGTTAAAAAAAATTTAAATTAGTGTGTTGAAGTTTAAAATTTAAGGTTTAAGGTTGTTGCTATGTACCATTAGGGTTTGTTTACCTTCAACGAAAAATAATTTGAAGCTTGAACCATATGGTAAACTATTGTTCATGTTAATTTTGAATATATGACTCATAAGAAACACAAAAGGTAGAAAACTAGTAAAAAATATCTAACTTCTTTGCTCTAATATAAGGGATTGAGCCATTCATATATCATTTCTGGGTTTAATCTTTTAACTAATAGCTATCAATACACTGATGTCTAAGATCCAAAAGCCTATCACTAAAAATGAACGAATATCAAAGTTCAACATGGTGCTTAGAAAAGTGAGTTTGGCGGATTAGTAAAAAGGAGCTTTTATTTGCACCACTAATTTATTTTATATGTACAAATAATTTTTTATTACAAAAATACATTTAAATAAAATTATTTTATAAAATTTTGATAAATTATCTTTCAGTTTTTTTATTAACTCATTTTTTTCTTATTAACTTTTTTTTCTCTACCTCTCCATCACAAATCTTAAAACCATTAAAACTACTTTTGTTATCTTGTATATTGTGAAAATATATTCCCAACGAAAAAAAAAAAAAAAAAAAAAAAACTTTGATTAGGATGAAAAGCGTCAAATAACTAAGAATTTGCATTTTCGAAATAAAAGTTTTTGGATTTGCAGTTTTGAAGCTTTCATATTTGCATTCTTGAACACTTTTAAAAGTTTTTATATTTACATTTTTGAGAACTTTTAAAAGCTTTCGTATTTGTTTTATTTTGAAACTTTTAAAAGTTTTTAAATTTATATATTCAAAATTTTTTAAAATTTTTTAAATTTGCATATGTAGAAGCTTTTATATGTTCCCAATATGGTAATTCCAAAAACTTACAAAGTCATTCAAAAATGTATTTTTATAGTCCATATTTTTCACGAAAAGAACTAACATAATTTACAATATTTAATCTCATTCAAGCACAAAAAATAATAAAATAAATCTCTATGTTTGAAAGAATTAGTTAAAACCACTTCTTTCTATTAAAATTTGAGATTATTGGTATCGATTCAACTAAAAATTGAATGAAGATAGAGAATCAGTTTAGGTGAAGAGAATGAGGAGAATGAGTGTAAGAAAGGGAGTGTAAATTTAAGGGTGAGGGATGTGAAGAATAAAATTAAATTTGTTGAATTTGAATTTAAGGTGTTAAAAGAATTGGGGTGTGGAAAGTAGTTTATGGGATGCAAAAGTGTCAAATATGTTAGATTTTTTTTGCCAGCCGAGGGTAAACCCTAACCCTTGAGAACTGCCCCCTAGTTGGAACATAAATACACAATAGCTTCGTATAATTACTGTTGAATTGATATTTGGAAGGGCAATACCGGCCAATTAAAAGTAGTTGTGGCGCCCAAACCGCAGCAATAAAATAAGCATTGGAACTTCAATGCAGAGGAAATGGAGTCTTTCATATTCTATACTCCAGGTAACAAGCAAGGCAAGGAAACACTCGTTCAAAAACTCAAAGCCAATTATCAGCTCAACCTCAGTCAGCCTTTAACTGTGAAGTGTGAACCCAACACTGCCACTGCCAACACCAACATGGCCGCCACCACTCACGGTGTATGCCCTGACAGACCTTAGCCTTAAAAAGCTTCTCACCATCACCAACTGTCATAGCATTTTCTTTGTCTTTGCGGTGGCACAACCTGGAGGCGGGGACCACTTTTTTTCTTTGTTGGTAATGTTTTCTTCACCATCATCAGTGCAGGCTTGGGATAGAGATTTATGGCACTTATCTTTTTCTTGATGTTCACATGCAAGGTTTCATCACTAAATGTGTATTTAGATTCAACAGTTTGGTGTAAAATACAAGCAAGCCTCCCCTCCGTTGAAACCTTTCTCACATGCATGTTGTCTCCAAGAAGTGGACTTTCACTACTATCACCGTCACCTCCACCAAGACCAAGACGACCTCAACAAACTCTCTTCTTTCAAGTCTCAACCCCTTTTTGCTAGTACTTAGTTTTCACCTCCAAGCCATTCAAATGGCAAGGCCTAGCCATTTTGTAAGGACCCATTTCTTGTTCTTTCTGCTCTTTTTTAGCATAGCCATGACTAGAACACTTTTTGTCGCCTGTCTTTCACCAGATGGAGAACCTCTTTTATCAGCGGCTTACCCATCTGCAAAAGCATCCTCATCGGTTCTCCCTCATGGAACCCAAAAAGCCAAACGCCGTGTACCTGGCAAGGCATAACCTGCTCTCCACAAGACAGAGTTATCTCCCTCTCTCTGCCTAACACATTCCTCATTCTCTCTTCTCTACCCCCACAACTTTCCTCTCTTTCTTCCTTGCAACTTCTCAATCTTTCTTCCAACAACATATCAGGAGCAATCCCTCCTTGTTTTGGTCGACTAACTCATCTACGCCTTTTAGACCTCTCCTCTAACTCTCTCTCGGGTGCCATTCCTCGAGCTCGGCCAACTGTCTTTACTACAGTCCTTTTCTTGAATTCAAATAGATTGACTGGTAGAATTCCTCAACAAGTGGCTAACCTCACTTCAATACAATTTCTTTGCCTGCAAGACAATCTCCTCAATGGCTCAATGCCATCTCAACTGGATTCGCTTGTTTCTCTCCAACAGTTTAGAATAGGAGGCAATCCTTATCTAACAGGAGAAATTCCTTCGAAGTTAGGACTACTTGCCAATCTTACCACATTTGGCGCTGCCGCCACTGGGCTTTCTGGTGTGATTCCACCGACATTTGGCAACTTTATCAACCTGCAAACTCTGTCACTTTATGATACAGAGGTATTTGGTTCAATACCACCTGAACTGGGGCTGTGCTCAGGGTTGAGGAATCTGTATTTGCACATGAACAAGCTCACTGGTACTATTCCTATTCAATTGGGTAAGCTACAAAAGCTTACTAGCTTGCTTTTATGGGGTAATGCATTGTCAGGTTCAATCCCAGCTGAGCTTTCGAATTGTTCATCATTTGTTGTGTTTGACGTTTCTGCTAATGATTTTTCCGGTGAAATACCTGGAGACATTGGAAAGCTAGGGGTTCTTGAGCAGCTTCACTTGTCTGATAATTTGCTAAGCGGGTTAATTCCTTGGCAGTTAAGCAACTGCTCGATTCTGACTGCTCTTCAACTTGACAAGAATAAATTATCCGGCACAATCCCATAGCAGATAGGTAATTTGAAATACTTGCAGAGTTTCTTCCTGTGGGGCAATTCAGTGAGCTTACCGGTTCAATAACAGGAGATTTTCAGTTTGAAGAAGCTTAGCAAGCTTCTGCTTCTGCGAAACTCTTTATCAGGAGGGTTACCGAGAGAAGTGTTGTAAACTGTCCGTCACTGGTGAGGTTAAGACTAGGAGAGAACCAGTTTTCATGCCAGATAACTAAGGAGATAGGCCAGATGCAGAACTTAGTCTTCCTTGAGTTATACATTAATCGTTTCTCCGGTGTCTTCCTTCTGAGATTGCCAACATCGCAGTTATTGAGCTATTGGATGTTCACAATAACTACATTACTGGAGAAATCCCATCTCAGCTTGGGGAGCTTGTGAATTTAGAGCAGCTTGATCTTAGTCGAAACAGCTTCACTGGAGAAATACCACCGAGTTTTGGTCATTTTAGTTACTTGAACAAGCTCATTCTCAACGAGAATTTACTAACAGGGTCTATCCCAAAATCCTTTCGAAATTTGGAGAAACGTACTCTGCTTGATTTAAGCTACAACAGTCTCTCTGGTGAAATTGGTTACATGACAAGCTTAACAATTAGTTTGGACTTGAGCTCCAATATGCTTACGGGTGAAATACCAGAATCAATGTCTAGTTTGACACAGTTACAATCACTTGATCTGTCTCATAATATGCTACTTGGAAGAAACAAGATTTTAGGTTCCCTTACTAGTCTTACATCTTTGAATGTCTCCTTTAATAATTTCTCAGGTCCCATTCCTCTAACACCTTTCTTTAGGACTCTTTCTTCAAACTCTTATCTTCAAAATCCGAATCTATGTGAATCTGTTGATGGTTCTACTTGTTCTTCCCGTGAAATAAGAAAGAGCGGATTAAGATCAGCCAAAACTGTTTCTTTGATTTCTGCGATTCTGACCTCAGTTACTATAGCATCCTTGCTTCATGGTTTCTAGTTACAAGGAATCATAGGTATAGAGTAGAGAAATGTCCAGAAGCATCATCCTCTTCACCAGGTGCTGAAGATTTCTCTCATCCATGGACCTTCATTCCATTTCAGAAGCTCAGTTTTACCATTGATAACATCTTGGACTGTCTTAAGGATGATAATGTGATTGGAAAAGGTTGTTCAGGGTTGGTTGAAAAAGCAGATATGCTCAGTGGGGAGTTGATTGCAGTAAAAAAGCTCTGGAAAACAAAACGATGTGAAGAGCCAGCAGTGGACTCTTGCGGTAGAAATTAAGATTCTTGGGCACATTCGACATAGGAATATTGTCAAGCTCTTAGGTTATTGTTCCAATAAAAGCATTAAACTCCTTCTTTACAACTACATTCCAAATGGTAATCTGCAACAGCTTTTGCGAGGGAATAGAAACTTGGATTGGGAAACCAGGTACAAGATTGCTGTTGGATCAGCTCAAGCTTTAGCTTATCTTCATCATGATTGTGTACCAGCAATTCTTCACAGAGATGTAAAGTGCAATAACATACTTCTAGACTCCAAATATGAGGCTTATTTAGCAGATTTTGGTTTGGCAAAACTGATGAACTCTCCAAATTACCACCAAGCAATGTCCAGAGTAGCTGGCTCCTATGGTTATATTGCCCCAGGCAAGCATCCTAGTTTCACCCAACTTAATTGTGTAAATTTTAGTGTTTGCTTCTTCATGTTATCTGCACATCATTGTACAGAAATTCATTAAATTTCATTTTTAACTTTATATGATTAGTTCGAGTAGGATTACTTATGCCTGTATGTCCAGACATACTTATGCCTGTATGCGCTTTCAAACCTGACAAATGTTTATAATCAATGCAGAATATGGTTACACAATGAACATAACAGAGAAAAGCGATGTCTACAGTTATGGAGTGGTTCTGCTGGAGATATTAAGTGGGCGTAGTGCTGTTGAATCTCAGGTGGGTGATGGAATGCACATTGTTGAGTGGGTGGAAAAGAAAATGGGCAGCTTTGAACCAGCGGCATCGATTCTAGACACAAAGCTTCGAGGATTGCTAGATCAAATGGTTCAAGAAATGCTTCAAACCCTTGGAATTGCAATGTTTTGTGTGAACTCTTCACCTGCAGAACGGCCAACCATGAAGGAAGTGGTGGCACTACTAATGGAGATGAAGAGCCCAACTGAAGAATGGGGAAAGACTGCTCAACCTCTAATAAAGCAGTCCTCAAATCAAAGTTAATTTTGTTTGTTTGTTTTTTTTTTTTCTCTCTCTTTAAATTCCAAGAATATCATAGATTAATTTTCTTTCCTATCCCAAGATAACGAAAGAGCGGTGCCATTATGGGAAAAGAGTGTACGGAGGAGTTTAACTTAGTTGTATTATGCAGCTACTTTTAGGAGATTGCATCTAGTTAGTTTGGAGTCTAAACCTTACGACCTGTAAATTCTTCTTGTCAGATACCAAATCCGAAGATTTAGGACATAATAACGTCGCATACTTATGAAATAAATCTTACAAGTATGCAAGGCAATAGATATCATACTAATCAAACTCCAAAATATCATACTAATTCAAAATCAAACTCCAAGGGGTATTCAAAATTTATACTCTACAAACTCAAGTCTCTGAAATTCATGTATTACACTTTATCAAAAAAAACAACAATATTTTAATTTTATTATATCAAGGTACTTATATTACAAGCTATATAACGACAAAAGATAGATGAAGTCTTGCAACATAATCTTTTGTTAAAACTAAGTTCTGAAGATGCAAGTATCGAAATCTGAAAGGTAAGAAAAATTAAAGGAATTAGTGCAATAACTCAGCAAGTAATCAACATCTTCTCAATTGGATTAAGTATGCCATAAAACATTTAGGGCAAAATATTGACTAAATATTCAAAATATTTTAGATAATCTTGTATCGTAAACATATTTTCACAATATATATTCTCAAAATTAGATTCTCTTATCATAAAATGGAATCAAATATCACAAAATTATAAATTTATTAGTCTCCTGTAATATACTACGACCACATGTAACCCCTATGGTATTGGTCAAAATTCAAATTTTCCCTTCAGTGCAATAGGACAAAAATATATCAAAAACAATCGGGTGGTTGCACTGAACAGTCATAATTAATCTATTAGTGCAATGAGACAGAACAAATATCACAATAACCCCATTAGTGTAATGAGATAAAAGTATATCACAGATATTATGGTTAACAAAAGCCACTATTCTCAACCAATGGCATGGTTTGAAACCGATATCGATATCACAAAGTATATGTTGACATGGCTAACGATTAACTCCCATTGACACGATCAGAACATAATCATAGTAGGAGATAAAAACTAAAATATATTTTCAGATCACACAACAGAAATTCAATATTTATAAATTTTTTCAAAACATAATACATACTAAGTAAATTTCATAATCATTCCAAAGTAAAATTTCATGTTCCGACAAACAATGGATATATAAATATATTATTACGAAATCATATTTGAAAATCAAAACAATATCAAACCATATTCCAAACTCATAATAAAGAAATAATATATACATTTTGCATACTCAACCCGATTTGCAAAACAAATGGATAAAATAATATATATATATATATCATATATTTCAACTATAAATATATAGAGGCTGATTTTTATGGACATAAAAACTGAAGGGATATCAAGTCACTTACCTGAGGTGCTAGATTGAAACTTAAGCAACAAATCACTCAATTCTTTTAATATCCTAATAATTCAAGAAATATTCAAAAATCAAAATTTACCCTGAAAACATAAACTTTACAAGACAAACCTTCCGTGATTCATCTTAAGCAAATTGGGTTATGTGGCAACCTTTTCAACAATTCAAAATTATTTAAAAAGTATTTTCTTTTAGCAAATAAAATAAATATTCTTTTAATATAGCAAAATGCCTAAAATTGAGTATAAATATGGAATTGAGGATTCAAACATAAAAATCAATAGCAATATAAATTTTTATAAATATTTAATTTTTAACATTTAATAATAATCATTTTTTTGGTAAATTTGAATATAATTTAATAACCCTTTAATAATATTAATAAATAGAATTAACATAGTAAAAATATATTAAAATAAATAAAAATTCATTAAAATAATATAACTAAAATTCAAGTAATTTATATCTAAATACATCAAATATTGGCTGGAAATAGTTTTTAAAATAATTAAAAATAAAAATTTCTAAGTTCTAAAATTTTTGCATTTTGTGATCATCTAGCTTACTTTGAGCCACAAAATCTCTAATATCTTATAGTTTCTAGTGACAAAGGAAAGCATTAATTTAAAGTAGGAATGTAATACTATAACTTAAAATTTCATTTCAGCAAAAATGATTTCTAAAAGCCTAAGTTTCAAACGCCAAAACTTTGAAAACAACCCAAATTTTTTTGGATTTAAGATTTATGAAACCTATTTTGGGGCTTTGATTCTTTTAGCTTATAAATCTTCCAAATAAACCAATTATATCACTAGAAATATCACATTTCGTATTATCATCAACCATCGAAAAAAGGAGTTCCAGCAGTTCAAATTGGACGTTTGTAATTGTCAAAAACTCAAAAATAAAAAATTTTAAACTTTGAATTCTCCTAAATTACTTAATCAAATGAAGTGTCACATATACCAGTAGAAAGGTCTTGAAGAGACCTTTCCATTAGTACCCACAATTTCATTAGATTGTCATTAGAAAATTTTCGGAATATTTTTTAAAATGAAAAGATACAAAAATATAGGTTTAGATTTGTAGAAAATTGCACAAAACATGAAAATTCTAAGAGTTTTAAGCAAAATATTACCTTAATCAGTCATTTCTATGATTGATTTGCCCTGTCTCTTTCTCTTTTCTTCTTATCGAGTGTTTATTAAAGTTTTTCTTTTTTTATTATTGTCAGAGAAAACTATCGACAAAAACTATCGATAAGTTTTTTTTTCTTCTCTTTTAGTTGTTTTTTTTTTTTTTACACTAATGATACTTATGGACTGGGTCACTGATTAAGCTATAATAACTTGGGCTTGCATTTTACATACTTCCCTACTTAAAAGAATTTGATCCTCCAAATTCAAAATCCGTACCTCAGTTTATTTGTTTCAATTTAATGTCACATGACATCCTCCTCTTAAAAAATTCATAGTGTATCACTTTAATAGCTTCAATCAAGTTTTTTCCTTATTGTTCTCACGTAGCCAAATCGATATAAACTCCAATATATATAAATATATCCATTATAGCCTAATAAACAAATATTCTAAATATTTAATCTCAATTCTTGTTCCAAGATGCAATCCCTAGGCATAAATTTCCTACAAATTCTATATTGTCGAAGTGTACATAATACACAACATAAATCGTAGCTAGGAAAAATCACCTTAATATAATTCCAACTATTCAAATGATTCTTTAATAACAAAATAAAATATAACAATTATGCCACAATTTCACAACTCTTCTAGAATCTCAAATTTTTAAGTATCAAAATATATAATCTATTCACTATTAACCTATAATCATTCTCTAATTTAAAAGAATTCATTATTTGCTAAATTAGCAATAACCCAAAATCTGTAATTTAAATTGAATCATGCTTTCACTGTGTACTCTAGTATTCTACTTAAATATAACTCAAAAACATCAATTTGACTTTATAGTATTTCTTGCATCAGTAATACCACTTATCCATTATCTCTTACAATAAAGTTTCTAATTCATTCCAAAAAATATGTCCACGTATATCCTTAAATCCTAGTAACAACGTCACTAATTAGCTACCTCAAAGGCATCATATACTAATTCTTTTTTTTTTTCCTATCATAAAATTTTTACTTAACCATTGTAGGATTGTGATAAATGTCAAACCAATACAATTGATTGTATCCATAAATTCACCACAAAAATCTAAACATAAAACTTTGAGTTCGTGATACAACTCCTTGTTCACATATTATTACTTTCCTAATTTCAATGATCAGATTCCACATATTCATTTCACCATTCAACAGGCTTATAACCATCTAATATCTCAAATTTTCCTTCAAGAAAGTATTTATTTATTAGCTTCAAGTAAATGTCAAAAATCTATTTACAACAAGTAATCTTTTTATCAAAATTTCAATCAATATACTTCAAGAGTATAATTGATATAAAAAATATAGTTGTAAAACCACCCAAATATATTGCATTATATTGTAATTTTCTTAAATTCTTCGAAATCACATCTATACTCAAAATTTCCAAATAATAAAATCGTCGTTAAAATTGACTTTATCATTCTAAAAGTCATTCTTTGTACTTATAACATGTAATCTTTATTCACAAAATACATCATAGGCATATGATAAGTGTAATTTCCATTAAACATTATTCATCAATTCTCATATTGCCCTTTAATTTGAAATTATAATCACAACCTAATCATATTGACCATTTCAAATTCCAACCACTCCAAAATAGAAATAAAAAGATCAACTTTAAACAATTTCATGGAACACCAAGTCACATAATCAAGCTTATAATTTTTTCTTTTGACTGACAAAATATTTCTTATCAATATAGTCATCATAAATTGTAACGATGATCAAGACAATGCTATAGATCATATCTTAAGTTTCTTGCCACACAAATTCAGACATAGTCCATTGAGTATCCAATATAACTCCAATTCATATATAAATAGCTTTTGATTTCTATAGGCCAATTATCAAATAACAATCAAAATCTTCACCAAACTTATAGGCTTATAGCATCATAATGTTCCAAAATTTCCTTGTAGTCCAATATGTCCTCTATACTTATTTCACAACGATTTAGTCTTAGCAAAATATAATTTCGTAATTCTTAATACTCAGTCAAAATCCACTTTTTTTAATGACATTTTTCAATGACTGCAACCTTAGTTTCCATTCACTAATCATAACATATGTCTTATACCATAATAAGTGATATTCTCTATTAACAAACAAACTCATATTATGTTTTAATCAAAAATCATAATCACTATTTTATCACACGACCATTAATAAATCCTTTGCCTTCCAAGTATAAATATAATTTTTCACACTTCAAGCTAATTACATAAGATTCTAACTCTTGTCATCAATGACAGATAATTTTCAATAAAATAAAATATATCAATATGGACAAGTGTCCTTATTTATGTATATAATGCTATTTACCATAAGTACAATATAATAAACAAAATCCATGAAGTTAGATTTCAAAACCGTAATACCATACCCATATAATTGTGATACCCCAACCCAAATAATAATTAGGCTGGACTATTACTAAAGCCTATTAAGTTAATTAAGAGATTAATTAGTAAAAAAAAAAGGGGTTGAAGTATTATATGAAAGAAAACCTAGCCATCGTGAAACCAAAAAAAAAATAAGAGTTCTTCCTTCTCATCTTTCTTAGGGTTAGAAAGCAAGAAAAATTAAGTTAAAGATTTAGAATTGGAGGCTACGATCAAGTTTATACCCTAAAGGTGAGTATATGCTCTCTTTTTATTTAAGAAAAAAATATCATGTTGATTGCTATTATTTGGAGTTGAAGTTTTGAGAGAAAAACTAAGAAATCTTTCATTAATCTTCATGATCTATTTGGGTAAATTATTGGGCTTTGTTTATTTCATGTTCTTAAGATTTAATGATGATTATTGAATGGAGTTTAAAGGCTGAAAGTGGAGATTTGAATTTTTAAAGATTAAAGAAAAAATTTTGTTTTAGGATAAGACTCTATGATCTACAATAGTGAATTAAAATAGAATTATGTATTAATTGATAGATTATTGCTATGATTGTTATATATCGTTGGAAAACGTGTTGAATCTACTTTCTTATGAAATAAACAGAAGTTGAATCTGAGTTTTCTATGAAGAGCTGTCTCATTTTTACCTAAGGATGTGCAGGCTACCTAGTAGCAGCAGTAGGGAGGAATTACGAAATTCCTTTTAATTTTTATACAAGGATCTACAGATTAAGCCATATATTTTGGAAAGCTTATTAAGTCTACTTTCCAATGAAATAAGCAGAATTGAATTTGGAGTTTCTTATGAATAAATATGTAATTTTTACGAAAAGGTATACAAGCTGTTTAGCAGCAACATATTATATGGATTGCAAAAATTATTATAATTAATCTACATGGAATCATGAGATGGACCATATATGATTAGAAATCTTGTCGAGTCTATTTTCTAACGCATTAAAAAAAATTAAGTTTGAATTAGACATCTTGAGATATGGTCATTTTAGTTAAAGTAGCATAGGTTGTCAGAATTAGTTACTCGAGTTATTTCTTATTTAAATTAATTGTTTTGGTATTAATGGTCTCAAATAGGTCGATTAATTACTATTGTGTTGAAATTATCTTGAATAGGCTGTTAATTATTTGGGGAAAAAAACTAAGTGGTGGAATCAAAAAGAGGTAAGTAGAATCTCATACACTTTGCTTGTTTTTGAACCTATGTATATATATATATGTTTCTAAATGAGAAATGTTTTATTTCATTATTTTCAATATATGAAAATAGGATCAAGCACATGATTATTTTGTGTTTTTGCTATGTAAATGATGGATCATGCTTATGAATGAAATGAGAAAATGATTTATGTTTAAAGAATGATTTTATGATAGCTACGTTTTTTCATCCCTGGAAAGTAGGATCATCGACACCAGAACTAACTCTACAACTCTAGCTAACAGGTTATAGTAGTTAGCATGGACAAGACCATACGACCCTGCTAACAGGTTATAGTAATTAGCGTAAGGCCTTGGCTAGCGGGTTATAATAATTAGCAATGATTATGATGATGAAATTATCAATACAGTCAATGTCACCGGTTATAGTAGTGACCGTAGCTAATGATAAACTAATGATAATGATTATTTATGATGATTTTAAAGATTGATCCATGATTTGGTTTGATTACGATATTTGAATGGTAGCATATTTTACAATGATTTATGAATTGACAAGTTTTTGTATTGATTTATGAATTTACAAAATGTTTGATAGAAAGATGATCTTTGAAATGTTTTGACATTATGATTTAAAAAATATTTTGAATGATTTATATGATATGTATGAAAATCATACTTGATCCAGTAAGGTGTGAAAGCCTATACTTGCTGAGCTGTGGTTTACTCATTCTCCTTTTACTTTTTCTTTACAAATGAGTAAGTGATAAGTTTGCTTAGTTTTGTGAAAGCTAGAAGTTCAAATGGGAAAGATTACTTAGGCATCAGAGACAATGTTGGCTAATGAAATCTTATGAAAAAATTTTGTATTTTATATGATTTGTATTTGGATATTTAGAGATGTATCATTAGTTAGATTAAAGATATGGATTTTACTTGACAGATTATTATATTGAAGAATTTTAGAATAGTTAAGAAAGAAAGTTTCGTATTACTTTAGGGTTATACTTCAAGGTAATATGACGGTGTTGCATCTTGGTCTTAGGACACATAAAGTGGTATTAGAGCTTAAGTTATGATCTTTAGAGAATTTGTAAGAGTTAGATTACGATGAGATTTTCTTTAAAAGCCTAAGTTATGTTTCTTGAAGATTTTTTAAGAGTTCAGGTAATGATCTTTAAATTATATGAGATATTAATGAGCTTATAGTATGATTTTGAAGATTTTTTAAGAACTACAATCATGATCTTTAGATATTTCTAAGAAGTTAGATTATGATAATTAGATTAACAGTGATTTTTCAAGAATGTAGCTTATGATTTTTAGGTTGAAAGAGATTCTATAAGTATGGTTATGATCCAAATACTATGTAAAAATTTTTAAGAATTTAGATGATGACCTTTGGATAATGTGATGATTTTTCAAAGACATAACTTTGATCCATAGACTATAGTGGTGAGAATAAGTAAGTGATTCGATGAATTTTGGAGTAGTTAAAGTTTCAATGAATTTTAAAGAATCAATGATTCAATGAATTCTTGGTGTAATTATTTTGGTTGATATTTACATATTGCTTTTGGATCTTGTAGTTAAGAGAAAATGTAATTACTTTGATATAATACAATTTTATAAGTTGAAGAGATTTTCGACGCGACTTATAATGAAACATATTTTATGAGTTAAAGGAATATTTAAGAGAACGAATTGATCATTGGATATCTTATGGGTTTGAGAAAAGACCTTCAACTTAATGAGATTTTGAAGTATTTGATAAGTGTAAAGTGAATCCTTAATCATGGATTAAGATTGGAATATGAGTGTGCATTGTTGGAATTAGAAATATAGACTACTAGAGTTTGAATGGAATAATGTTTTGAAATTTTGAAGTAATTATTTATGGGTTATAATGTTTGAGAATTTGTCTTGGTGGATTTAGTCCAAAATGTGACAATTATGGTAAATATTTTAATACACGTAAAGAAGGATATTCACTTAATTTGATTCTATATTTTTATTGAAAAATTATTTAAGATTTGATCATGCGAGTTGGACGTTTGTATAATTAATTTGAAGTTTGATTATTGAATTCCTATTTAGGGTGTACTGATTTTTTTTTTTAGTGGCTAAAGTGAATAATTTGTGGTTATAGTTTCTAATTGAAGTATACTATTGAATTCTTTCAAATTTTATTTTTATGGAGAACATTGCCTGTTGTGGTATAGGGCTGTGTACTTAGCAGGGAATTAAATTTGTGGATAAAAATTAATATTGTGGTTATCTAGATGATTTAGTAAGGAAGTTGGTTTTGAAGGAGTAATCAACTTACAAAAAAATATATATGTTTTAGCTAAGAATGATTGGTTGAAATCTTACAAGGGCAAAAGATTAGTTGAAATCTTACAAGTGATGATTTTGTGTACTTGATGATGCTAAGCATGTATTCGATTTTAGAGAAATTTGAGAAATTTTTTTGAAATAATGTGATGTTTTTAGTTGTTGTTTATAACTATACTTTCAGTATGAATTCAAGTATTTAGAGTTTTTATTGTTTAAATTTTACAAGAGAATTTTACTTTTCGATTATGATGCATGGGTTTTGAATTTGACTCATAAATGATAGCAATATATTTGGTAAAAAATATTTTGAGACATTATGATATTTGTAGGGATTATGAAGAATCAATTGTTATATGATAATTGGTCTATTAAATCAGAAAGAACAATATTCGAAATTAGAGATAACTTTGATAACTAGAGATTTATGTTTGAATTTACATGGTGTAAATTTATGGATATGATCTATTACATCGATTTCATATGTTTTATAATCGTTAATTGATAGAAAATTTTATATTGTCAGTAGAAAAGAAACAAAAATTTAAGTACTATGTGATATCTTTTTGGAGACTAAAAGATTTGATGATACTAGTATTCAACTTTAAGGTTGTATATGGTTATGAATACTCGGCGTAAAGTGAATTACATAAAAATTTGTGGACATATATTTTTCTTGTTACGAAACAATGTTATGAAAGTAAATTTGTTTGAATTTTATTGGAAGTAAATATCAAAGTGTACGGTGGAAGCTTGATTTGATTTAAGTTCTAAATTGTTATGCTATTGTTAGTTAAGAAAATGATGAATCTTTAATAAATAAGGACTAATGGATTTTGGATAAGAATATTTTATTTTCCTTCTAGTTTTAGAACTTTATCATTGATAGACATTCTTTTGAGCATGCTTATCTTGTAACTTGAAGAAAAAAAAAATTTATGTAGCAATAGTCATAAGACAAATATCCAATGATTCATTTTGAGGTTTTTGTATGGAAGTAGATCTAAGTCTTAAACTTATTGTGATAAGGACAAAGAAAAAAAACTTTTATTTCTTAAGTTTATGGAACAAATGGTTGATAAATTTTGGTTAATTAAGTAATGGTTTCAAGTAAGCAAAAGAATTATACCGAAATTCAGATATAAGATTTGTACCTTCAAGTGGTTCATCATTTGTACTCAAATGTATCATCATTTGTACTCAAATGTATCATCATTAAAGGTGTCACAAGGATTATAAGTAAGAAAGGTTAAGTTTGCATTATGTAAGGACATTTGAAGTTCTTGGTAAAGTGAAAAAAGTTCAAAATAAAGAATACTGTCACCTCTGATATCTAGTGTACATGATGAATCTATGCTAAGAGAATATCTTGATAGAAGCTATGTGGTTGGATATGAGTATTTAAAAATTCAAGATGATATAAGCTTTAACATATTGAAATTATCTTTTTCGAATGATTGATTGGAAAGAACAAGTTTTTGGGGCAAAATGATTACTTTTATCAAAGTCTAATAAGACAATCATACGACAAGAAAAGTGATTACAAAAATAAAGAAATAAGATGTGGATGTAAATCAAGTTTCAAGGATGAAACTTTTATAATAAGGAGAGAATGTGATACCCTAGCCCAAATAATAATTGGGTTAGACTATTACTAAAGCCCATTAAGTTAATTAAGAGATTAATTAGTAAAAGAACAAAGGGCTGAAGTATTATATGAAAGAAAACTTAGCCATCGTGAAACAGAAAGGAAATAGGAGTTCTTCTTCCTCATCTTCCTCTAGGTTAGAGAGCAAGAAAAATCAAGTTGGAGATTTAGAATCAGAGTTTGCAATCAATTTTATCCCCTAAAGGTGAGTATATGCCATCTTTTTATTTAAGAAAAAAATATCATGTTGATTGCTATTATTTAAAGTTGAAGTTTTGAGAGAAAAACCAAGAAAAATTATGAAATCTTTCATTAATCTTCATGATCTATTTAGGTAAATCATTGGGCTTTGTTTATTTCACATTCTTAAGATTTAATGATGATTATTGAATGGAGTTTAAAGGTTGAAAGTGGGGATTTGGGTTTTAAAGATTAAAGAAAAAATTTTGTTTTACGATGATACTATATTATCTGCAATAGTGAATTAAAATAGAATTATGTATTAATTGATAGATTATTGCTATGATTATTATATATCATTGGAAAGCATGTTGAATCTACTTTCTAATGAAATAAACAGAAGTCAAATCTAAGTTTTTTATGAATAGTTATCTAATTTTTACCTAAGGATGTGCAGGCTGCCTAGTAGCAGCAGTGGGGAGGAATTTCGAAATTCCTCTTAATTTTTATACAAGGATTTACAAATTAAACCATATATGCTTGGAAATCTTATTGAGTCTACTTTCTAATGAAACAAGCGGAATTGAATTTAGAGTTTCTTATGAATAAATACATAATTTTTATGAGAAGGTATACAGGCTGTTTGGCAGCAGCATGTGACGTAGATTGCAAAAATTGTTATAATTAATCCACAAGGAATCATGAGATGGGCCATATATGGTTAGAAAGGTTGCGAGTCTAGTTTCTAACACATTAAAAAAAATTTATTTCTGAATTAGATATCTTGAGATATGGTCATTTTAGTTAAAACAGTGTAGGTTGTTAGAATTAATTACTCGAGTTATTTCTTATTTAAATTAATTGTTTTGGTAGAAGTGGTCTCAAATAAGTTGATTAATTACTATTATGTTGAAATTATCTTGAATAGGTCATTAATTATTTGGAGAGAAAAACTAGGTGGTGGAATCGAAAAGAGATAAATAAAATCTCATACATTTTGCTTGTTTTCGAATATGTGTATATATATATATATGTTTCTAAATGAGAAAATGTTTTATTTCATTATTTTTTATATATGAAAATAGGACCAAGCACATGATTATTTTATGTTTTTGCTATGTAAATGATGGATCATGCTTATGAATGAAATGAGAAAATGATTTATGTTTTAAAGAACGATTTTGTAATAGCTACATTTTTACATCCCTGGAAAGGGGGATCATCGACACCAGAACTAGTTCTACGGCCTTGGTTAACAAGTTATAGTAGTTAGTATAGACATGATCATATGGCCCTGCTAACAAGTTATAGTAGTTAGCGTAAGTGTCACGGACCTAAGGGGGAGTCCTAAATCCCACATCGAACATAATAGGAGGGTCACTGGGGTATAAAAGGGTTCACACCACCTCTGCCTTGTGAGGCATCTTTTGTAGGACAAAACCATAAGGTCAGGGGGGCCAGAACGGACAATACCTCACAAGGGTGTGAACCGTGACAGGAAGGCTGATCTGGGACACCGGAAGGGTGAATGCCCGGGTCCCAGAGCCGCGCGGGTTCTAAGCTTAAGTCTCGACCCGTGACAAGTGGTATCAGAGCCAGTCCTATACCATTCGATCTACGCCAAGCACCTCGAGGGAGGTAGGCAGGGTGGACAGCCTCCGTGACGAGGGCGTCACGATGTTGGGTGCGGGAGAATGTCACGACCTAAGGGGGAGTCCTAAATCCCACATCGAACATAATAGGAGGGTCACTGGGGTATAAAAGGATTCACACCACCTCTGCCTTGTGAGGCACCTTTTGTAGGACAAAATCGTAAGGACAGGGAGGCCAGAGCAGACAATACCTCACAAGGGTATGAACCATGGCAGGAAGGCTGATCTGGGACACCGAAAAGGTGAATGCCCGGGTCTCGGAGTCGCGCGGGTTCAGAGATTAAGTCTCGACCCGTGACATAAGGCCCTGGCTAGTGGGTTATAATAGTTAGCAATGATCATGAGAATGAAATTATCGATACAGCCAATGTCACGGGTTATAGCAGTAACCGTAAATAATGATAAACTAATGATAATGATGATTTTAAAATATTGATCCATGATTTGTATATAAAGATGATTTATGATGAAATTTAATGATTGATCCATGATTTGGTTTGATTACGATATTTGAATGGTAGCATATTTTGCAATAATTTATGAATTGATATGTTTTTATATTGATTTATGAATTTACGAAATATTTGATAGAAAGATGATCTTTGAAATGTTTTGACATTATGATTTGACGAATGTTTTGAATGATCTATATGATATGTATAAAATGATACTTAATCCGGTAAGGTATGTGAGCCTATACTTGCTGAGCTGTGGTTTACTCATTCTCTTTTTACTTTTTCTTTACAGATGAGTAAATGATAAGTTTGCTTAGTTTTATGAAAGCTAGAAGATCAAATGGAAAAGATTACTTAGTCGTCGAAGACAATGTTGGCAAATGAAATCTTATGAAATGATTTTGTATTTTATATGATTTGTATTTAGATATTTAGAGATGTATCATTAGTTGGATTAAAGATATGGATTTTACTTGGCATATTATTTTATTGAAGAATTTTAAAATAGTTTAAGAAAGAAGGCTTCGTATTACTTTGAGATTATACTTCAAGGTAATATGATTATGTTGCGTCTTAGTCTCAGGGCGTGACAATAATAATCAAATTTTGGTAAATCATTGAGAAGTCAATTCTTATCATCAAGTTATGTATTACTCATTGAAATCAAAATCGCACTAATATTATCAAAATCCTCATTTGCATAATAATTTCTATTGACTCTAACTGTAAGTTTTAAAAAAATTGTAATCTATAAAAGAAAATTTACAATTAATAATAATAAATATCTCAAAGCCTCATATCAATTCTTATCAATCTAAATTTTCATAGTTTATATGGACATAAATATTTCATATCCATGATAAAAAAGAATTCAATAAAAATCTATTACAAAACTCTAAAATCTTAATTGATCAAAAATCTAACTTCAATATCATAACACCTCAAAAGTTCCAAATCATTCTATACAATAACTCTTAAGCTTAAAATATCCAATTTATATAAAAATCCCACCAAAGTCACTTCATTTAAAGACATATCACTTCATCGCTTTTCTAATGTTTCATACTTTAGCTCTAAATGGTACAATAAATATCATGATTAAAAATTCATCAAAATCCATAAGCAAACACAAAACAAACCACCAAAAAGTGAAAATTTCAACCTCAATTTTATAAGATCTCCAAAGATAAAAATATATATATATATATTCTCCACTTACAGCTTATCAAATCTTCACACAAAAATCACTTACAGCTTATCATTACTCATAATCAAATTTATCAAACTTTCTCCTCATCACAATTCCAAAATTGATGTCTAAAAATAATTGGATTAGAAATCTAATATCCATAAAATCACGAAACACCAAAATCTCCATGGATTGAAAATCTAATCTGTCTCAAAGTCATAAATTTTTGAAAGATCAAAGCCACCCATTTCACCTAAATCACAATAGAATCATTTCACTTACAACCATTGATAGTCCTTATCAAGCTAATCTAAAATTTTTCCTTAGTACAAATTTTAAAAATTTTAAAAAATAATACCTCCATATTAATCAAACAAAGTTATCTAAAATCTCCAAGAATCACCAACCTAGCTCTAATACCACTAATATATCACGCCCAAAACCTAAACATTTCGGGCATAACAATGCCACATACTCATGAAACGAATCCCATAAATATGTAAGGCAATAGATATCATACTAATCAAACTCCAAAATACCATACTAAATCAAAATCAAACTCCAAAAGGTATTCGAAATTTATAGTCTACAAACCTAAGCCTCTAAAATTCATATATTACACTTTATCGAAAAAACAACAATATTCTAATTTTATTATATATACTCACATTACGAACTATATGACAACAAAGGATAGATGAAGTCTTACAGCATAATCTTTTGTTAAAACTAAGCCTTGAAAATGCAAATATCGAAATCTGAAAGGTAAGAAAAATTAAAGGAATGAATACGATAACTCAATAAGTAACTGGCATCCCTTCAGTTGGATTAAGCAAGCCATAAAACATTTAGGCCAAAACATTAACTAAATATTTGAAATATTTTGGATAATCTTGTATTCACAAACATATTTTCACAAAACATATTCTCAAAATCAGATTCTCAAATCAAAAAATGGAATCAAATATCACAAAATTATAAATTTATTAATCTCCCGTAACATACTACGACCATACTTAACCCCTATGATACGATTAAAACTCAAATTTTTCATTCAATTCAATGGGACAAAAATATATCAAAAACAATTGGATGGTTGCACTGAATAGTCATAATTAACCCGTTAATACAATGGGACAGAACAAATATCACAATAACCCTTTTAATGCAATGGGATAGAAGTATATCACTGATATTATGATGAACAAAAACCATTACTCTCAATTGATGGCACGGTTCGAAATTGGTATTGATATCACAAAATACATGTCAACATGGCTAACAATTAACCCCCATTAGCAGGGTGAGAACATAGTCATAATAGGAAACAAAAACCAAAATATATTTTCAGATTACCCAGCGTATACAAATTTAATATTTATAAATTTTTTTTAAAACATAATCTATACAAAGTAAATTTCATAATCATTCCAAAGTAAATTTTCATATTCCAACAAATGATGCATATATAAATATACCATTACGAAATCATATTCGAAAATCAAAATAATATCAAACCATATTCCAAACTCATAACAAAGAAATCATATATACATTTTGCATGCTTAACCTGATTTGCAAAACAAATAGACAAAACAATATATATCATATATTTCAGCTTTAAATATATTGAGGCTAATTTTTAGGAACATAAAAACCGAAGGAATATCGAGTCACTTATCTAATGTGCTAGATCGAAACTTAAGCAATGAATCACTTAATTCTCTTAATATCCTAATAATTCAAGAAATATTCAAAAAATAGAATTTATCTTGAAAACATAAACTTTACAAGGCAAATCTTCCACAGGTCATCCTAAGCTAATTGGGTTGTTGACAACCTTTTCAACAATTCAAAATTATTTGAAAATATTTTCTTTTAACATATAAAACAAATTTTCTTTTAATATAGCAAAATGCCTAAAATTGAGTATAAATATGTAATTAAGGATTAAAACATAAAAATCAGTAGCAATATAAATTTTTATAAATATTTAATTTTTAACATTTAATAGTGATCATGTTTTTTGTAAATTTGAATATAATTTAATAGCCCTTTAATAATACTAATAACATGGAATTAACACAATAAAATATATTAAATAAGTAAAAATTCATTAAAAATAATATAACTAAAATTCAAGTAATTTATAACTAAATATATCAAATATTGGCTGAAAATAGTTTTTAAAATAATTAAAAATAGAATTTTCTAAGTTCTGAAATTTTTATATTTTGTGATCATCTGACTTAATTTAAGCCACAAATTGTCTAATATCCTACAGTTTTTAGTGACAAAGGAAAGCATTAATTTAAAGTAGGAATGTAATACTACAACTTAAAATTTCGTTTTGGCAAAAATGATTTCTAGAAGCCTAAGTTTCAAAGGCCAAAACTTTGTAAATTATCACAAACAACCTAGATTTTTCTAGGTTTCAAATTCATAAAGCTTACTTTAGGGTTTCGATTCCCTTACCTTATAAATCATCTGAACAAACCAATTATACTATCAGAAAGTTCATACTATAAAATCACCTAAATTTCAACCAAATCAACCACCAGAGTAGGAAGTTCCAGCGACTCGAAATTGGACGTTTAAAATTGTCAAAATCCCAAAAATCAAAAACTTTAAACATTCATTTTTCTTAAATTACTTAACCAAATAAAGTACCACACATATCATTTTGCTAGATTGTCACCGAAAAGTCATTGGAATATTTTAATAAAATGATACAAAAATATAGGTTGGGATTTGTAAAAAATTACATAAAACATAAAAATTTCAAGAGTTTTAAGCAAAATCTTACCTTAAGTAGTAATTTCTAGGATTTATTTACTATACCTCTTCCCTTCTTCTTCTTCTCTTCAAGCGTTTTTTAAAGTTTTAAGCAAAATCTTACCTTAAGTAGTAATTTCTAGGATTTATTTACTATATCTCTTCCCTTCTTCTTCTTCTTCTCTTCAAGCGTTTTTTAAAGTTTTCTTTTTTTCTTTTCTTTTAGTTTTTTTTTAACACTAATAGTACTTATAGGTTGGATTACTGATTAGGCTATAATAATTTGGGCTTGGATATTACACTTTTCTTATTCTTATTCCCAGGCTGTGGCTCTTATGAAAACAAAAACAAACAAAAAAAAAAGATATTGTTTGATTTGGATGATGACTCTTGGTTCTGATGTACAGTTTCACAAGAATGAATGTTGTTGATTTGCTCTATTACTGATCTTCTTTTTTGGTTTTTTCGTTTCATTTCCTAATGGATCATGTCACACGTTTTCTTATATCCGACAGTCAGCATATCTTTGAGCCAAATTTACAACCTTCCACATGAACAGTTCAACATCCATTGCAAGGTTCCCAAATTTCTGTCAGAGTTTGGGCTCACTTGTCAGTATTTGAATATAAAAGAAAATTATAACAAGAGAAATGTAAAAGATTTTAAACTCTGTACCATCAGTGTCTGATTCAAGGAAAATTTACTTTCAGTTTTGTTATTGCTATATTTAACAGTATTAGCACAGTATCAGGACAAGTTTACAAGAAAAATGTAAGAATATTGAAGCATAACTATGCAAATCTCAAGTTCATCAAATCCCAATCTCTTAGATTCAAGTCATACCTAAATCTTGTGAGATAATGTGGAGATATGGATTTGTCTAAAAGTGTTTGAAATGAAAAGAAAATAAGCATCCACGTTTGAACAACCCTTCACCTGGAAAATGCACTGAGCATTTAATTCAATGGTTCGAAGAATAGGGTTTAAATATCCCTTTCCTGACAAAAAAAAAAAAAAAAAGAGTATAGACCTGAAAACGTGGGGCAAGTGATGTAGTTATGAATAGCCTTTAATATTAAAGAGGCTAGAAGAAAGAATCAGAAAGCAATCCCTCCATCTCCATGCAGATATTGGAATTAGGCCCAATGATGCAGCAGAAAAGCAGACAGGCAGAAATAGGCCATGCTTCCTCCCTCTATGTCACATTCTTAAGCAGACAATACATTTGTCTCCTTCCTTGTAATCTTGGTCTTCACTTTGGTCTATCAATCTTTTTAAATTTTTAGTGCTTTTGGTCAAAAAAGAAAGATCTGCTAATAAGATACTAATAATCAGCTCATTATAACCATCCTCACAAGCATGCTCTTCCTTTTCTCTATGCATTCCCTTTTTAATAAAAAAACAAAGCAGTTCAACAGTTCAAGTGCTGTCTAGAAGAAGCCTGACACTGACGATACAATATGTAAGCATCTATGATGAGTTCAACAAGCTTCTTTTTTTTTTTTTTTTTCTGTTTCTTTGTGTAGAGGTCAATTGAGATTTGATGACATTTTCCATAAAAGTCCAAACAAGAGATGGATCATGGAAGAAGGTGAGGAAATTCATCCTGGTTTTGGTGCCTTTCAATGTTGGTTCGGTCCCTACCACATGAGAAACCGTGGCCTGTTGTCAAAAAACCTCTCCTTCAAAATCTCTTCAAACCAGTGTCTTTTTCCAGTCTTGTTCAGTCAATTTCTTGTTAAAGACAATGTCGGGTTTTCTCTTTCGATACAAGGATCAAAACGTGCAATGCAGCTACTAGCCGAGTTGCCCTAATTGCCGTGGGGTTCACTTAAGGACATCCTCAAGCAAAATGACCAAAGGCATCATCTTTTAAACTGGATATGTGTACCCAGGACATCCATGTTAGTAACATGCAGCTTTTTCTTTTTATCAACCCAAGTTGTTCATGAAAGCCAGACGACCCTCTTTCCAGTGTTTCCCCTCATGGACTTTCATCCCCCACTTCTTTCTTTTTAAACCCGATTCTGATAATATACTTATCAGCAGACCAACATGGTTTTGGAACAACATTTCGCATTTTACTACAAATAGGAGGAACCAACATTTGGTAATGGAAAAGGCTTAAAGCAATCTCGTTTCCCACGTTCTCTCAGCAATCAAACGCTTTATTGTCTATTATGGTTTTCGGCTTGAAATCACCCACATAGTTGTTTCGATGTGCGTGTTTAGATAAGTCTACAGGATACGTCGGCAAAACATCATTTTTTACATTCCATGATCGTGAAAAGCATCCACAATTGTGAAAGATAAAATAAATTTATTGGCAGCTGAAGAGAGCTTTAGATATTTATGCTGTTTGGCAGAAACAGAAACAATTGCAATGCATGTCCAGCTACAGAGCCTAGTACATTTTATCAACGAGATGCTGAATATTAATCACTCCTCAACATAAACCAAGATCATTTTCATGAGTTTGTAAAAGATCCAAATCAAGCCTCTATGATACTTAATTTCTAATATCAACCAAAAGAAAGACAACCAGAGAACAATAAAAGCAAATGCATGTTGACAACGCAAGAATGACATTTACTATTGTAACTGGCTTACTAACAGTTGGGAGTTATAACATGTGCTACTTGGTTTTTTAGTCAATGCTGAATTCTACCCGGATAACACTTGGAAAAGCCGAGTAAAACAGATGAGATGCAACATCAGCAAAGTAGCTGTAAGGTACAAGACATGGTAGACAGATGTAGCACCCATGAATAAAAACAGTCGGAGAATCGTGTCGCAGAGTAATTCGATGGTAGAACGATGAGAGACGGGTTTCAGAGTGAAGTCCAAATAGACTAGTACACTATCTCTGGTCAACTAAGAAATCTATACCATAAACTTGTATGAAGTGACAACAAATCCTGCGTTGAAGGTACCAGGGGATCACCAAGAGGACTCACCAGTCTCCTCTTTCTTCCCCTGGACCCTCCCTTTCTAGTTATTGTCTCAGATCATCTTTCCGAATGAAAGATATGTCCTTAAAGCCAGTATGATTCCTCAAAATAGCTTCTAATACGGCTGAAAGTGAAAATTTTTAAACATGGAATTGTTTCTATTACAAAGCACCGGTTAGCCTCAGAGTGATTGATCAAAATTCCACAGGTGAATTGAATTAATTCATTGAAGAAATCGTTGTGGTATAGCATATGCAACAACAGGGCAAGCTCAAAATCCTGGATTTTCAAATTCTACAACAAAAATAGATTGCTGCCTTGACAATACGCTTCCATTCCATAATCTCCTCCTGCCACCCAAGTTTAACCATTGTTTATTAAACAGATTTAAAAATATTGCTAACAAAAAGCGTTACAAAGTTTAATACAGGTCATTTTTCACCTAACTCCACTCTACTGACAGAATCATTGAAGTGAGAGCAAGAGGAGAGTCTAAATCTGAAGTCCCCGGTAAACCTTTCCATTACACAAACTCTCAGTGATGTTTTAAGGTATCAGAAACCTTTTATAACACAAGTTCCAACTAATGATTGAAGGTAAAAAAATTATATACTTCTACACGGTAATACCAGTGGCTATCAAGGGCTCTAGTTTTGAAACTTCTCAACAAGACATCAACAAGTTACAAGTGCCAGCTTGGATGTTGCTATATTAGGGCAATTTAACATACATTAGCTTCTATTCCAAGAACCTATACCAGAACTAAAAATTCCAAGTGATTATATTGACACATGAGCAAGTATTCAAAGTAGTTCATAAGCAAAGCTTCACTCACATTAAGGAAATGTCCTCATAACAACAGATTTGTTTACAGACAACAGCAATTTATTTCTCAAACCATCAGAAAACGTATCAATTTTCTGGTTTACAGAAAAATAGAAGAGAGGAGCATAGAATGCACAGGCTATGTTACTTGGACTTGGACTTTAGTGTCAGATACAGGTAAGAGTCGGACACAGGTACGTTCAATTCCTCCTATGGTTTTCCTGACGGTGACCTCCACACCATGCATTTCAGATATGTGTCAGACTCCAGTACTTCATGGAAAATGAAGAGTCAAAGCTGCATGATACTTGGGTACAAACAGCAAGCAGAAAAATCATTAATTGAGCAAAAAGGAAGATTCTTCAGACATTTCAACATCCGGCACAAATTCTTTTACCATAGAATATTTGAAGTATGTATTAAAGTATGATTAAACTTGAATGTTCAGAAACTAGGGCAAAGAAAAAGCAAAGGTCCTTTTTCTGAAGCACCTTAAAATAAAGGTAGATGGCTACTTGATAGTATAAAACCCCAGAGTAATGAAGGTCTTCCTGACAGTTCAGAATATATGAATATTAAACTATGTTTAGCAAGGATTCAAAGAATGTATGTTCTTGCAAATAAAATCAAATAACTCAAGATAAGATATACGAAAGAGAAAGAAGTCAACTTTGTATCTGTTAAACATATTTGTATAGCATACTTTCAAGTTTAAAAATCATTAAAAGCATAGAGTCATTTGCTTTTATTAAAAATGGCTTTAAAAGTACAACAAACTTCAGAAAAAAGGGTCATAACCTCAAAACCAAATTATTCAACTGTTATTGACAATATGGTTTTCTTTCTTCAAATACCTTTTTCTTCTTTTTCTTTTTCTGAAAAAAAAAAAAATCAGAGTTCTTCCTCCTTGAGTTCTTTCTTCAAACACCATTATCATGTTATCCATCAAAAAGGATATCCTTACCTAACATATCAAGATATGTTATGCACAAAACTGATGCTTAGTCCCCTTTCCACAAATCTACACATACATGATATATATATTGATTGAACAAATAAAAATAAAAAATGATGAAATTGGACCATTAATAAGGAGCAACACAATTCTGATGCTCCAACATTGAACTTGAGGAGAGCTATAAAAAAAATGGCTAATTTTCAACAACATAAAATAGTGTTTGATTTCATCACTCAAATATTACTTTTGAAGATAACAAATTCACCAATTGTGCACCTGAAGCTCTGAACTAGTTCATCGAGCCAAGATATCTACTGATATTGCAGGAAAAGACAGCTAAACATGTTAGCACTAACATCTCCAACATGGATAACAAGCCGCTTAATGATTTTAGAGTTTCTTAAGGTGTATGGCAGCTTTTGCTAGTGTACAAAGCATGGCTGGTTAAGTAAATCATAGTTTGTGATTTTAGAGTTTCTTAAGGTGTATGGCAGCTCTGGAATGCCCCCTGCCTACTTAGCTGCCTAACTATTAGTTCTCTATTAACAATTTAAACTAATTGCAACATTTGATGTCACTTTAAGTAATGCAGGATTGTGGTTTGAACAGGCTTGCTATGATTAAGTGCCAGAAAATTTATTAGACGGAGAGATGCATCCTGTTGGACCAGGGACTATATTATCCTTCAAACATTGAACAATGGAACCAAAAGTGGATAAAGCAATGAGAATAGTCCAGTTTTAAAAGAGAAACTTGCCCACCTGAACCAGGTGTATCAGCATTTGCTCTCCAGATAATTCACCAACTTTTTCCAAATTTCCCGTGGATTTTACCTCAGTGTTTAACAATCCAATTTTTCTGCATTCATATTGTCAATTGATATTATTTTACTTTAAACTATTTCTAAATTTGTTGATACTTCTTGGAAGTAACAAAATCAAGAATCTGGCTATCTTGAGCACTACTGCCAAAGAAGCCGTCAATAGCAACAAAAACATCAGATAAACAGTAAGGGTGTTATTATCATCTAATTATAGATAATACAAGTTTATAAAAATTCTAAATTGTTCTCTCTAAATACTACTTTCCTTAATCATCACCATCAAAATCATAATTATAGAACGTAAAACACACTAACCCGTTATTAAAAAATCATATCTTTTTCAACCCAATTAAATGTGAGCCAAAATCACTAATCCCTCAGCTCTATCAAGTATGACAGATGAAGCAAAACAAAGCAAGAAAAAGATTTTGAGGTAAACCCATCTGAACCAACCTCATCAATCATCCAACTGTTGAAGCTCAGCCTTCAATTGCTCAATCTTGAGTCCCATTGAACGTTGCAAAGCCGCCTTTTCGGATTCGGGTAGCTTCCCCAAAAGCCCTTCAAACATGTCCAAAACCTCTTTAACAGCAGCACGAGCACATTCTGCTTCTTCGTTGAAATAAACAGTCTCTTTAGACTCCATTGCCATCTCTATCTCTTCTCTTGCCTCTGCAAACTTGAGGTTGATCGAGTCAACCTCCTTGTTCACATCCAACACAGATGCTGACTCAGTACTGTACTTCCTCAGGTTTTGGTGAATTGGGTGTTGAGTTTGTGAGGTTTGGGAGATTGGGTAGAGAAAAAGGTAGGGTTTTGAGTGGGAAAAAGTAGGTTTCGGTGATGGGACTGAGTTGGCAACGAGTTGAGCTGGAAAAGGTAAAAGCGAGTTAATGGGAAATGTCGATGTGGTCTGTGGAAATGATTGAAAAGGATGTCTCAAAAGGAATTTGTATAGGGAAATTTGTGAACGATTAGGCATTTCTGGAAAATTTTTTCAATTTTAATTCAACAGAGGTGAAGAAGAAGAAAGAAGACTGTTTTCAAAGGTGAGGAACAATTATTTTAATTTTTAAATGGAAAAGCTCTTTATTTGAGTGTTAAAATGTTAGGGTTAGGGAGAACGAAACGAGGGTTTGGACTCTACAATTTTGTTTAGTAAATTTTTTTTATTAGAAAATTAGGAGGTTTTCTTACGTTAAGATCAGGGTAAATGGTATTACATTAAATTTCAAAATACTCCAACGATTTTAAATCTTATAAATCCTATGTATTTTACTAACAATTTTATAATCTTTTTATTTGTCATAAGCCACAGCCTCATGACATGAGAAAGAGTAATTGAACAGGAAAAAATAGTTAAAAAAGAAGGAATGTAATTTGTATAAAAACAAAATTGATAACTTGTGGTCAGACGCAGAAACTTTTGTGCTTACGAGCATTGACCACCCTCGCTTGGTTCTCAATGCCACTCCGTCTGGGATAGGTTCAACTATTATCGAGAGAAGTCGGTTACCTAAAACCAAACCACCAAGTCGATTCAGGTTGAAAGCAAAAATGCAAACTAATCAAGTTTTGCATTGCATGCTGAAAACCAGTGAAGGTCAATGTTCACCGAAACCCAGAAGCCTATAAATTTCTTCACCCACTGCTCACGGCTCGCCAATTTATCTTCACACCAGCACCACCACTTAACTCGTCTCAATCTGGCCTCGCAGGCAGCAGTTATACATCTTCTATGCGCTTTTGCGTTGATCAAGTGCGCTTCCCACTCGCGCAAACTGCGTCGTCAATGGGGAGCTTGCCATGAATTTTTAGATGAAGATCGTGCCATTGAAATAAACCATGTAGTCATGACAGCGTCAGTCAATGATTATCAACCTGGAGATATTGACGCAAGCGTTCATGTTCTCCCGTGAACAACCAGTTTGGCAGAAGAACATTCTCATGGGAGAGAAATGTCAGCCACCAGATTTTTCTGGGCTCATAATATATGATTCTGAAGGCATCATTGTTACCCCTTCCAAAACTCCTCACCTGGAAGTAACTAGTAGTTGAGGCTTATGAAGATTGAACATTAAAGTTTTGGTCTTATTTCCAAGCTAGCTTTACAACGTTTGTTCTCTTTAGATGTAACTATATCAGGACAAACCAAAAAATGATTACATCTCCATCCCCATGTATGAATTTTCTGCACAGCAAGCTAATATAACTCCCACTTGCCACAAGGCGATATGGCATCCTCAGCTAGCCCTTGAAGGGTGCATAGTGGAAAGACAATCTAGATGCATTACAACCAGCTCTAGCCAGTAATATGAGAGAGACCTACATATAAGGGAAATCTTTTTTTTTTTCTCATTAATGATGCTTAAATGTTAAAAGCCATTTGCAAAATCCAGAAATTTGAACACAATCAACTAGGCCGAAATAATTCTCTCTTACTTGAGGAAGCTCGCCCCCTAAACCCAACAACACGCAGTTTCCTGGCTGTAGAACTACCAGTGGGCCTGTTTTTCTTTCCTACTGAAGAAGCTTTTGCAGTCTTCAAATTTTTGGTGACCTTGCCTATTTTTGGTGAAGATTTTGCTGGAGTTGGTGATTTTACTGATTTTGCAATTGAGGGTTTTTTCGCTGATGTGTGGGCAGAGACAGCTTTAATCTTGTTTTTCTGATTTGACACCTTGAACAGTTTAGCAGTCTTCCCCTTCTGCTCAGTTATCCTAGCCCTTGATATATCCCTTCGAACATTATCAGCTGTAACAGATTCCAAACTCTCATTCTTTCTTATTGCCTCCTGGATCCTTTCCGCCAACAGTAAGTCCTTTTTAGCCGCCAAACTTGTTACTTTCCCTGGAAAGAAGATTTTGCGATTTAATTTACCAAGAAATATAGTCCTCTACACTTCAAAATCCAAAAATCAAAATTGACACAAATCTTAAACAATTTCTAAGCCTGAAAAAAATGCCCTTTGCATCTAAGTGGAGACAAAAAAGATATGATATTAGATGCAAAAATGTCATGGTAGGATTTATGTTGCCAAACTGATTAGTTTTTTTCACTTAAAGATGCACTAACAGAAGTGATTTACAAGTTGGTTTTTCCTTAACTTTTTTCTTTTTTTTTTTTAGGGATGAGGTCAAGGAACAAATAGATCTTCAAGAGGAAAGTGGAACCAATCTATTGATAACAATACAATGTTTGTTCGGGAATATTATATAACCAAAAATTTCTTCGGCAAATTTCCACATAGTACAGCTTGCCTTTTGGTTGAAAGAAGAATATTAAGATTTATGAAGTTGATAGAGCATATATGATTAAGGATTTCAATGTGCAGCATTTGGAACCCACATCCTGGTGCATTCTTTATAAAAAATAAAGGAAAAATATCAATTTCTTTATTTAAGTGAATAGAAAATAAAACAAGTGATGCATAGACTTGAAATGAAATGGTCACTGACCTTTTGCACCCATACGTGCCGTTCTCCCAGTGCGATGAAGGTAGTCGATCTACAATGCCAAGGAAAAGTTAGACCAAAGAGAATTAGAAAGGATGATTAGAAGCAAAGGAGTTCAGGTTACAAAAAACAGCAAGATAATACTTTGACAATTTGACCAAAGATATCAGGCTTACAGAGTTTAAGGGGAAATCAAACATGATAACATGATCAACATCCAAGTCCAGTCCCCTAGCAGCCAAGTCTGTGCAGACCAGTGTGGGACAGTCCCCATCATCACTCTTGAACTTATTCAGGTTTTCAACCCTGTTTTTACAAGAAAAACAGATAGATTATTTACTTTGGACAAACATAAATGCTTAGGTTTATTAGATCTACTATGTACATCTTGTAAAATCTCACCTTTGTTCTGCGGGCACCTCACCATGGTAATTAACAGTCAAGATCTGATTTTCGCCAAGGAAATGGTCCACAGCACGGCTAGAGTTTAATGTATTACAGAACACCATCACCCTGTTCCCCTTAGCTAAACTTGGCTCAAGAACCTGTCATGGCATCACAATTAAACTTATGCAAGTTACTGTACTTAGAATGCTCGTGTTACAGAACTAGAACAATTTAATTGTTAAACTTAAATCATTTTGACATCTCAAATTTTCCTTATAAATTTAATGTTTGCTGAAGAAAATACTTCACTAATTTTGTAAAAATGCTTAATCAAACTAATTTACAGAGAACATGCAGCTGACTTGCTAACATCATTTCCCAAGATCCTGGCCAAGGAAAGAAAAAGAAGCCCTCATACATTTTAACAACCAGAATGTATAGGTTGGCCAAAGATTTAGAATAAAAACAAATGGCAGACAGCTAGAGTCAGGAAGCAAATTCTAGGTAACAGATTTCAAAAGCCTAGGGTATTACAGTTAGATGTCTGGCAATCTCAGAGAACAAATCCTCCGCAGTGGCATTTTCCTCTTCTACCCAAATCTTGTCTAAACTATCTACATCACATTATGTTACGGAAAATTACACTTTACCCCTTCTACGATGAAGATCCTTTTCCCAAAGCACTGTCATCCAATCTAAAATCAATAGGCAATAGGTCAAGAGGTCCAAGCAAATGTAAGGCCACTAAAATGTATAAACCTAAATAATATAAGATAGCACTATTTAACACGGCTAACATGTAGGTGAAAACTAGTAAAACAAGCTACCATGTGATTGACAAAACCAATGCTTGGATGTCCAACTTAAAACCAACTGCAATATTGGAAAGCCCCTACTTGAATCTAAGGCCACAACAAACTACAAACATAACTGATGTGGGATATAACACCACTTGACACTCCTATTAAAGGAGTTTACTTTAGTCGATAACCTAGACGAATCCTCCTTAATGTCAAAACTACATTAAACTAGGATAAAATTAAAATAGTTTTGTTGAAACAAAACTGTAAATTTGTTAAAAGAATTGACCAGGAACTGTTCCATTTTCTTTAGGGATCATCACTTAAAAAAGAAAAATTGAAATTCTACTGGATGCACCATATTACCTAGGAGAAGCCTTATGTGAAATAGTTTCATATGTGTATTAAATATAGATTTTTGAAAGTGCTATAATATAGTCCTCTTATTTTAAATAATACTATAATATACTCTTCTTGAGATTTTCAACATGAAATTTTGAAACATTGATGACAAGACTACTATTTTTATTCCTCAAAAATGACAAACTAAAAGTGAATGAGAAAGAACCACAGAAGTAGACCTGCAGTAATGCTTCAAGCTTGTTTTCAGAACCTGAAAGTTTGATGAAATCATGCCGAGCAGATGCTATTTTCTTGTGCAGTGTTGATGTTCGAAGATGTTCTATTCCTTGAAATTCCTCATCAATCAGTTTCTGCACAGCCTGAAAAATCTCACAGATATTAATATCCGAAATTCTCATTAAACCAAAGCAAACTGCTAAAAAAGCAAGTCACTATGGACATAAATACCTGAGAAGTAACTATACACCTAAATTTTCTCTCAAATGTTCATAAGAAAGTAGAAAGATGACAAGTAAACCCTTAAATTTTATTATTTAACAGCCTGTAGATAGATCTTTGGCATATCCCTTTTTAAACCACCCAAAACATAATCAAGTCAAAGGTTCCAGATCCAGATCTCTGGAAATGTTCTTACTAGTAATCTGCCTTCAATATATGGCACTGACATTGAATTCGATACAGGTTGCTAAATGTCAAGAAGCAATATTGCAGATTTACCTATCTCTAATATCTAATATGCTGAATAGACAGGAATCATAAAAATCACATCTCTAATAAATTACCCAAGTAATAAATAAGGAATTTCTTCTTTGTTCAACATCCGAATATCACCCAATCTCTAGATCCCAGTAAAAGTAAACGGACTAACCGTAAATCATATAAAGGTATATGATGAAATTTAGTGAGAAAAAACAAAAGTTTAATTTTAACAGGAGAACATGGTATAACGTGAATGTCCAGCACAAGAGTAAGATGAGCCAGCAAACCTTTGTCATTGTTGCAGTCACTAAAACTGTTTGAAATCCTTGACCATTGGGTTTTAGTGCACGATTTTTCAACGGACCAAGAAATTTGCGAATGTCAGGACCAAAGCCACGGTCAAACATGGTGTCTGCCTCATCCAAAACCTACAAAAAAATTAGAAACATCAACAAGTGCATAGATCATAAAAGTTCTTCACAAGCTTCCAGACACCAAGGAGAAAATGTGCTTATTCAGTGTAGAAGGACACTGGACATTGCTCTTTAAAATAAGTAAATTCAAATGTATATGTTAGCACACTTACCAAGTATTTGATGTCACCATAAACCATGTTGCCGTCTTCAATATGTTGAAGAACCCTGCCAGGGGTCCCGACTACCATGTCAATTGGGTTATTCAAAGAATCCTCTTGTGGTCTCAACCGGCCTCCACCACTGACCATAGTAGACCTAAATCTTGCATGATGGCTGATAGACTTTGCCACACGAAAAACCTAAAAATTCCACTAATGTTAATCTATAAAGTCAAAGTCTATACAGATTGACTAAATTCTGAGGTCCAAATAAAAGAGGAAGTAATCAAACCTGCTCAGATAGCTCTCTAGTGGGGCATAGAACAACTGCTCGAGGACGCCTGGGTTTTGTTAGCATTCCTAGCATTGCCTCATCCCGCCTCAGCAACTGCAAGACAAGCACATAATGCCTTTAAATTCTAAGAATTTCCAGTACCAACATAATCCACATTATATTTGTTTCAGTGCTTCTGAGCATGTAAGAAACTATAAGAAAAATCAATCTTTACAGGTCATAAGTTGAAAATTTCCAATCTACCCCAAAAAACGATAAATTTGAACAGATAGAAGTAAGACAGAGACAGCTCAGTAACCAAAATCACAATTCCAGTGCTGTGGATACAAATGAATACTTAGTGGCCCAAACTCAATAAAGATACCAAAAACAAAAACCACATCAAAGTTTCAATTCATCCACAAGGCATAATGAGATAAAAATCCTAAACCTAATCCAATCAACCAATCATCAAAAGGGGGAAAATATCAGAAAAATGAAACTTTCAATCAACACACACAATAATTAAAGAAAAAAGGAATGAAATCAAAGCAATTGAACAGAAAAGGCACAAGGAACCAGAAAACCTCTGTTAAAAAAAATCCAAAATTTATTCCAGAAAACAATAATCGACCAAAAATAAAAAGAAGAGAAAAGGAGACCTGAACAAGTGGCAACATGTAAGCAAGAGTCTTGCCAGAGCCAGTATGAGAACCTAAAACCACACTTTTCTCTTCCAAAACAGAAGGAATCCCAATACACTGAATCTCGGTAGGAACTTTAATGCCCATCTCTCGAACAGCACCCATCACTTCTTCACTGAGACCCAACTCCTCAAAACTATCAACCATGCCCTTTTTCTTCCTCTTCCCCTTATCAGAAGCCTCGCTCTCTTTATCAGAAGCAGCCAGCTTTTCTCGAGGTCTAGAGGGTGGTGGGGTTTTAGTGGACTCTTTAAGGTGTCTCATTCTAAGCCTTTCAAGTAGCATGGAGTGTTTCAACTCGTCAGGTTCAATGGAGGCGGGGATTGGGATTGGGGTTGTAGCAGTGCAAAAAGGCTTAAACCCTGGAAAAACCCTAGAGGGCTTAGGTAGTTTGAGAAATGGGTAGTGACAGAAATGTTTGGTTGAAGAGAGAAAAGAGATAGAAAGGAGAGTTCTTGATGTTCCTCCCATCATAGCTTTCTGCATCACGTCCTCTGGGCAATTGGTTTCTGTGGGTTTTGCTTTAATTTTTGGGGTTTTATCAGGAATTCAGATTTGTTTAAAGCATTAGCTTTTGAGAAGCATAACAAACAGCGGCACGATGATGATGTTGGTTTATCCTTTTCGGTTGGTGTAAGAATTTGAAGGATGAGGAAGTCCAAATTAATCAAGCTTTAAGCCCATACAGGAAGACAAGTTGATTACAAAATGGGTTTGGAGCTACTTCACTCCTATATTTTTTTGGGATGCTTAAAGCTGAACGTGGGGTATACTATATAAATTAACAATGATAAAACTTTGGGTTAATATCTAAAATGACCCATGTACTAAATATGTTCTATCAGTTTAATATAAAAATAAAATCGTAAGTATTTTAACATTCATATCAAGTATTGTAGTACTTCATATTATTATCGTCAATTAAGTAATAGATATAATATAAATATTTAATAAAATCATATCATGTGTTATAAATATCTAATTATCATTATGTCAATTATTGTTATTTTAGTAAAAATTTAAAAATAAAAAAATTAATTTAAAAAAACAAATAAACTTAAGAAATAAAGAAAGAATTAAGGAGAAAGAAAGCAAAAGGACAAAAAAAATGAGAGATAAAAGAAAAAAAAAAAGGATAAAGATGATATCGAATCAAATCGATTTAAATTTTCAATTTTTTTTATCTAATCCGACTTATACAAATTTTTTATTGTTTAATTTATATCCAATTTACATAAATAAAATATCTGAATAAAATCAATCTACATATATTTGATTTGATTCGAATCAATTATTCAAATTTTTAAATTTAAGCTATTTTACCCAAACTATTCATCAATTACACAACCTCATAAAAGAACTTAAATCTAAAGCTCTGAAACAAGAACCTAACAAAAGAAATCACAACAAATACCGAATATAATTTCGAAAGTCAACATAACAAATTCATTTGCAACAAGTAAAAAAAGTTAGGCAATGACATTTTGGTTCTCATTCGAGGGATATTTGAGGAAAATGTTTGGACTTTTGAATCGGAGTTTAGTTAAAAGAGAAGAAAAGGAGTTCTGGATAGCTTTTGGGTTGTTAGCAACCAGAGGAATAGGTGGGAAAATTCTTGACGTTGAAATCTAGATCTAGCTTGTTAATGGGGTTTTTGTTTTTCGTTTTTTTTTTTTTTTTGAAAAATCTACACCATAAAAGAAGTAGAGGAAGAAAACGAAGAATAATTTGGTGGTTTCGGCTTTCAAAATCGACACTAGCATAAGGTGGTTGGCGACGTCATGTGGTGGTAAGGCTAGCATCGGCGACAGTGACTGCTTTGTTTTTATGTTCATATTGAAAGAGGAAAAGAAGATGAAAAATGTTAGCCTGTCAGGGTTCTAAAATTTTAAAGTCAAAGAGTGCAATGTCGACAAATTAAAAAGTAAAAATGTCAAAAATAAGTTGTTATTTTTTTAATTTTAAAAAGATAGCAAGTGGGTATTGGATAATGGAGTGTAAGTGAGTTGGGTAGTGAGTTTAAAGCATTTAGAATTGAATGATATATTTGAATTTAAGTTTTATATATCAAATAATTTAATATTTAATTTTTTGAGATTTTTTTTTAATTTAGATTGATTTGAGTTTTTTTAAATTTAATCAAAATAAATCGATCTAAATGAATGTAATTTTGATGACATCATTTATTTAAATTTAAATCAAATAATTTAAAATCCGAATTAAATCGATCGAATTCTAAAATTCAGATTGATTTTTTGATTTTTTTTATTTTTATTTCAATCTTAAAAAAAGCTGAAAACACCGACTAGCTTAGAGTCGGATCGGGGTTGGTCTGTCTCGGACTTGGTGAATCAGCATCAATCTAGATCAAACGAGCTGGGTCGAAGCCGATCCACCAAGTTCAAGGCAGACTGACCTTAAGCTGGCGAATGACATTGTTCTTACATTCCTCTTTCACCCTTTCTCTTCTCCACCTTCTTCTTTTCTCCTTTCTTTCTTCTCGATTCTTTTTCTTTCTTTTTTAAATTTTGAATTAAAAATATTTAAAAAATATTTTAAGTTTTTTATTTAAATGCTGATGTGGTAATAACTGGATATTTATGCTATATATATCATAATTTTATTAAGTATTAATATCATGTTAGTAATTTGATTAACAATATTAATTTAAAGTATCAAAATATTCGACGAAACGAAAGCTTTGATATCTTAATATAAATTTTATTTTGTTCAAGTATCAAATTGATAGAAAGTGTATAATACTAAAGCCATTTTTATATTTAACCCTAAAATTTTCATTATATTTTTTAGTGGGGATGGTTATGAGTTGGATTAGATTTGGATCAAATTTAGACATGATACCTACATTTTATGTATTTGCTTAAATTCAATCAGATAATTTGCATCTCAAATTATGTTTAAAGCCTAACCATTAGTTAATGGTACAACTTAACCCTGTTTAGATAATTTTTTTAAATAAAAAAATAAAAAAATGATTTTTTTAATTTAAGTTTTAGTACTTTTGTTTTCTATTAAGTTTTAAAACATAATAATTTAACATATTTTTTAATATTTATATTGTAATATTATATAATATGTAAATATAAAAAGAGAAAGGATCCCCGTAAGATTTATATTTTTTTTAACTTTTGGATTAAAAGTGGCTAAGATTAAAAGTATTAATTTGATTTAATTTTGATTCAAAAGTTAAAAAAAAAAATGCAAAACTTATAATGATATAAATAGATCCTTACCCATGTAAAAATAATAAAGATTATATAATTGTAGGATTGAACTAGGTTGGAGCTTTGAATGTTGGAGCCAAGACCTACTCTTTTTATAATGGATCCCATATTTTTGCACAATCCTCTTAATATTTTTTCCAAGCTTTCTTAAATATTGGATGAACTTTCAAAATGATAATTCGATTTTTGAATAGGTCTAATTTATTAAATATCTTCATAATGCGACGTTAAAAAAAAAAAAAAAAAAAAAAAAACATCAAACTTTTGAAGTCCCTCGGCACTTGTTTGTGTTCTTGCAAATGCATCAGATGCAATTTAGGACGCCTTAAACCACTGCAAAAGCTAGAGGAGGATTAGTAAGTGGTATTCCACTCTTATGCAAAAAAAAAAAAAAAAAAAAATGGAGGAGGATTAGAAATTTGAAAGCCCAAATTTTGTAAGCCACACTGTTACATTATCAAAAAAATAAAGAAATGAAAAGAAAAAAAAAATCACATTGTTATAACAGAAGCCTACACATATGACATAATAACTACCTGATTACAGTTAAAAAAACTCAAACCCCTTAAACACAAGAATTTCAGATATAGCTTAATTAAAAAGTCCAGTAGCACAAACCTCTAGAAATTAAATTTCTAATATAATGAATGAAATAGATGGAATAAGGCAGGATCTGACAATGAATATGTCGATGTTGGTAGATGAGACTATGTCCGGATAACCTTTTGGGAACACCAAAAGGAAATATGATAGTCAAGGAAGCTAACAAGGGCAAGTAGAATTTGATAATTTTAGTAAAATAAAATTGGGTCTAAATTGTTGTAATAACAATCTAGAAATAACAAGGATGGGGCTATTTCATTGACAAATAATAGCAAGCCTTCCAACAAATTGATAAACAGGGAGCTTTTATTTGCTGAATTTGATGAAATAATGCCCTCGAAGAACTAGCTGAATGGTTTAATGAGTTTTCTTTCCTTTTTTTTTTTTTTTTTTTTGGAATAAATTGATTGATTCCTTTATAATCCAAACAATGTTTGCTATGAACCATATTTACAAAGGGCTGTGCCCTTCTAGAAAAACAAATTTATAGACACTTGAAAAAGAAACTGCAAAGGAATAATATAGAAAATGAATACTTTTCATTGCAGAAAAAAAATAAACAACTACAACTACAAAATCTCTTTCAAAAAAACTGCTTTGTCCTTACTGCCTTTTACAAATCTCTCTCCACAAGCCAAACTTTACACGAATTTAAACTCTCAATTTCTTCTGGAGTTGGGCAAAATTTGCATCCATCCCAAGCATAGAAAGGTTCCTCTCTGGCGACATAAATTCAGGACATATACCAGCCTGGTATGGATTACGGGTCGTATAGCTGTCTACTCCAACATGTTGGGAGATTTTCCATTGTGAGTCATTTGGCATGTTATAGACCTTCCTCTTCCTCTTCTGTTCTGCCTCACCCGAATCTGCCTTCTTCTGTTGTATTTCTTTCTCTTCAGTGTTGGCTTCAGAACTTGTATCTCCAGATTGATTCAGAATTCGACTAATAGTATCTCTAACAGTCTTATTAGGCAGAATATCATCAGCCACTATTTTTCTTTGGCATACACAAACTGACATGGAAACAATAAGATCCCTTATACACTTATCACAAAAGCTAGCAAAGCAGCACTTTGTCAAAACAGCATCTTTCATTACTTTCTTACACAATGGACAGTAAAGTTCGAGTGGTATATTATTACCAACAGAACAACTTGAATTAGTTGAAGCAGAAGCAGAAGCAGAAGCAAAAGCATTTGAAATGCCAGTTGTAGGATTACCCCTTTTAAAATCAAATCTGGGATCACCATTAGTAGGGCAATGCTGAATATAATGCCCAGCCACCTTACACCGATGGCAAACGTAGCCCTGTGGTGGAATTTGGCCTTTTCCAAACCCTTTGACAGGTAGAAATCTAAACCCATAATCAATTTTCTCTTCCTTACAATGGATATTGCTTGGATTCAGAGTTGAGTTTTTGGGAATGGAATTAAAATCAAGTCCAAAATCATGGGAATCAAAGCCTTCTTCTTCTTGCAGGTCTTTCACAACAGATGATGGGTTCTTTTCAGTCTTCGGTTTTTCTCCACCAATAACAATCGGTAATTGAGGTATTCCAGGAGTGCGACGAATTAAAAGAGAAGAGTTTGCGGCGATTAAGATGGAGCCATCATTATATTGTTGATCGGTTTGAACATCGCTGATTAACAAATCAAAATCATTGCCGTTGCCGTAACGTTTGGAGGCAAAGATTTTGTCTTTGAAAGCAGAAACTGAAATGAAAGGACCATCAATGGGAATAGAATGGAAATCTTTGGAGCTCTTGAACTTGTAATACACCGACACCATTAATGAATTCTTACGATTTCTTTTAGGGTTAAGGTTGGGAGAGAGGTTTAAGATCCGGAGATTGGAGAGTTGGGCGTGAGAGAATTTGACTTGGAGAACAAGCGTTCCCGTGGCAAAGGCAATCAATTTATAAGCCACAAGGGTTCATTGAACTACGTCGGTTAAAAAAATTTATTATTAAAAATATTATCAATCAATTTAAGTAAACAATAAAGGTGAGATATATAATCTTCCACATTGTGTATGTAATGTTAACATCTTTTCACATATCTACCATTCTTACATGCAAAATCTAAGTAATTTAATAAATGTAATTTTTAGATGATTTTCATGTCCTCAAACTATTTATGTCATTTTTTTCATAATTATTAATTACGTTTTGAATGAAAAAAATACATAAAAATATCATTATATATATATATGTAAATTAATTGCGATTTACATTAATAAAGTTTGAATATTTTGTTTGTGAGATTTAAATTCTAATTTCATTATCAATAATTCTTTATACGAATGATCTCTAAAATATAAACTTTTTTTGTAGTTTTTAATCTAATCATAAAATAATATATATATATATATATCTATCTATCTATCTTGACAATGAAATAAAAAAACCTTTTTTTATCCTTAAAATATCAATAAAACGATTGTAAAAGCAATTTTATTTTTTTCTTTTTACATCTATTCTTTTTTTTTAATTATCTTTAAATAAAATTATTTAACCTTTTTTATCTTAATTTTAAAGTTTTTAAATATATATATTTAATAAATTTTATAACTTACCAAATATGTTAACCAAATATGTATATCCGGTAAGTTATATTTAGAATTTAAAAAAAAGATCAATTGAGAAACAAAAATTACATATCTTGAAAATTTTTCAAAACATTATAAAGAAAAAGCATGACTTATTTCAAATAATTATAAACTGATTTACAAATTATAGATAAAAATTATACATGTGAGTCTTTAATTTTTTTACTTAATTTAAAAGAATTGGGATAAAAATTTTAAAAATTTTTAGATATATCAATTCAAAACCTTTCAAAAAATTTTTGAACTTATAAATGAAAATTTAAAAATGAGAAGGGAATTGAAAAAGATAATTATGAATCATTTTGAAAAAAAAAATGTAAAGAAAAAATCAAGCGTAAATAGAAACTCCCAAATATATATATATATATATATATGTATATATATATATATATATATATATTTATAAAAAGCAAAAACTGTTATGCATGTATGATTTCCCAAAAGGATAATGGGAGTTTACCAAAACAACGGGTTTGCCCTAAACATGGAGCTTCAAGTCAAGGGAAATGCTTGGAGCTCCATTAGTGAGAGTACCAGAGCCATACGGTTGAGGTCGAACCAAGTCAACCGAGATGGGGATGGGGAGTTGGATTCTCCTGACAAGATCGGCCGAGAACAAAAAAGCGCCGGTGGCGACTCCTACGATGAGGGGAGGGTCGGAAGCTGGCTTGAAATCATGGTTAATTTGAGAAGCAATCTGGGCCAGTTGGTCCATGATCTGGTCTTGGGTCCAAAGGACCTTCTCTTTGTGAGAGTCTAGAGACATGTTGGAGATGATGACTCTCCTATTTGTTAGGGTTATAGGGTGGGTTGTTTTTGAAAGATAACGATAATGAAAAGCAGCAGCTAGTATTTGAGACGTTAGAACATGCTTTCTTATGTTGTGAACACAAAATCATTACTATTTAATACTCTTTATGTACTTTCCAAAGATCATTGGTATTTAATACTCTTATATACTTTCTATCATATACAATAATATGCAACTCTTAAGATTATAGACAGGATGCAGGAGTTTTCCTAGATGAGAAGCCAATGAGACAGCAGCAAGCAAGCAACAGCTAAAGGGAATTCAAAGTGGAAGGATTACATAACTGAAGATGATAATGGTGACAATTTCGGACTTTGCCGTCTAAAAACTTTGCAGATCATATGAACAAATGAGGTGATGTTGTTTTGGAGACTGATTCAAAATATCAAATGGTAGAATATGATATCCACCCTGATTTAGTGCACTTTGCTGCAGATTTTAAGTCCTTTTATTGTTAGCACAAATAGATGGGCTTATTGGTATAGGTAGGCTACACTACCAGTTTTCTAGTTGATAGTAATTAGGAGTAATTACGTTCCTTAATCAGTAAATTTCAAATTTAAAAGTAATTGCTTGAATCTATTGAATTAAATTTTGAATTCAAGCAATAAGTACTTGATTTATGACAATTTCCTACATTTGATAAACAAAATACAAGTGCGAGTGCTGAGACGTATTCTCAACCCAAATCAGTAGCAAGATAGTCCAACTTGGACAAAAACTTTTCTTCTTCATTAGATGATTTCTAATGATTTTTTTTTTTTTTTTTGGGTGAGTAGCAAAATATTTGGTTGAAGGCAAAAAAGTTATTTAAAAAAAATAAAAATAAAAAGTGTGATTGTTATTGAGAACAAAGTATCATTCTTGATCACACATACTCTAAATTTGCTTTTAGCATTTGACATTTTCTACACTGTAGTGAAATCTGAAAGTAGAACAGATAACAACACAAATGAAAATTTTAAAATAGAATCAATACTGCAAGCCAACAAAACCTTATAAATAACATATTAGTATATAACTTAAAGCATTATTCGAGCAAGGTTTGGATTTTGGAAACATGCTGCAGTCAAGCCAACCAATAACCTAGAACAAAAGCAAGATAACTTAAAGCAGGCAGAAAGAGCAGCATGAATATGCATAAACAAGCAGAAACCATCTCAAAAGAAAAACAAGTAAATAATACTAAAAATCCCAAAGCAAATAATACTAAAACCAGTCAATAAATGAAGATAATGGTCTAAATAAAGAGTAGTGAATACGTCTAAAAGTCTGAAATCTCTTAAAACATCTCAAAAGCCTACCAACCAAAGAAATCAATTCCTAAAAGAGTAGTTTCAGAGAAAACCCGTTGAAGACAGACTTATTGGAACGTCTAAAATATGGCTGATCACCGCACCTATAAAGGAATGTGTTTACCAATTAAAAACAGGTGAACTTCATTCAGTCATTTCCAATGACCCCCAAGTCCTTAATGTCATCAGACTGATCCCCTGCCACAGAATCCTGAAGGACTGCCATTGCCTCAGCCACCTTCTCCTTCAGAGCATCTGGAGACTCAAGGAGATGGAGAACCTCTGTTTGGTCCATCTCCAGCAACATCCCAGTCACCTTGTTTGCATGTTCAGGCTCAAAACGCTGCACCAGGGGATAAAGCTGTTCTCCCAACATCTGCATTTTTAGATACATAAAAAAAAAAAGTAAAACAAAAGAATAAAAAGAATTAAATATTAGGCTATTAGCACAATGTAACGGACGATTAAGCTGCAAGATCACTCAATTTAAAATTTTCAGATCTCACAATCATCATAAATAGGAGGGATATTACATGCCTCATTACGTTCTTTTGGTGAAGCAGAAGCTAAAGCAGATATGAGTGTTGATATAGGCACTGTGTTAGGTCGTTGGACTTCAATAGGATTTACAGGCATCCTTGAAACCTCAAATGGCAATGGCAATGGCATGATAGGGCCTACAATGCTTTGAGGAACTGTAGATGGGTCCACAACATCTCTTGCATTACCCATGTATCTGAACCCTTGATTGGTATTATGGTGCACCATCTGAAAATGGTAGAAATATATATATTTAAGGTTGACAGTTAATATAACATATAGATTATGTAACTTCAAGTAGCAAGTTTCTCACAAGAAGCATTCTACTTCCAGTACACTTTGCATAACCACAATCACTAGAGAGAGTAATGAAATTCAGGATTAGTGGGAAAAACAAAAAAAAAAAAAAAAAGCCAACAAACCCCTTTTATGAGAAAAAAATGTTACACCAACTACAAACTTCAAACTAAAAATTCAAGTGTATCAAATATCAACTAAAAATTCAAGTGTAAAAATTGGATGACTTTCAAAACAAGCTCCATAACGCAGTTCAACAGTTTTATTTAGAATACTTTAGAAATTTGTACATTTAAAAGTTCATGTAAACACTCTTGAAACGCAAGAATTATTCTACATAAAATGTAAATGATAAGTAACAATAATTATTTAACATAGTCAAGGACTAGAATGGGGAAAAAATGCTACCTGTTGCTGCTGCATCTGTTGGGAGTTTCCACCTCGACGAACACCAATCCTCTGACCTGATTGTCCTTGTCTTTGAAGGTTGTATGGCATAATATAATTTGGGGTGACACCAGGACGTATTCCAGGTAAGAGCGGCTGCTGGAAACTATATCCTGCAGGCTGAGGGTTTATCAGACCCGGACCACCTTGACCATAATATAGCTGCTGAGGACCAAGCCTATGTGCTGCAGGGTGAAATCCGGGAATCCCTGATGCCAAAGGTGACATTGCACCATGTGTACGAAGTTGAGCAAAATACGACTGGAAATAAAAAAAAAAAAAAAAAAAGAGAGATTATAGTATGGAAGGTTACATAAAAAATTACCATGCAAATAACAAGAAATTAAACTTCAACTAACTCATCCGTATTCTGGCAAGCCAAAGGAGAAGGGGACACATGAAAGCAGAGGGGAGGAACTTTTCACATTTCAGGCATAGCATACAAAATCTGGGATCACGCTAATCCAAAAAGATGCTGCTAGACACAATGCCATGATCCAGATTTAACTGAAAACCCTGTTTAAGATGCTAAACCTATATCACAAAGCTCAACTATCTATTCTCTACATAAACTGCTTGTTTGACAAGATAAAAACCTTTTGGCAATTGCAAGTCTCAGAGAGTATACATTGAGTGATAGTGAGTTTTTACAGTTTTTAAAACTACTTATAAGCCCTTGCGGAACAACCTAAAACTGCTGCACAGGTGCTAACATAATTAGAAATAAGAGACAAATATTTTGGTAGTAAGAAAATCATCCAATAAGATGACTGCTTCTAACCTGAACAATGCTTTACTAGTATATTTGAGTACCTTCATCCACAAATAAGTGGCACACCTAAAACAAAAAAAAAAAAAAAAAATCTCAAATGTTCCTGTTTAATAGAAAATATGAAATAAATACCTGTAGTCGAGCTTTCCTTTCTTCTTTGCGTTGCGCGAAAGCAACATATAGAGGCTTCTTACCAATCATCATTCCATTCATTCCATTCAACTGGACAAAGAGAAAAAAAGAAACAACAATTAATGAATGCAGGAGGCTTACAACAACAACAAGCAGATCTGTATAAATTATGAATTGAACAACTGAAACATACTGCTTTTGAAGCTTCTTCAGGAGTAGAAAAAGCAACAAAACCAGAGCCCTTGCTCACTCCTTGTGGATCAAGCATAATCTTAAACAATAGTTTAAAAATTCAAAAAATATTATAATCAACATTGAAGAAAAAGAAAGAGATATGAAACTAAAGCTTAATGAAATGACTAAGAAGGAAGTAAAAGACTACCAAATCACAAAGCCCTACCTTGCATGAGGTAATAGTTCCAAACTCAGAAAATAACTCCTTCAAATTTTCACTATCCATGCTGTCATCAAGATTTTTCAGATACAAATTTGCAGCTTGTAGTTTTTCATATCTACTAATTCTTTCCTGTTCAAATTTGGCTTTCAACTCTGCCTCCCTTTCTGCCTTTCTTTGTGCCCTTCCCACATACCACAACTTGCTATCAGTTTTGGTCCCATTTAACTTCTCAACAGCGACAGCAGCTGAATCTGGGCTCTGGAAGTTCACAAAACCGAAACATCTGGACTTACCATTCTGGTCCATCATGACAACAGCACTGGTGATGGTACCATAACTTTCAAAAGCTTTCTTAAGGTCCTCATCACTTGTTGTTTCAGACAAATTTTTGACATAGACATTAGTGAACTTTGGTGACACATTGGCTGGCACCCGATCTCGGCGTCGAACATGTTGTCCTACATAAACTTGTTTATCATTTATCAGCATACCATTTAACCTTTTGATTGCATTCTGTGCAGCTTCCTCATTTTCAAACTGCACATACCCAAACCCTTTCGATTGTCCATTTCTATCAGTAGCCACCTTGCAAGAAAGTACAGGCCCAAAGGCAGCAAAAGTGTCGTACAATGCTTTGTTATCAATAGCTGGGTCCAGGTTCTTGATAAAAACATTAGCATATCCAGTCTTACGAATGCTAGGATCGCGTTGAGAAAACATAATCCTGATAGGTTTCCCATTGATAGGAGTGAAGTTCAAAACCTCCTTGGCATGAGCAGCTGCGGTTTAAATACGGTGAATGTGGTTAAGACTCAAGACTAAAATAAGAAGTTTGATAATTCCTAGTTAAAGAAACCACTCAGAGAACAATGGCTAAGGCAGCAGTCTCTATAACTTTGAAAGACAAAGAGTACTTCTTCCCCACTTCAAGGCGTCCATCTCTATGATCATAGATTACGTTCCGAAATGAATTAAAGCTTTAAAGTGAAAAGGGCCTTCAACATCTAATTATCTAAACATAAACACACCAACAGTTCTAATGAAACATCCAGCAAAACATGAAAAATTAAACAGGATAGACTCTCTTTCAGAGAGTTATCATCAAAAATATTTTCGGATCTCTCTCTTTTTTTTTAATAACTAGAATTTCCCTTTTTATTCATAAATTATCAACGATCACATTAACAAGAAAAAGCAACACAAAAATTCAAAGTCCAGTTATCCCAAAAAAAAAAAAAAAGATTGCACTGATCAACACCAAAAAATAACAATAACAACAACAGAAACCAAACACATTAAAAAAAAAAAAAAACCAAGAAAATACTTGAAAGTTTCCACTACCCCATTGAGAACAATATAAAACTCATGATAATCACTCCGATCATCATCCAGAAAAAACAGAGAGAGAGATAACGGTTCAAATTTTCCTTCTTTCTAAAATTTTTTACCTTCTTGGTGATTGCTGTAATTGACATAAGCGTAACCGAGAGAAGATCGCTTATTCTGATCCCTACAAACCTTAATGGAAACCACCGTTCCAACTTGGTTAAACAGATCATACAATTGCCCTTCCACCACGTTCTCCTCCAGATCCCCCACGTAAAGCGACACATTTACATAGCCACCTCCCACCGCTACACTCCCCGTTGATGGCGCCGCAGAAGTAGCAACAGCCATCGCCGCCGTTGTCGTCGTCGCCATTTCTGTCTATCTGTCAACAAAGAGAAAGTCGAAAATTCCTCTAAATTTTGAAAACAAAAAGGACAGCAGAATCAAAGTTTATAAATCAATATAAATACTAGGTTTTTTTTCTCTCACGTAATCTATAAATGGAATGTTTTTATCATTAATGGCATTTTTCCTTTTTTTTCTTTTTATTTTTTAATTTCGATTTTTTTTTTTTTTTTGGATCTTGGGAGCGCAGAGAGGAAGAAGAAAGACGGGCGCGAGGAACAGCCTTTTACAGTGAGCGAAGCGGTGCGTTTGTAAGTGTGGGAAATGACGTGGCATTTTAGAATGTGGGGGCCCACGTTTTGTCTTTTTTATGTCGTTTTGCTGTTGCTTGTTTGTTCTTTTTAGCGTACTCCGAGAAGAACAACAAAAAAGAGCGAGAATTTCAGAGAAGTCTTCCTGACGTGGCAATCAAGGAAGAAGAGACGTGTCCCTTCTGACTTTGTTTTCTGGGTGTTTTTAAACGCCTTTTTAATGCTGTGTTTTTGACCGGTGCTTTTTGGCACGTGCTTTTTTGCCGTGTCTTTTTCGCTCAGGTGAAGTGAGCGAGTCGGAATCGTTCAACCTTAGCAAAAAAGGCGATGTTTAGTAACATACGAAATTTTCTTCTTTGTCAGGTGAAAAATAAATCTTTTTTTCTATAAAAAAAGAGGACAAAAATTGGGAAACAAAAAATAGAAATAAAAATGATTATTTTCCTCCTTTCATATTTGGTATATATAAGAGATAAAAATGAAAAGAAACATAAGCAAAGTGCAAAATTTTATATGTGTTTGATTATTATTTTATATCATTTATTTTTCAATTTTGAAAATAAAAGAATATTTTTAATATAAAAATAAAAGATATTTTTAAAATAAAAAATATACATTAAAAAATGTATAATTTTAAATCTATTCTAAACAATTGTATTACAATTTAACTATATCTGAGCAATTTGTTCATTTAAATTAATTATTTTTTCAAGTATTTACTCTATTTTTTAACAAGTAAAATGTAGATGGTAAAAAGAAACGACCAATTGAAACCTAATTAACTAAATTGTTATTTTTTTTAAAAAAATGTTGATACTAAAGTCAAATGTGAATAAAAAAGTTTTTTGTTGCTTTTTTTGTATATATGAATTCAAGCTATATAATAAATATTCCAATTTGAGATTTCTAAATTGAAATTTCAAGTAACCATTAAAGGTGTCTTTTTAAGGATAATGAGGTTTTGTTGATAATATATTAATGATTTAAATTTTCATGGATTAAAAAAGTGTGTATCTTTTTTTTTTTCCTTTTTAGTTCTTACATTTCATTACTAAACCATGTATTACTATGTAGGACTAACATTTGTGAAATATATAGGTGGTTTGATTTTTTTTTTTTTGAAAAAAATATATTTGAATATAACTTTTTGAGATATAGTTATACTTTTATTATTGAGTCTTCAATAATAGTGCTCAGGCTATAATTAGAGATTTTTATGAATTAAGTTAGATAATGTTGAGTCGAGTTGGATCTTATCAAGCATTAGGTCAAAAGCCTCCAATCAAGCAAATTAATTGAGTATTTAAATAAGTGGAAACAAAATAAAATCATAAATCATCCACATAAAAATATAACAATTTAATATGATTTGATACTTGATTTACTTATTTCTATTGATAAAAGAAAAAATTTATTAGTTGTAGAGTAATAGACCTGAAAATTTAAAACATGATATGGTGACACTATATAAAAATGATAAGAATAAAGGACACGGAGATAACTCGACTTAAAATTTTTAAAAAAACCATAGATATGTTTAAGAAAACAAAAAAATTGTATTTTATATTTTTATATCAATACGAATTGTGACATGTAATTTTTGTGTAAAACACAACACGAATATAATATTTTACATGACACGGTAACACAAATTGCTAGGTCTAAGAATTACAAACATATAATGTCAATCTCAAACTGATCTTTAATAATCCCAAACTAATCTCTAAATATTTTAATCTGATCTCTAATGATCTTAAACAAATTTTTAACGATCTCAAATTGATCTCTAATGATCCCAATCTAGTATCTAACAATCCCAATTTAAACATTCACACAAATACTCATATGGACTCTCTTATTCTCCTATAGACCACTCATAAATAATGCTCATGGATATTCTCCTCCAATCATATAAAGTATTCACGCATCAAACATCAAACATATACACTCATATAGACCTTTTTAATCTCCTCTAATTTTAATTTATGTTTTTCCTGTTAAAACTACAACTCCTTTTATATCTTTCTTTCATACCTAGCCTTATTAGACTCTCATTATTTATAAGCATACTAGCTTTTGCCAATCAAGAATCTTTTTTCCTTTAAAATTTTTTTATTATAAGTTTTATTATCTATCAAGTAATATATAACCAATCTCAAATAAATCTTTTATGAAATTTGAGTTACTATTCCTAACAATATTTAAATTGACTCAAATTCCATCAAATCATAAGTCTTTATAATAGACATGCTTGGCTCTAACAATAATGGAAGTCTTACAATCATTTTTTTTATGTGTCTTCATTGTTTTAAGTAAATCAATCTTTCAAAATATAAACTTGAACTCCTCCCTTGAATTGAGTTTCTTCGAGCTTGCTTCTTTTCACATATCAAACATCACTTTGATACCAATTGTTAGGTCAAAAGTACCAATCAAGCAAACAAATTGAATATTTATGCAAGCAAAAAGAAAAATCAAACCATAAATCATTCACACAAGAGACAACAATTTAAAATGGTTCGGTACTCAACTTGCCTATCTTCACATAAGAGGAAAAAGGTCTATTAGGTTTAAAGATTATAAACATACAATCTCATTCTTAAACTGATCTCTAACGTCCCCAATATGATCTATAACAATCTTAAATTGATCTCTAACAATCCTAAAATGATCTTTAACGATCCTAATCCAATCTTTAATGATCCCAATTCAAACATTCACACACATATCAATGAGAACCTTCTCATTCTTGTATAATCCACTTACAAACAATACTTATAGACGTTCACCTCTAGTCTTATGGAATATTCACACACCAAAAATCAAATATACACACTCATATGGACCTTTTCAATATTTTCTAATTCAATAAGGTGATTATCCTATAAAAATCTATAACTTTCTTTACATCTTTCTCTCATACCTAATCTTGTTGAGATTTTTACTATTTATAAACATACTAACTTACCTATCAATAATTTATTTTCTTTCTGAATTCTTCTTTTACAAGTCTTCTTTTCAATCAAGTAATATCTAATAAATCTCAAACAAATCTTTTATGCAATTTATGTCACTGATAGCACCTAATTATATAATGTTTTTACATGTTAAAAATGGTACTAAATTTTAAATTTTAGATGATTTTTTGTGCTTTTCATATTGTTTTCATGATTTTAAATTTTCAAGCTCATGGATATCATTTCCGTACAAGCATACAACGACTAATTTTGGCCCAATCTTGGAGCTCATAGCCAAACTACCTTGATCCAATAGAGTTTCAATTGCACAAAGCCTCACCCATGATGCATTCGGCCACCTATATTCTAAGAAATATTGCATGTTAATCCAAGCTCACTTGGATTCCATCATGTTTGGCCAAAGAGAAGCTTAATCCAAGCATGATTACTTTTCTTAGCCATGAAGAAGTTATGTTTGCATAAGGACTACATTTAGCTAGACCACTTTCAATAGGGAATCAATTACACATGTAATATTTGAAAAGTTTCAAGCTAGTATGGACCTTAGCATGATCGGTCAAAAGAGTTTGATCTAAAAAAGAACTATATCCATTCTGCCATGCAAAGGGAAAAATTAATTTACAAGATCATGGACTTTTCAAAACATTATCCTATTCAACCAACACTTTATCAAAGCCTTCATGCAATTTTCATCACAATAAAGAATAAGTACATTCAGCCAAGAAGAATTTGAAATGCAACACAAATTTTTTTGCTTAGCCTTGAAGATTTTTGCTTAGAATAGGATTTTATCCTTTTGAATTTCAAGAATTGGATAACAAAACCTCTTGTATTTTCTTGAATATCTCTTTTAATGCTTTTTTTTTTTACTCTTACTTCATATAATGGGGCTTGATATTCTTTTTATAGAAGAAACATTATTGATTAGAACCATAAATAAAGTAAGGTCAAAGTACAATATTTCTCATATAAGATTATAAGTAATCGTAAGTCAAAGGATTACTTATACAACCGTCACATGAGAATGTAGCTATACTACCATATAGTATTTTCATATATGATCATGTTTAATGAACTTGTTTTTATAATAAGCACCCACATTTAGTTCAAGTTTACTGAAACTTTAACTTATGAGATTGGTTACTTGCTTCATAAATAAGAGTATACAATATCCTCTTATAGATAAAGCATCAACTAGGAATAATTTTGAAACATATAGCTTCATGCAATGATGTTTTCATACTTACAATCTCATTGTAACTCTCTTATAAAACTTTATTTATATTTCAAGGACTTTATCATATAAGTATCAACATTGAAATATATGTATACAAGCTTAATGACAAAGAAATAAATCTTTATAGGATATTAAATATCATAATACTATAAATATGACAATGTCTTAGCCAAATATGATTCGGCTTAAGGGCAACTACCAATAATTTGTTCTCTTAAACATGTGTATAAGAAGCCAATTTCTGTGTAAATTTTTTAGCTAACATGGCTAAAAAAAATGAGTTTGGAGTTTAACTTTTTTATTCTCCTCTAAATGGTTTACTTAATTTTTACATGACAATATTAATCAAATTGCTAGGCTATGGGCTTATATAGTGTAAAGCGAGCAATCACTCTTTAGTATAAAAAAGATAAGAAAATGAAAGAATGAAAAATAAGAGAAGAAAAAAAGTGACGATAAATATGAAATTTATAGTACTATGATTTTTCACATTTTCTCTCCTTTATTTTATACAACTATTTTTATATATTTTTTAAATATTTATAATTTGAAACGATTTTAAGAAATCATCAAGTAATTGAAAATTTATCCTTGCCTTCCCCAAACAATGATAAGGGTTTTCTTAGCATCACAATGTAAGACAATTATATTCATTAGACTTTGACTTACAAATAATGTGGGTGAAAAATAAAAAAATAAAACTTAGAAGTTGAGTTAGCTCAGTTAGTAAAGGAAAGAGTTTCCTTTCCTTCTTAATTCAAGTTTAATTTTTACAAAGACTATTTTGAAAATAAAATCTTAAATGTACAAAATCAATGTGGGAAGTCAACCTTAAGATCATTAGGGAAAAGATTAGGTCCAAACAAAGCCTAAAGATACTTCTAGATAGTTATTCACTATTAAACATGTGAATAAATTTTAAAAAATAAATTAACTAAAATTTTTTAAATTCTTATATTATATCATTCATGTCCTTTATATATATTTGGTATTTTCATGCTATATATTCATTATGATTTAACTAAGTTTTGTATCAATTTTTTGATTAAATCAGTGTCACTTAACTTGTAACCTTAAATTTAATAAAAAATTTTATTATTAGTATAGCTATAATCACTTAATCAATTGCATTTACTTTTCACCATCTTCGGGGAAGCATGATTCAATATTTACGAATCTTTCATACTTGTGCTTTTCAACATTTCTTTTTCTTCCCCATGACTAAAACTTTCTATTACTTTAAAAGCACTCATCATTTAATAAGGTTAATATCCTTACAGAACAAAAAAAAAAATCAATCGATGATCTTGATGTAACATGTATACCAACTTTTATGTGGTATAAAATGTGGGAGATTATTTTAGAAATATGTATGTTAAGAAGAGTAATGAAGATGTGACATAATTGGAATATAGAATTTTTCCTTAATGGTGGATATCTTCCAATATTCCCATTTTTCTTAATTTTTTTTTTAATTTTTAGTAGTTACAATCATAATCAAGTATTACATCCATATGTAAAAAAATCACTAAATAATCAAATAAACAAACTAATCAAGAAACTATAACATGATTAGACAAATTCAATAAAAAGTTAAATCAAACTCACACACAATTAGATTTGAATCTAGGACTTCAAGGTTTTAGGTACTCTTATTTACCACCAAGCTAACACCTTATTTTTTTCGCTTTTTTATTTTTTTCATATTTGAGTTTTTCAAACTTGGAAAGGCAATAAAAGATGATGAAATAAATAAAAAGAACTTTTTTTATCTTAAAATTTTACTTTTACTATTTTCACTCTTCTAATGTAACTTATGAGGGAGTGTTTGGTTTGCAAAATCTAAGATTCTACTTAGGAAAGTGATTCTCTCAAATTACTTTATTTGATAGATTTTGATAATTGATTCAACATAAAAAAATGTAAGATTTTGGCATTTTGTTTGCAAAATCTAAGAATACGAAACGAATTCTTTTACTATATTGCTTTTGATGTCACATAAATAACACATGATATTTATAAAATCATATAAATAACTTATTTATTTAACATTAAGCAGTGTAATTAAATTAACTTATATATTTAGTGTAACATACTTTATTTACTTGTTAATTATTTTTATATATAAATATAACTTCAAATGTGTAATTATTATATTTTTTTTTATTTCATGTAAATTTTAAATTTCTTTTATTTAACATCCAAAAACATGACAATTGAAAGTATCAAATGTAGTGTTAAAGCATAAAACACAACTATTTTTTATTTCAAACATGACCTAATTAGTAAAAAATGATGGTTGTTTTTATAATCGTCATCTATATTAATAATAGATAATGGGTTTTCTAATAACTGTTATCTTATATTATCATAGCCCTAAAATTAAAGATTTGGTATTTCAAAAGTTATTTGTTTACTTTAGCTTCCTCGCGAAAAATCACTATCTTTTTTTTTTTCATTTTCTCCTCTGCTCGTTAATTGATCGTCTTACTCTACATTTTCTCCTTTGCTAGCCATCGAGTGTTTTGTGAGTTTTGTTTATCTCTTTCACCATCATTTTCTTCATCATTTTTTTTTCAAGTAAGAATTAACTTCATTTATTTGCAATATTAAAATCCAAAGCTATAAAACATTATAGAGAACCATTAATTTGTTGTTGGGAGTTTTGTGGGTTATTAAGATATTATAAAAGATATATAATTTGTTGTTGTTAAATGTGTATAATGTTAACAATACATATACAATGTTTGAAGATGGAATGAATGTTGATAAACCAAATTAAAATGCATCGAAAAAAAAGAAATTAAGAAGACGTACAAATTTGGTTGAGTTGTATACATCCTCTAAGAAGAAATTGAAAGTTGAGTTCAACTAATTAGGTTAATTTTTATAAAGTACTGGTGCCAAGATTGAAAACCAAATTAGTAGTGTTGTCCATAATCAATACCTATTTTCATTAAGCATTGGTCTAATTTTTTTATGAGCGAAAGTAAAAGATTTAGGAATCGATGTTAATAAGTTATATTTACTTACATAATAATATTGATTAGTAATACAAACTTTGTAATCTATTTCTTCTTGATAAGAGCACTTTAAGGTAAACGTAAGTCATAAGTATGTTGTTTTGTAATCAATTAATCAAAAATATATAAAAACTTTAAATAAAAATTAACAAATAACTATATATGCCCTAATAGCGATAATCCAGACATTTTGACTTAGGCCCCATCATTATATGAAAACATAATTTCTCAAAAAGAATTATGATGTATTTATTATGTCTCAATTATTATAAGCATTTGAGGTATGCAAAGATACTTTTGTTATCGAAAAAATTTATTGAAAAGCATTTGTTACTTAAATCATTTTAAAGTTGCTAATATATAGTATTTAATCATTTTTCTTGTAGGAATTAAGTGAAAAACAAAATAATAGAGAGGTATAAAAGATATATAACCATAGAATAACAAGAAAGAATTATGCAAATGTGAAGCGTGAACTTATAAATATTTTTTGTTATTTTAGAGTATAAGCTTGCTTCAAATAATTTTAACTTTATTTACATTGCCATTTACATTTAATGTTGTATATGATTACAACAAAAAAAATGAAACACTTTAGAAGATAACAAGATTCAATGTGTGAAAAATAACATATGCATAAAAAAGTGAAATCTATAAGAATGATACAACTAAAAAAATGTTTCATAAGATTATAAATTCCTATATACACTATTTTGCTAATTGGAGGTAATCTATATTTTTTCAAATTATAAATTAAGTTTTTTTATGTTAAAGGTTGAAATGCCATAAAATTGGCATTAAGAGAAATTGTCACTCAAGTTGGTATTAATGCTATAACATTGGGTTTGGTAATAAAAACAAACCTAATTGTGTTAGAGGCATTGGAAACTTTGTTTCTCCTATGTGATACTTTAATGCACAACAACAATCTTCTACATCTAATGATGCTATTTGGAAGAAAAAATTAGAATAAATTTAAAAGCAATCAAAGAAGCATCGAAGGCATTTAGAGGAGAAATAAATGTTGTTAAAGGAACATATCAGAGCATTGGCGACATAATTGTTGGCACAGTCAATTAATAAAAGACTTACTCCCACTAGTGATAATGTGGTTCAAGCAATGAATGAGAATATGAAAAAAGCACATTTACATGATACTTATGCTATTCAAGTAATACACTTTTCACATGTACTTAAATTGAGTATTCATGCTATTGTTTTTACATCATTTTACTTGTCATTGAATTAGTTAAACAAGTATTAATTAAATTTAATCAACGAAATAGGTTTATTCATCCAAATCAATGGATGATAATGTAATAGTGGCACAATTGAATCATATGGATTATCTTGTACAATATACCAATAAGACATGATTGATTGAAGACATCATAGTTTTGACACTAGATGAAAATTTTTTTTTCAACTATGGGATTTATAGGTAAAGAAGAAATTAATCAATTTGCTACTCTAAATGAAATAGGCATTTCAGAAATCATCATTAACTTAAAGTTAACAATTTCATTTATTCATTCATATTTATTTTATTGTCCTTTCAATACTTAGTACTTCATTTTACTTTTATTACAATCTCCTTTACATGCAATTAAATGAGCAAAATAAGACATATCTCTATGATTTTATTATCGTTACCATTTTCACATTCATATTCATCATCACCATTATCAACTTCTATTGCATTAACTTCAATTTTAGTACCAACTATAGTAAATATATCTTTCCCAAATATAATGATAAAATTATCTAAGTAGCGAAAAGTGTGTGTTTCTTAATCGTTTTGCATATGGGTGCATCTAAACAAATGTTCACAAATTAGTTCATAATAACTTAAAACATATATAGAAAAAAAATAAGCAACTAAATTAATTGAAATGTAAATCGCTTACTGGAACCCATTGATTGAAAGCATCCTTAGAAACAATTAAACATTTATCCTAATCATTTCACCCAAAACCATTTCCTATGGCTATCATATCACATATTGCATTATATTGCCTTTTTAATATCCTCACACTTGATTAAATATATGGGTTGGCCTTAAGTTGTGAAATTGGAAGTTTAGCCTCCAATATCTTCTCCAACTAATTTATTAAGTACCATACTCTAAAGGTCTCATTGTCACTTTTCCATCTTAGATCTTCTGCCAATATATGTAAGCATTGCACTAGCATAACATCTTCAATTTTTGTCCATGTGTGATTACCACTTCTACTAAGCCTCCTCTTTGTACTTATTTTCATTTTTTTATTTTGGTTCCCTAAATTCATATTAATGAAGAAATTTTTAAACTCTAAAACATTAAATAGATAAGGTAATAAAAAGACATATTTATAACACATATTCTAAACAAATCCATTCATAACATATACCCAACAAATCAAATATATAAAAAATTCATTCATAAAAGTATATTGACAAATCAAATCAAACATCAATTAACCTAAAATGACTTGTCTTTAAAGATTATATTACAATCAACTAGTGAATATCTCATCTGTCAGCTTGTATCTCCATTTAGTTCAAACATCACTTAGCTTAACATACCTAAATAATTCTTGTTCATCACTCATTTCTATTTGGCTACTATCTACATCGCCAACTTCAATTTTAATAAAGTCATTTGTTATATCAAACCTAATAAAATTATAAAGAAGATACCAAGTAGAAATGATTTTACATTGTGTTTTCATTGGATAAAACGATTTCTCCATTAAAATTATCCATCTAGCTTTCATTATGCTTAAATATTTCTTATTTCCATTTCTTGCTTGATAATATTTCATGTTAAAGTATTCTTGGGTATTGTAAGTTGGTATCCTAGCCTCCCATCATTCAAATAGTATATTTAGCTTTTAAATGGTGCCAAAAAAGTTCACCATTTGTGTACTTAGCATCACACAAATAATAATATCATATTTCAATTAACATAACACATTAATAAACATTGTTTATGAGTTCTCACACATAATATGAACTAATATATGAACATTAATATATTGTAGGATCCTTAAACCATTTCTTCCAATAATGACATTCTTAAGTATTCCATCATATGCTACAAAACCTTTTCCATTCAGATAAAACATAAATAAATTGTATGTCTGGTGAGCAAACACCAAGCACATTTGTAGCGATTTCATTTTTTCTAGATTCGTACTTAAGACTATCAACAAAGTTGACATTTACTTATGTGTGGTCCATCTAAGACATCAAAAAAACCCTAAATCCAAAAACAATATAAGTATCTGTTATAATGTAGGATCTAAAAACCTAATCGCTTAGATAAAATTTTAAAATAAAAACAAAACAGTCACTACTAATCTTTTTTAGTTAGGTATGATTAATCACGTAAGAAAATTTATCTTTTTAATAAGATTTTAAAATTAATCAAAACTTATTTAAAAAGATATGATGTTTGGGCCCACAAAAAACAAGGTTAGATTTGAGAGTATAGTTATACGTGAGGAAAGATTAGCATCTCATAGAATCTATTTTAAAAGTAGTACAAATTAATCATGTGTTACCCTTTTGCTTTGATGAAAAAGGTTTTAATTTTGATATTGAAATTAATTTCCTTATTTTTTTTTTTTTGCAAAATCCTCTTGAAAGATTTTGTTTAGGTATAAAATGAAAATCTTTAATTTCAAAAATTTTTTCTAACTTTCCCAATATTTAGGCAAACTTTCAAAAAATATTTCTCCATTTAGAATTCTCATCATAACTTTTAAAATCTTGCATAATATTCTTTTATAAAAAATAATTATTGAAAAATCCTCCAATATCTAGGCAAAATCCTAAAAATTATCTTTTTTTAAAGAATATTAGCTTTTTATTTTTTAAAATTATATTTTACCACTTAACATTCATTACCAACTAGTATTATCCATACGATGTAATATAAATGGTGACATAAAAATGACATAATGCTAATATCTAAGTAGGATCTCCAAAATTATTTTCTACTTAGAAATATTATCCTATGTTTTTTTATTTCTAAAATCCTTTTTTAAGAATCATTTTAAAGTCAAAAATTATTTTTAATTATTTTTATTTAAAAATTTATACAATTTTTTTATCAACCTCAATCATCCATAAACAAATTGATTTTCAAGACTAAAATTGCATGTGAAAATAGACAAATAGATAATAAATAAATTAATAAACAAAAATATAAATGAAATTAAAATATACCTTACTTGAATTCCAACCTAAAACCAAGAAATCAACGGCTCAACTTGGAATGGGTTTCAAGGCAATTAGGTTGGGCATGATCGATCTAGGTTGTGGATTAAGAGTTGTAGGTCACAAATTAGGTCAGGTCACCCAACTGCATCATTTTCTTCTCTTCTCTTTTTCTTGCATAGTGCATTTTCCACCACTACACATAACAAGTGTTTGGCTCATTTTCATCTTTTCTTTCAGAAACATTCAATTTCTCTCTAAAATCTTTCTTTCTAAAGAAAATTCAATAACCACCTTTGTTTCTAGATCCAATCAGGCTAACGCCTTTGTTGTTCACCAACATCGAAAACCTTTTAAAACAATTGTTCCATTTCCTATTTCTTTCCTCTTTTTGTTTTTAGCCTTAGTTCTCCCTAATACTTTTTTTAACAACCTAGATCTGAGTTAAAAGGTAAAAAAACTCCTCTCTACCGCTCATTCCCCTTTCTTTTTCTTTTTTTTTTTTTTTAAGAATGCAACATTTTTCCTACCTTTCTAAACCAACCAAAAATTTAATTTGGATTGCTTTTTTTTTTTTTTAACATTTTACTTGACTGGGTTTCTCACTACAATGAGACTGTGGGTTTTTTTTTTTTGAACAAGAAAAAATAAGTAGAAAAAGGATTTTTTGGCTTTTTGGATTTATATTTTTTTTAGGTATGGTGGGTTTTCTGAGCTTCAGTTTTAAAATGTAGATGTGGGTAACTGATAGGGCCATTAGAAAGTGGTTCGGGTTTGGGTTTGCATTTTAGGTTAGAGATGATTATAATGGATGGTGGCCAAAATTGTGATGATGGTTTGTTGTTGTGTCCGTTGATGCTGATGTGGTCTTGGTTAGTTTTTTTTTTTGTTTATTGGTGGTGGCTATAAGCTTTGGGTAAGTATGGATGATATGTGATTGCTTTCATAGTTCAAAAGTGACAGTTGATTCTTATTTGGGTGAAAGGACTAAAGATTTTAGGTTTCAACTGGAATGAGGTAGTAAATGTTATGTTAGTAATGGTGGGTTTGGATGGAGCCAAGAGAGTTAAGAGATTTTGGTTTTGTGAACTTTGTTTCCAAGTGAAATAAAAAAGCTAGAAATTAAGTGAAAATGGTCTCAGGTAGCTAGGAATGATTTGTTTGCTTGTGAAAAATTCCCTTTACAGCTATGTGTCTCCTTTGAATTGGTTTGTGTTTTCTAAGATTTTGTTAAGAGCATAGTTGACAAAATCCCTACTTCATGCTGCCATTAGGATTTAGAAAAGTGAATTGGATTTGAAAAGATGATTGGTGTTTCTATGGTGAACTCAAGTGGCATGCAAGGTGAAAGTAGAGAAAAATGCTAGTATGATATTTTTTAGAGTTACGAGTCTTTTATTAAGTTGACTAAGGGATTAAGTTAAGTAAGGTAATATAAGAGGGGAAAAATGAAAAATTGAAAATGGTAATGATAAGTTAGGAGAAGAAATGATGGCTTTGGGACATGAGAAAATGAGGCTCTTTTTTTTTTTTTTCATGTTTTTAATCTTTATTAACTTTAAAATTAAAAACGACTTTAAGCCTTTATAATTGAATTTGAACTCATATTGAACTTTAGACCTTTAAGCCCACATGATCCAACTTTGAATCAATCTAAATTAAATTGGATTGAACCTGATCCATGCAAAATGACTTAAAATATTTAATCTAAAATAAAATGAAAGGAGTCCAAGGAAATAAATCCAATTAAAATACTTAAATAAACCCAAATTGCAATGTTCAAATCGAACAAATTTGAATTATTTCGGATAAAATTAAATGACTATAGTATCTATATATATGTTACAGATTTTGAAATTATTTTTTATTATCATTGTAAAGATTTAAAGTAGTACCTTAAACCATTTTCATATACTATTTGTTAAATTTTCTAGGATCAGTTTTGATTTTTTTTAAACAATAAGAAATGCATTCATAAAATAGATTTCAACATAGTATGAAATTGCCTATTAACAATCGCACCAAACCTAACTACTTGATGTTTAAAAACTCTATTTTTTTTTATGGTAGGCAATGATATGAAAGACGCTTACAATCATTTCTTTAAAGACATATTTTAGATTCTTTCAATCCCATTAAGTTTTTAGCAAATGACATAATTAATGAAAAACTCTCCTATTCTTTCTACAATTATCCACACCTTATGCATCACTCTCATAAACGATTTTCTCTAAGTTTAGTGACCTAATATGGTGCTTATCAAGTGTTTCATGAGCATAAGTTATTCTACATCTACTTTCAGTTTCCTAACAACTAATGCAACAACCACAAACAATAGCATTTAGGACATACTTTTAATTTACTTCAATTGCGAAATAAGGATATTTGCCAATTGCATCTTTTTTCTTATTGATAAATGAACCATTACTGTTTTAACAAAGATTTTGGTATGGTCAAATAAGTCTAATAACATCACTTCATTGAAGAAACAAAACAAACATCAAAGCATATCAAAATCTAACCAAGCAATTAAAAAACCCAACACAAGTGTAATTATTCACAAATTTAACCTAAAATACTGAACCAACATATCAAAAAATAAAAAAAGATCAATGATTCTTACAAATAGTAATTCTGCAATTAGAGAATAACATAGTTAGACTTTCAAACAATGACTGAATGCCTCGAATTAGGATGAAACAAAAAAAGTTTGGGTTAGATCTCAATTTGGCTTAGAGAATAAAGAAACAATCCTAAAACACAAAAACATCATATATATATATATGAATACAATATGATTATGGTTGTTATAAAGTTCGTCGTCTATTATGATACTATATTAAAACAAGAAAACATAATATATATATATATATATTAATGAATACAATATGATCATGGTTATTATAACAAGTGTCGTCTATTAATATAATAGATTGCGTTTATACATTGTAAATGTCATTCATTTGATACTAGATGATGTTTCATTTATCAAACATCATCTATTTTATAACTACACAACATTTAAACATACGAAATGTTGTTTACTAAACTAAAAATAATTTATCAATTGAAAATAAGTATTATATCAAAGTTTGTAAATAATTACAATATTATTAAAACAATATACATACATTAAATAAAATAAAATTATTTGTAAAAAACTCAATTAAAAATAAACTAAATTAACTAAATTAATTTCTACTTTATATAAAATGATATTTTTTAATGCATGATGCTAGATGTCAAACATTGGGATTTCAAATGTCTCTAAACTTGTAAGATTGAGTATTGGATTATGATATAATTTTTATAATACTAAAGAGTATAATGGACCTTAATTACCAAATATTTAGGGCAAAAGCAGGATAAATGTTGCAATCCACCAAGAGTCTCAAAAAACCCTAAAAAAAGGGTTTTTGATTCTAGGATATTTTATCCTTATTGATATTGTTCAGAATCTTAGAAAATCTTAGAAATCACATTTTGCAAACCAAACAAAAGAATCACTTTATAAAAACTAAGATCCTTAGATAAAATCTTAGATTTCATGAATTAAATGCTCCCGAGAGATTCAGAGAATGACAATTTCCTCGATAAGTCAAACTTTCCAATTAACACATGACATTTATATTTTTAATTAATATAAGGTTTACATGAAAATAAAATTATATTAGTTAGATCTCACGTAATGTCTAAATCAAAAGATTATACATTTTGAAAATTTGAGGAGGATTTGTAGATTTTATTTGTTCAAATTTTGATTTATGCATTTTCTTAAAGTTTGAATACTAAAACTGTAATTAACTCCCAATATACATATATATATATATATATATATATATATATATTGCTGCTTCTGATCTTTATAGAATCAACGTTTAGTTGCAATACAGGAATGCCAAATAAATTTTTTGAAATTTCCCGGTTCTCTTATTACAAGATCGCATTGAAGGTGGACCAAGTTGCCATAATGTTCATTGGATATTACACGCACCTCAAAAGCCCCACATGCCCAAGGAAACAATGAAACCATCGACTCTGCATCTCCCATTTCTCACTTCAATCGTCTTTGTCATTGGCATAATAGTACTATAATTTGGAAACTGTTCTTGCAATATTATGTTATCGCAACGATGAATGATCTTATACAAACAATAATTCAAACAAAATTTAGATAGTTGAGATGGTTAATACATGACCAAGAACAATAATCTGTCGTTTTTCCTTCAAAGAAACGTGATTGTCTCGTCATTTCATCTGCTTCTTTTGTTTCTCACTGGAATTTCCTTTTAGGTGTTTCTCTTTAAAGATTTTCTCACTTCATACTGGTGTTTTCTGTGTAAATTGCTGGGGAGAAACCAAATCTCTTGATGTGGCAGAGATTTTCAAAGGTGGTTTAAATTATATATATTTCGTGTTTGATGTGTACACACGATAATATTAATATTTTACACGTATTAAATACAAAATAAAAATATAGATATACGAATTATCAAATCTACTAAAAGTAACATAGAATATTAAGTTCTTACCACTCTTTCCGCGCTCTCAATAGTAGGATAATATTATTTGTTCCAGACTTACAGTTTCAATTTCCTCTGAAACTAGTGGCTCTGACCAAGTTCAGTCATGCTCACAAATATGACTGAAATAGTTAGGATGAATATTAACAAATAAAAACTACCCACCCATAACTATCATGCTCTTTTCCAGAAGTGAAGTTTCACATTATGATGATTGGTAGACAATGTTTAGCATCCAAATTGTTTGCAATAAAATACAGGAGATTTGGCAATGCGGAGTTTGAATTGTTCATATCATCAAATCTTGGGTTGATTGATGTCAACATATATTCAACTAAAAGAAAAGTAAGTTACCGTGCCATGTTGTTGCTAGAAAATCATATTAAACCAGTGAGAAATCTTCCGCATATCAACTTCTTGTTATCCTGTTGACCACAATGTGCTCTCATACCTGCTTTCTGCCCTATCAAAAATAGTAACACAATTCTTATGTTCTCATGCATAAACAAACAACCAAATTAACAAAAATGTAAATAAATAATGAAAAAAATAAACTAATTTCAGGGTACATCGACTAGATTACAATCAACTACACAGATGACTTGTTCAACCTCTGCATCTTGATTGTAGGTCAAGTTTAAGATGTTCGAGTTAACTCCTCTGGTACGTTGGCACAGTCATACAAACACATACCATCCATTATATCTAACAATTTATCAATAGTTATCAAATGAATATTCATGTAAAGCTGCGTTTCTAGGCATGATTAAAGTTTCTGAAGCAAAGAACTTGCCAGTGCCTACAAAGAAATCTGCTGCTAAGAAGAATTTGAAGTCCTGAAGTAGGATTTCTGCTTTCTTTCCCAAGTTTTCTTTTCCTATTTGGCTATTTCATTGTGCATTTTATAGTTTTAAGCAGCAGATTGCAGACAGGAAGGGCCACTCTTTTGCATCTTCAGATGTCAGTAAAGACTTCACTGCAGAAAAAAAAATCTCACCTTACCCAATTTAACATGTTACTTCTCATACTGCTGAGGTTTTTTACACAATTCCATCTTGATTCTAGGTCATATGAATAAAAGGGTGACTCAGCATACAAGACTCCCATATTGCATGATCTGATGTAACCCCTCCTTTGCAGAGAGGCTGTTTCAACTACTTGAATCCATTGTTATCCAGTCACAATGGACCACGAATTTTAAAAAGCTGGGGTTTAGCCTTAACTCTACGCTCTTAAGCATATTTTAAGTCTTTGAGATATTGTCCCACAGATCAGACAAAAAGATGATCATGTCAGGTGTGTTCCCAATGGGACTAGTTTCAGTTTCAAATTAACAGACTCATATGGTACCGGTTAGTGATAACATGGTTTCCTGGAGTTTACTTGCCCCTTGGTATGAAGTTCCATGGTACCAAAAAGTTTGAAATTTAATATGTTATCTGACATGCTTTCATTGGCCTATTTAGTGGGTGAGGTTGCTGCCAAAATATTGATTCAAGGTGCATCAGGAAATAGAGGAAATCTAAAGATTTTAAAACTAGATCACCATTGTGACAAAACAGAGCACTAAAATCGTTCAGGTTCAGCTGCTAGTACAATCTACTTATTCCAGTTTCAGTCCAAAACAAACCTTTAGGCCTAAATTTCCCTTTCCTTTCTTTTATTTTTTTACCCTTAAGAAGGCCCTCCATAAATAAAATAAAATCCAATAACCATTTCAACCTCTAACAAGTTGAAAAGAAATGCAATCTATCATGCTACGTGCTAAAAATGATCTTGTGCCAACTTTAACCAGACACACCAGCATAAAGCAGGACTGAAGATCTAGTTTCCTCCATATTAAATGCAGTGAATTACTAGATCGATCAAAGACATTACAAGGTAACAGGAAAACGGAAATTTCTTTCTCAGAAACCTGAAATTACTTACAGGTAGATATAATAAAGCTCTGAACAAGTAGCTTTGTATACTTGCCTGTTGTGTTGTGTTACCAAAATGAGGTAGAGTGGATCTTGCCAAGTGAGCTGCAAGAGCTCTTTGACAATGTAGGCACATGTAGTAATGCTGAAAAGTTGGAGAAAGAAAATATTAATACCTTTGGCCAAAAACCAAAAGAGAAATATCAGTACAAATTTGGAAGATGATGGTGCAAAATATCTAGCTTGCACTCTAAGCTGTTAAGATGAAAGCATGCACAGAAATAAAGATTTTCTCTCAAAACTTGATCGTAATATAATCTTTACTTTCTTATATGATTGCTACCCTCTTGTATTTTCATTACAACAAATGATCCCTTACTCCATCAAATCTTCATGAAAAGGATATTAAGCATGATTCTATAGCACCAAACATCTGTTGTCTTTCAAAATTTACAAACCAGCTAGGAATTTGTCATTGCCAATGGAAAAGCATGTGTTTGGTTTCCCTTTTTTATCTTTAAATTTTTGTCTTTCCATTATATTGAACCTCATTTTAGTTTTAAAGTTTTGACATAAATTAGTTGCGACTCTTGAAAGAATGACCCTCCACCCATTCTCAGAAGTTATCATCTTGAAAAGTGGAACTGTATTTGAAAAATGAGATAAGGAGTTTCAACCAAAAGTTAAATATTGAAATGAAATATGTTTATAACAGAAGGAAAACATATTGCACAAATAGAATCAAAGAAAAATAAATACAGTTGAATACTATATGCCAAAAATCTTGATATGTTCCTTATCTTTTTTTTTTACTTTTTAAATTTCCCATTTAAAATAAAGTGAAACATTGCTTCAATTATAGGACATTAAAGCCTTAATTCAGTTTTAGCTTGTACTAAAAGGTGGGAAAGAGAGGAAAGCACACCTGCCAAAACATATCAGTAGGACTATCCAAAAGAATGCACTAACCCAATTTGATTCTTTGTAGGCAACCCAGACCTGGAATGTATTTACCAAGGGAAACATTAATATTATCAACAACTCAAAATGAAGGACAAAAATAATTAACTGAAACAGTATTTCCCAACTGCTATTAAGGAATGTGATGACAACCAGAATTATTGTAAAATTTAGTATCTCAAAGGATCATAAAAGGAAATTCTATAAATATAATTTTTTGACCTTTTTAGTTGTATGATGTGATACTTCAAGTACCTAATTTTCGTGTGAAATGAAGTGGAGACATGGTCCAAGACTACAAGTTATAAATAAAAATCCTCAGTTGGATTCCTTTTTCTATCTCAGAAAAGCAAAAGCGAAACTCAAATGTGGACAACAATATAGTCTTTTTAACACTTCAGATACATACTTTGCATAAGTTAAATTTTATGATCTCAAGCTATCATGAAAAACAAGTTTGTTCATTATGTATTCTAGAAATGATCGCATTCTAAAATTTAATCTAGCACCAATAACTAGTCAACAACAAAGACTTAAGTTCATATGTTATCATTTAAAACATACCGACAGAGCCACAACATTTATATAGAAGTCAATCAATGTAGCTGTCATCCACCTGCAAATAATTTAGTAATTTGTTAGACTTTGCTAACAGATAAGCAACCCATGTAAAGGGAAAAGCGACTGCAATGCACAGATGTGCAAAGTGATCCTGCCCAAAGCAGACATTGCACACACATTGTGTGCTTCAGTGTCAGCAATAAGGAATTTCTCCATCTGTTTAGAATTGCACCATCAATGACCGGAAAGAATTATTAAGGCTTCCATGATGAAGAAGAAACCATAAACAGGATAGATACATGATATAGCAACAGTGAGAAAATAAAAATGCATGTGTTCTCCAGTTTAAGTGTTTAAAACTTTAAATAATAAGGATTGTCAAGCCTTTTTACATATTGTTCCCCTACAGTCTCCAGTGATTTTTACAAACCTTGGAGATATAATAATCGATGGAATCATGTCACAAATAGTTACAATTACTATTTATCTTACCTATGCATTCAGTTTCACGGTACTAGTTAGCCAATAACATGAATTTAAAACCATTATTTATTTATTTATTTATTTATTTCTTTGTTTGCAGAAACATGGCTGAGAAATGATCGAACAGCATTTATTCTAAACAAATAGGATGCCTAGTCTACTGCCACCCCTCCCCGCCCCCCTCCCCAGTGGTCTCCTAAAAAAGACAAGAAGAAGACTAGAATCACCTCTAGATTAATAAATTCTTTTATTTGATTTCATTAACTGAAAAAGAGAAGCCTTCCTATTGAAACCATTGAATGAGGAAACATAATTTGGCTATCTCGTCCATGTTCGCTACAAAGATCAGCTTTTAAGGTTAATATTCGAAATCTATGAACAGCATTTATATCTCTAAAAAAATGTGGTTTCAACTTATGGCAATGTAGAGAAAAGTGACACCTAATTCAAAGAATGTAACTTAGCTTTGAATGCTTCAAACAGCACCAGGCTAATACACAAACAGTGTTTTCCAAGCCATGATAGGAGGGCAAGCATGCGAAGGGTAGAGTTCAGTAGAATGCCTTTTTAAGTTTTCAGTGTCAATACATCCAACATCAAACTAATTGGCAATATGTGGAGAGAATTGAAGGCAGCAAAAGCTGCAGGTGAGGCCTATGTCTACATTGTGGGATACATAGTTTAATATTTCCCTTAACATTCAAGGTAGGAAATATTGCAGTGATTGGATGCACGGTGATCACAGTGGAACACCATAGGCTAGGTTGGAGTTGACTGATAAAATATCTGAAGCATCCAGTATTACACGATATATTCACACTGAGTTTCTCCATAAATTGCCAATTGATTTGTAAGCTAGAGTGTTGAAATTGCTACTCGCTCAACCTGGCCTACCATGTTTCATCATGACTATGGTTTTTACATACAAGACCTTCACTCTGTGGAGAGGATGTTCATATATAGAAATGAAAAGCAGAGTAAAATAAAAAAGAAGCTAATGCAAAGGAAAAAAGCACTGATTAGCCCTTACATGTCTCAAATATTCATATCATTCAAGGAATCAATCTTAAAAGATGGGGTTGCAAGAGCTACAAAGAATATAGCATCCACTCAAAGAAAGCATAAGGACCTCACTGTCTAGTCTGTGCAACGTATATGATTGGATTTTCTTCAAAAAATGATAATTTTTTTTTGATACATTACTCCAAACTTCAAGGAGCAAAATTGCTCATCAGAAAAAAAGAAAGAAAAAAAAACTTACGGAGTTAGGAGCTCTTTTCGGAAAGGTGAACCATCAGTTAAGAGAGTGTAGATCAAAGTTCCCAGCATCAAGAAGCCCAAAACACTGAAGAGGATTCTTGCAATCACAACAGGGGAATGCTTCCTCTTTGGCTTTGTAGCATCCCTGGACGAAGAGAATTTTCAATTTATAAATGATAAATTAATATATGAAAAGTAGATAGATACTTAAACTTCTATTTTTAGCCAACAGCCAGAAATATTTGCAGTGGTCACATATTCCCTCCTTTAATTCATGAATTCTGTATACGCTAACTGAAAAGTGTCATTATTAAGATAGAGATTCAATGGAAAATAGAACTGGTGTGCCATTCCTATTCATCAAACTAGATGCCATTATATGAAGATTCTCATTATGTGAACATAATGAGATGACGAATGGTGCGACATTTATGTAATTTTAAAAGCATAAAACCTCATATTGGCCCACCCATGCCAAATATGTTCATCCAGAAATAAAAAAAAATCCTGTCTAACCTAGTACAATCAATAATTTGAAAAGGTTAATTTAGACTAAATGCAAAGGGCACATTAACATGTTATTGGAGACTTGAAAGATAATTTTCTAATATTATACCTAGAGATTTGGATACTTACATGTTTGTATGGCGCAATAAAACCTGATAAATGGGATCTTGCAAAGATTCTTGAGGAGACAACTTGAGAAATTGTATAAAAAGGTAGCCAGATGTCGTAATGCTGGGGAAAGAGAAAGGTTTAAAAATCGAATTGTAAATCATAAATTATGGGAATGGTAGAGAAATATAATATGCAGATTGCATCAATACTCAATAAAGCAAGGGCAGAAATGAATAATGATGTAATGATCACCAAACCAGCCTGTCTCAAACTTTGCCAGCAAAACCCATTAATAAAGTAGGGGGAATGTTCGCCTTAGATTTCACGATGGTGTTATTAGGATACTTCGTCATGTAAGGTATGTATCAAGTTGTCACTACAATTTGATTGCTTTGGGTGAGTTAGCTTCTCGGGGGTACACATATTATGATAGTAATGATTGGTTAAAAGTGTACAAGAATGGTAGTGTGATTCTACAAGGGAATAGGGTCAATAATCATTTGTATATGTTTGATGGAGGCTCAGTTGCTAGATGCCTGTGATGAAAGAAAAGAAGAAAGGTAAGCGTGTTAGCTTTGCAGATACTGTTGAAGTGTTTGGAGATTCAAGTCAAGGGAGGATTTGTTGGGATTTGCCTTGAATCTCAGAATCCCACATCGAAAGTTAAGTGAGTTTGAGTTTGTCTTGTATTCCACATTAGGAGTTTAGTAAAGGTATAAAGGGTTTCGCCCTTATAAATAAGATGTTTTGGTTTTAATTTGGTAATCCCAGAGAGTCAGACACCAAGAGAATAGCTAAGTGAGTAGGCTATTAAAGGGTGTAATTGGGTTTTGGGTTAAGTTTTGAGTAAGGAGTTTTAGGAGATTTTTCTCATTCTAAAAGTCTCACAATTGTAAAGATTTATTTGATAGTGGATTAGGTTTGGAGTAGGCCATTTTGAGTTGGGCCGAACCAAATATATTTGTGTGTTTTTATTCTTGATTTGAGCTTGTTATTTTATTTTATGTGTGATTGCTGCGCGTGGGTGTTGTTTTTCCCAACAATATGCTCCTTGTTAAACAACATATGAACTATACTGCAGTTTAACATTTAGATAGAAAGACAGAGACATACCTGCCAAAACATATAAGCAGAATTACCCAAAGTGTTGCACTAATCCAACTTGATTCTTTGTAGGAAACCCAAACCTGATGGATTATAAAACTCCATAAAGAAAAACAAATTTTTTTCTCTTCAATAGAAAATTAAAACCAATTTTCTCCCTTTTTTTTTTTTTTTTCAAGAACAGAACTATAATCAATTTTCTTTCTCTACCAACAAAACGGTTTACTAACTTACTGTTAATATAAACCATACAGTTAAAATATACAAATGCAGAAGCAACAAAGTTTTTACATACATAGGAAATCATCCCTTAAAAACATTTGACTTGCAAAATCCTCGGACACATACAATAGGGTACTAGGTTGATGATAATATGAAAAAATAGTACCTATTTGAATTTCTCCCTCAAAGTTATCAAAGTTTCACCAATGAACACAATGTTAACTACCCGTATCTTACAATTGATCATTCCCACACCAAAAAGACAAAAGCCAACTATTAACCATTGATTTTCTTTGCAGTTAAAAAGAAAAAAAAAAGTTTCCAAGGAATGTGTGCGTGTGTGTGTCTTTATATATATATATATATATATATATACACACACACACACGCCCCAAAGTTGATGTTAAATGCTTACTTAATTTAAGAAATTTCAATTCAACACTCAAGAACTGTTCTAAGTTATTGAAAAGTTGAAGTAGATAGTGAACATACCGCCAAAGGCACAATATTGATGTAGAAATCAACCAAAGTTGCAATCATCCACCTAGAGATCATTAATGCATAAAAAAGGAACCCAGTAATCTTTCGTGATAATCAAAACCCAGAAATCCTCAAGTGTATAAAAACAATACAAAGTTCAAAAAAAAAAAAGAAAAAAAAAAAGGAAGCAACCAAGAAAGAAAGAGAGTACGGTGTAAGAAGTTCCATGCGGAAAGGGAGGCCATCAATGGAGATGGTGTAAATGAGAGTGGCTACCATCAAACAGCATAATACTAAGAAAAGAGCTCGTAAGCCATTCACTAACAGAGAACCCACCATTGCTATTTCCTTTCTCATCAAATTGTTTTACAAGTAATGTTGAGAGGAATCAAATGAAAATAGGAGGATAAAATATGGCGAGGATGAGAGCACGTCATCAACGACTTTGGGCCAGCCAACAAACCGCCATCTAACTTATTTGAGGGTTAAATACAAAAATGGCCATGTACCGGCAGTTCAGTAGTTAAAAAAATGAAATTTACGATCTGATACGAAAGTTTTATTTTGTTTTTTATACTTAGATTAATATTATTAATCAAGTTATTGATATGATATAAATATTCAAAAAATCATTATACATGTCAAAAATACCAAGCTATTACTATATCATTATTGTCACATCATCATTAAAAAAATTTTTTTTTTTTTAATTTTTTAAAAAAATTTAGATTTTTTAAAAATCTTTTGAAATTTTATTTTAATTTTTCAATTTTTTGAGATTTTTAAATTTTTTTATTTTTCTTTAAATTGTTTTGAATTTTTTAAAATTTTTAATTTTCTTTTAATTTTTTTAAAAAACTTTAGATTTTTAAAAATTTTTTAAACTAACATTGCAATGATAACACTACAATTACTAAACGTTTTTAACACAGGATTAAGATTTTAGTAAGTATTGATGTCACATCAATAATTTAACTAATGATATTAATCTTAAACATAAAGTGTATTAGAGAATGAAAGTTTAGATATTTAATTATGAAATATATTTTTTAAAATATTAAATTGATAAAAAATATATAATATATGGGTAAATTTTATATTTAACCTTGAGTTTTGTTTACTGATTTTTTGAATTATATTTGATGTATAAATTGTCATTTAAATTACATATTGTTATTATCATTAATGAATAAATTTTAAAAAGAAAAACTGAAAGTACTAAGATATAAATAATAAAAATTAATTTTATTTTAAGGCCTTTTTAACTTGCTAGTTTATTTATTGATTATATAACAACATAAAATTCAATGATAGTATATAGAATTTATATATTATTAATCTATCAAACATAAACTTTTTTTTCAAGATTTTACTTTAGATAAATTTGATTTTTTATTTTTTAAAATTTGATAATTTTAAATATAATAAAAAATAAAAAAGAACAAAAAAGACACAAACATATATAATTTAAAATTTTAGTGAAAATATATGTAAATTTAGAAAAATAAAAAAATGTGTTCATATTTAACATATCAATATAAATTATGATATGATAATTTTTAAATTTTATGTGTATTTGACATAAAATAAATATGACTTATATACATAAATTGTGAAATCTTAAAAATTCCAATAACATAAGGATTAAAACAAATTTTTTTAATAATTTTCTTATCTACTTTTAAAATATAAAATAATATTTTTTATTTATTTGTTCATCATTGCATGCCATATCGGTATTAATTGCTTAACTGATCACCTATTATTATGTTACTATAATTTGATAGGTCATAGTTGAGTGTTTGAGTTGTACGATATCATTTAGATATATATTGCCAAAAATTATGAAACATTACATTCGTAAAAAAAATATAAAATAAAATGTTGTATTCACGTTATAAAAAAAAAATTTTTTAAATTAAATTCCGTAAAATTAAAAAAAAAAAATTGGAAAAGAGTAAGGATACAAATAATCTTTTCAAGTTTTGTGATTTACAAGTTATAAAAAGCATAAAGGAAATCGTAGATATGAATGAACCAAAATTATTAAAAGATACATTGTTTTATGTATATATAAACCGCAATTGGGGAAGATAAAATAAATTTTAAATCTTGAACTAATTGAATGCCACTTCCTCAATTACATGAACTACATGGTTTAAACTCTAAATTCAATCATAGTTATTAATAGAAGCAATTGATGTACGTTCAGTTTTTTAGGTCTTCCAAATTGTCAAATCCTTTATCTTGTTATTTCAATGCTGATAATGATATATTGATTATATTTAATGCATAAGATAATGAATAAAATAAAATTATAATTATTTTATATTATATTTGATTTATATATCAAGAAAAAGATAAAATTATAAAAAAAATTAATTATTCTCTTAATATAAAATTATTCAATTCTCTTGAAATGAAAAAAAATTATTTTTAATTCATAAACTTACATTTTTTATTATGCCTTCAAAAATTATATTAATAATTTAAATTATATAAAATTTGAAAAAAATTAATTTTGACCAATAAATAAATTATTTTATTATAATCTTTGCACAGATCGAACATAAAATAAGATAATATTATTTAATTTAATTCTATTTGTAATATCATTTTATCTTATCATAAGTTGATGTACCAAATACATCCATAGACTCTTTTTTCTTAATATGCATTTCATGTTATATATAATAGAGGTTACTACGAATTGATATCCTAAATCTGATTGTGAAAAAAATCCTCATATCTGGTATTGCAAAAATATAACAATAATATTATAACTACTGCTACTTAGTATGTGGAAACCCTTCTTCTTTTGTTTGGGTGAAAAGCAAATATATATATATATATATATATATATATATCCATTACTTACACCTTGCTTTAATCCAAACCTCTAGTGTAAATGAACCTTGGTTTTATGAATCAAAAAAGCTAAGATATATATATAGATATATATATATATATATCCATTACTTACACCTTGCTTTAATCCAAACCTCTGGTGTAAATGAACCTTCGTTTTATGAATCAAAAAAGCTAAGCAAAGTAGAAAACATCCATTCAAACCAAAGTAATATATCAGCCAATGAAGGAAAAGGAAAAAGGAGAGACAGAAGAAGCATGGCAAAGGCAAAGGTATGATAAGAACCATCTTCATGAATCAAATATCCATTAAAACATGAATAATCATCTCTTGGGCGCAAGCTAATCCAAATATTATCATTACAACATACATCCCTCATTTAAAACTCAAAGCAAAGTAGCAATTCTACAAATTTTGACTCTTAAAGTTCATCTCTACTCCACCCCCCCCCCCAAAAAAAAAAAAAACCAACAGCAAATAATGCTTAGATCAAGGGAGTTTAGAATACAATGTATACAAAAAATGGAAATCAATGATAGGAACCAGAAAAAATGGAAGCATAGGGCAACCAAGAATAAAGAGAGTTTGCCTTGTAATCAACATGCACAACCACCTTTTTGCTCAGTCTCAGTCACAGACTCTGGGATGCCCTGGAAATATCTGCAATCATACGCATGGATATCAGTTGAAGAAAACAAATTATGAACTGCATAGCCTGGTCAACAATCTTAAAAAATTTAAAACATCTATGCACAGAAAAAGTACACAGACACTGAATATTTTTAAAGGCGAAAGTGGAAGAAGAAACAGTTTTAATGTAATTACAAGTGAAACAAAATTGCCCTGAGAGAGAGTGACAGAAAAGAATCCCATGATCGAATTTTAAATATAATGATTATCTATCAACAACAGAAATATGAAAATCTATTACCTACTGAATGCTAAATTAGTAAATTTTCTTCTATATCAATTACACAAGAACATACCAATGAGTTATCAAATATGTAGAAAAAAGAAAAAAAAAAAAAGCAAAAGCAAAAGAAAGCAATGACAGCATCTAAAACTCAGAAAAGAAACATTGCAGCCCATATTAAGCATGGTAGAAGAGCACCATGGAATGCAAGCATACGCACATCCACACACACAATCAAATAATAAAGAAAACTATAACAGAAGAAATAGGTTGTGAGTAAGAAGTAAGAACTATGATCATAATTATAAGATCTAGACGGCTGTAACAATAAGCCATTTCTAATTGAATAAGGAGAACTTTTTGGTAATAAAGAAATCGGCCATATGATAAAAGACATATTCTTTGAACCAACATCATAAGTTTTAACCTTGACTAAGAAAGTACACCTTATCATGATTCTTATGAAACTATTTGCTTCCAAATTTTATTTCTTGTAATTTCCAGTGGTCACTTAGAATTGTTTCAGGTCAGCACACCCATTGATCTGTCTAGATGGACCTTACCATTTATTACATAGTCTACTACATCTTTCCTAAGCACAAAAGTATGATTGATCTACTTAAGAGCTAGGATTATGGTAGCATATTTCCACTATATATTATTGAACCAATGTCCAAATGAGCAACTCAGTAAAGTTAGTAAATATAGGTCTACCTGAGGTATATTATACCTTTTATATTGTTTTCATTAAGAAATATATAAATTTGTCACTTCCACACAATGAATTTGATATGACAGGGCAGATCAATTAGCATTCCAAAGAGAATTTAAAGGTGACAGACACCCTTAATGTAGTCCAACTATACTCTAACAGGTCACAATGGAATGTTGGAGAAAACCTCTGTTTTCCCATCTATTAACTATATAATGTCCCAAAAACATATGCTAAAGATCACAGCTGCGGAATAAAAATGCAAGAGATAATGATAATCTCTAAGGTAGTGTTTAATATGGGGAGATCACTCCAAAAACCATGGTGATCTAAACATGATGAGTTGGTAAGCAGTTAGTGATCTTACGTGGCAATGATTTTGGATCACCGAGTGATTAGATCACTAACTTGGAAGATGATCTAATTCCCATCCAAAAATATAGAAAACTTTTATCATCAAAGTGAAGTGATATAAAAAATTAACAATAATCAATATTACCCATTTAATATGTTAATTAAAAACTTGTTTCTTTTTTAAATTGTAATTATTTTATATTATAATTTTTATATTTTCAAATTAATGTTCATAACAAGTTAAAAAATATTTTTTTTACTTTTTTTAATGTTTTATATCTAATATAATTTTTTTAATTATGGCTTTAATAGATTATTTTTATTTTCTAATTCAAATGTTTTTTACATAATTTATATTATAAAAATTTGTTTACCTAATAAATAAATATACTTATTAATTTAATAATTTAATCATATTTTATTATAAAATAAACAAAATATTATTATATTTTACAAATTATTCTTTTTATCAATATTAAAATCATTAACTTGTGTAACTATTACAATAGGTATGGTTATTTTCGTACTTTTAAATAAAATAAAATTTAATTTTTAGTAATGCCAAATATAATAATATTTAATTCCTATGAATAAATTATTGTTAACCAAACAAAATGATTCCAAATCACGAGTAATAAGATCACCTTCCTAATAAGATTACCTCGGTGATTACATTACCATAGTGATCTTGAAAATAATACCAAACACTACCTAAATTTGCAGTACTTGACAAAACCATGCTCCTTTATGGGCCAACAACACCATGCTGGAACAATAATAATATATATTTGCCAAAATTCACTCCAAACAGGGAATAGGCTTTAAGATAAGCTTACATGTCCTGCTCGCGCTCTTTTGCTAAAGCAGTTTTGGCAATACATAGGAAGGCAGCATCAACATTGATATCTTCTTTTGCTGATGTTTCAAAGTAAGGTATGTTTCCTTTTGAAGCACACCAATCTTTTGCTTTCTTCTCGGAGACCTACATGGCTCAAGACAGCACCTATGAGGCTGAGGTCTGAGGATAAAAGAAAATTAGGACGTATAGCAACAACATATCCTTACCACTCGACTATTACCACCATCTATATCTATCTTGTTTCCAAGCAATATAAACGGAAACGTCCTGGGGTCAGTGGGATTTGCCTGGCATGGAAAGAAAATGCAAACCATATCGACATTTGAAACAGATGGTAATCACTTTCTCAAATAAATTAATATATAGTTTAGATGAATGAAAAACATAAACATAAAAAGAGTAATCAACCTCAGAAATTAAATTGGCTGCTAGGAAAGATCATGCACGTTGCAAGGTCAGTAGGTCAAGTTAAGCACTGAACTGTGGGGTCAGCAACAAATGTTTTATCCAATTTCTAACTAGCTGGGCTTTAACATGATACAACTAGGAATCAAAAAGAGAAATTTCATATTCCCATGAGAATCAGCATTCATTGAAGGTGTTGTTACATGTTTACCTACATAATCTTTTTGATATGTTTATTTAAACCTATACTGCTTTTAAAAACCTGCTGACTAGTTGACTAAGCAAAGGAATGTTGGGAAAATAGGCATTGATGGCCAAAAGAACAGTATAATGGCAACAAACAAGATCAAATCAGAAAATCAGTATGCACGTTTCAGTTTATATCACTCACTCCAGTGGCCAGAGGCAATTCTCCAACAAAAGATTGGGTAAGAAATTTAGAAATTCTATATTTTTCTGTTCACAAAGTGTAAAAATTAATAAACTTGAAATAAACCGTAATGCAGACGAATCGACCAGGCAAAAGATAAAACCAGTTATGACATGATGAGTGAGACCAAAACATAGAAAAAAGAGAGTGATCCAAAAAATTTATGAGCCCAAACCAAAGTCCGACAAAACAGGGTTGAATAATGTATTTGAACTTATGCAACAGTTAGTAATTCCAAAGTCAATATAAGCAAGAATTTGAAAGCACACACTCCTAAAAAGAAGCATCCCATGTGTTTCTTCTTCCATTTGGCACAGAAAGGAAAAAGCTTTTGATCAAAGGTCAATCAACAAAACACCAACTTGCAAAAAAATTTACTTCTTGTCAGGTGTGCTTCAAAAAAGTAACCACTATTTTTTCTCGGAAACAATTTATCAAAAAAAATTTCCTTCTTTGTAACATATTGGTTAGCAAAAATGTCATTGGGAAAGTTTACTAGAGCAGCTTCGACCTTTAAGCGTATTAACAAGCCATGCCTCTGCACAAGCTTAAAGATGTAAAGAAAATATAGGTGAAAATAAGGAGAAATTTCTTGGATTCTCATTTTTCCTTGACTCTCAAGATATATATGACTAAACAGCAGCAATTATCTCAGACTTCAGCCTTCCACTAGTCTAGAGTAAATAAATTAAGTAGGCTACAGATAATGTTAGCACATAAAATTAAAGAAGTTATGCGGTTATGCCCATAAAGAAAATGAATGAATTAAAACTCAAAATCAACTCAAACATTATTAGAGTTTCAAATAAACAAAAATTTAGTAGACAGTGATGTGTGTGTGCATCGGTGTGAATGTTGCACGTGTATGCCAGGGAGACAGAGAAATGGAGAGAAGCCCTACAAGAAATTAACAAATAAAGAAACAAAGTTTTTGATAACTTATAAATAACTTGCAGCGATGCAGGACAAATTCCACATTCAGCAAGGTTGGAAAAGTTAACTTTTAATTGTATTCCACATTCAGCAAGTTTGGAAAAGTTAACTTTTAATTGTAGACAAAGCCAAAATACATAATGCATTGCTAGCCAACATCCCTTGACTAAAAAAATATATCCCTAGTACCAGGTTTATCATGTCAGGGGTAATAAAAGCAGTACAAGCCAATAAACCTAAAACACTGCACATTCTTCTCAACACTCTTATAACCAACATTGATATTATAGATGCGTAACACAACTTAAAGTAAAAATGCCATTCATTTCGACATGCAGAACCTAATTCGCTGAGGAACTAAAACCAACAAGTAAAATGAAAGAATAGAGATTGAAGCAAAAACAAACCTGTTTAAGAAATTCCTCATGCCAATTATCAAGGCTATCAAATGATTTCATCACATTAACGTCGTAAACTAGCACACAGCAATCTGCACCCCTATAAAAGGCAACTCCGAGACTCTGAAACCTCTCCTGACCCGCAGTATCCCATATCTATCCAATGCAATGCCCAGAGAGAAAATATGCATAAACATACCCTCCATGACAACTTCAAAATTAAGCTAAAAAGAAAATCTAAATACCCAAAAATTTGAAAATAAAATTAAAACCCTACTTGCAGAGTGACAAGGCGATCATCAATCAGGAGTTCCTTAGTGACAAAATCTGCACCAATTGTAGCCTTATATTGCTGACTAAACTTCTTATGAACATATCTAAATTCAACCAGTTAATTCTGACAACAATGTAACTTATAAAATCGACCTTTAAATAAATAAACAAAAAAATTTTGAGATTATTCAGACAAAAATTAACAACCCTAAAATCAACGTAACCCATAATACAAAATTTAAGATCTAAAAATTATACCCCAAAAAAGAGCAGAAATTTTACACAAAAATAGAATGATAAGAAGATTAAAATTCAATTACTGTTGAAAGGATACTGATTCATCAACGACGTCTTGCCCACCCTGACATCGACAATAACCCATTAATTATGCAAATAATTAAAATTTTCCAAAAAATTCATAATTTAGTTGTAAAAAGAAACAGCCCTAGAAATTGAAATTGAGACGAACGTACCCACTATCGCCGAGAACAATGACCTTGAGCAATGTTCGTCTTCGCATTGACATGGCGGTAAAATTAACGGCAAATTTTAGGTTTTGGTTTGATTTAAGTTTTTTTTTTTTTTAAACAAAATCTTGATTATTATTACACCCTTCAATTCATTTTTTTCTAAATTTTTTTGGGTGCTTTAATAGTACTGTAGATATGGATTTACTCGATACATTTGGAAAATGATGGGAAAGAAACTCCTTTTCCCTTCTTTCTTCTTTGTTTTTCTGCACTGTCTTTTTTATTCTAAAAAAAGGACACAAATATTATTTTTTTGGGCAAAAGAGAGAAAAGAAACGGCAATTTCCATTTTTTTCACACTATTTTCTTCTTCTATTTTCTTTTATAGCTTGAAAATAAAAATACATTCATTAAAATTCGAAACTTAAATTTATAAATATATCACTTATAAAATGATTAAATTAATCAATTAAATTAAATTTTAAATTTTACTACTTATTTTTGTAAACCTATTATTTTAATTAATTAAAATCTTATATAAATATATAAAAGTTAAAAACTTTGATAAAAAAAGAAAAAATCCAAGATATATGGTCTATTCCTTTAACATTTAAATAATCTTAAACAATCGTCACATGTCTTATATTTAATTTGTTTTATTTGATTTTTTATAAATTTTGAAATGTTTTATATAATAAATTATATTTAATTACTTACCTTATATATATATTTATATATATATTTATGTGTATATGTGTATATTATACTTTTACAAGTAAGAATTACTCTCGAAACTATGTTTTAAGGTAATCTTTTTATATTTAAATTATATATCTGTAAATTAATATAAATTATTTAACTTCGCATTGAAAGACTAAATATATTAGGGAAGACTTTATTTTACTTATCTTTTACTTTTGAAACTATCTTTTACATTGGAACCATATAAATTCAAATTTTAAAAGTAAATATAATTCAAATAGAAAATAATAACTAACAATAATTCAAATAGATAGGGTTATACAAATATTTCATTTAATTGTCAATCAAAAATTATTATACAATTTATATTATAAATCTTTCTTTTCCTTTTAAGATAAATACGTTAAATATTCATATTTTAAAACTTATTATTATGTCCTTTATTAATCACTGTTATAAATAAATAACTCAACCCTCAATAATTTTCAGAATATGTTATAGTTTTTCTAGCATTTAGAGTTTTTTTTTTTTTTGTATTTGTATTTGTATTTTTTAAAATTTTTTTGAGTAATTATAATTCTCATAGAATGAAAAAAGTTAACATGTTGTCACATTTTTACATGATTCAGATTTATTGTTTATCTTTTTATATCACTTCACTATATTTCTTTACTAATTATTTTAGACAATGCACTTACATATATTTTTTATAAACAAATCTAGCAAGAACCACCCTTATTTCTATCTTATCGTAGCCATAAAAAATATTGGAGATGAAGTTGTGATACATTTCCAGGCTGCAAAACTTTGTAGCAGATTAGATGTCTAAGTGTTGTGTAAGTTAAGCATGGTGTTGTTTCTATTATGGATTACCCCATTCCTTAAGAGTCATTAATCTATTAATGGCTGCTACAGTGGGAATTACCTTTTATAGAATTGCGCTATTTAATTTTATTTATTTAGAATTTAAGATTTGTTATAGTTTTTTTTTTTCTTTGATTTTTTTAATTAGCATTTGATTTCAAATTAATATTTTTAATATCAGTATTCTATACATTTTTAGAAGGTCAATGTACGTGGTATTTGATTTTAAATGAATAATTAGAATTCTATGCACAGCACAAAATTGTTATTGTTTTATAACATGACTTGCATTATGTTTTAGATGTAGTGTTTTAGTTTCTTTCTTATGTATTACGATAAAGAAATATGAATTTAAAAAAAAAAAAAAAGATGGAGAAATACGTGTGACCATAATTTTTTTTTCATTTTTGTTTGCGATTTCTCTCTCTCTCTCTCTCTCTCTCTCTCTCTCTCTTTTTTCATTTTACTAGTATATTTTTGTGCATTTAGTTGTTTGCTAAATCACAAACCAATATCATTTTAGTTAATTAAATTATATTTATTCTTATATATTTAACTTGTATCTTACCTTGAAGGCTTTCAACTCGAATTTCATACCAACAAAATTTTTGGATAATCACCTATATTTTATATTACTTTAGAAATAAAATTTTTTTATGATTTTAGTTTTTAATAATTTTATAGTATCTACTTTTTTCCAAAAATATTGAAAGGAAAATTGGTCCAACTTTCAAGAATATCACTTAAACTTTCTTTGATTGAAAATATTCATTTAATCTACTTTGAATATTATAATATTTAAAAAGTTTGATGAGTCAACTTGACTGATGAAGAAAACTATACATGTTTATATAGGAAATTATTGGACAAATAAATCAATTAAAAATCAAATAGCAATTATGCATGAATGACAATAAAAAGAATAAAATCTTTGTCTTGAAACAACTTGCATTAATTAAATTCAAATATAACAGTATACTTTTCTTTGAAACTATCATTATTAAGGAAAATTAAACTTGAAAATTTTGTAAGAAAATGGAATATATAAATATTAATATCTTAATTTCATGCTAAAACATGAAACTAAAGAAAATGATAAACATTGGCATGAAATGTTGAAGAACAGTGAGGCAAAATAATGAGTGTTATTTTTTAATATAATTGAACTATATATCAAAGCATTTCATACATATATTATTATACATTTATTAACCGTAACAAAGAAAAACACTTAAATTATTAATTATTGTTATCACTTTAAATTTTGATCATAAAATCATGTCTAATAACAAGCACATATATATTGAATATGCTTGATTTTTCTTTAATTTTTTAGTATTCAACAATGCAATAAACATGGGGATAAAAAGTGGATGGCACATAAATTAACTTGCACATAATATAGGGCTTTACTATTCTTTTACTTCAATATATATATATATATATAATAAATATATATATGCGTATTAATATGTGATTACGAGCTATAAATATATATAAAATAATAAATATAAATTTTACTTGTTAAATTCATTTTTATAAAAAAAAGTCAAAAGATAAGATTAAATTTTCATATGTAAAAACTTTAACATTTAATGTAGATCATTATTAACAAGATATTTTTGAAATTTCATCAAAAAGTATATACATGAGGATGGAGTTTTTTTTTATTATTATTATTCTAAGATATAAAATTATATTTTTAAAAAAATAAAATTAACTTATCTTTAGTTGATCAAAGTAAACATGAAAAGTTGTACTGATATTTTTACAAAATATGAAAATATATTAAAAATGAAAACAAATTTGAATCTATGCAAAATTTTATCTAAACATATTTTTTATTTTTTATTTAACAACATTTTTAATTGAATATTTGAAGTTCTTTTAAAAAAATAAAAAGATTATTTTATATATATATATATATATATATGAGAGAGAGAGAGAGAGAGATCCACAAAATTAATTTAGTTTTACAAATTTTCATACTTTTTATGCCATTTATATTTAATTAATCAAATTGTTGGATGTCATACTTCATTAATGTATTCATGTAAATCATGCATTGTGAAATTTTGAGTTAATTAAAATTATTTAACTATTTGTTTTGTAATAAAAATTTTCAAATGTTAAATATATATCTTGGTTTATATAATAGAGATATAGGATTGATTTAAAACTTTATATGCATAATAGATATAAGTACATTGATTTGAAAATTTTTAACAATTGAGTTGTTAAAATATTAATCATACTTAAAGCTATAAAAATATCTCAAATTAATTAATTTTATACCTATATAACATATTATATATTATTATACAATGATCATTTATTTATATTTATATATTTATAAAATATAAAAATAACCATGCACCAAATTAATTTTAATAAATACTAAATAAAACGAGGAAAGCGGCAAATTAAAATTGGGAATTGGGTGAGGGACCTGAACTTGGCATGTTGCTCCAGAATTTTGGACAGTATTGCCACTGCCAAGTGAACGGACTTCATAATGAAATTGGGGTCACATATTTTTCATTTTCAACTTTATCTACTAATATTTTCTCAGAAAAAAAAAAAATTAAACACTTTAGCTGATATTATCAATGTTCCCTTGGACTCGGGGAAAAATAATTAGTTGTACAGCTGTACTTTTTCAGTGCTATATGCTTCACTGAAGTTTTATTTTTCTTGCATAAGGATAAGAATTCTATCATTTTTTATATTTTCTTTTGCTCGAATTTATTTAATTATTAAATAATAAAAGTTTAATTAATTTTAAATTTATTTTTAATTGATTCAAATTAAATTTTAATTAAATTATACTCCAACGCAAGTATATGTTAAATATTTTAAATTTATCTTTCATTCTATTATATATTATGTTTGAGATTAATGTATTATTTTATTTTTATTTAAAATAAATAATTATCATTATTTAAAAAAGTTTAATGATAAAAAAATTGATTAAAAAAATAAAAAGGATGAAAAAGGAAAAAAAAAAACCAAAACAAAGTATTTTTATTATTTAAAGTAAAAATTGAACAAATATTAGTTTCACTGATGGAATCCTAATTCCCAATACTAATTACTTTTTTAAGAGAGATAAAAAATGTTTTTCAAGCTAATAAGGATTAAGTTATTTTCAATAAAATGTCTTGGATGATAACTATATTTTTCTTTTTTTAAAATTTTTTTTTATTTTAGCCAATTTCTTTATCACTAAAACTTTTTTCAAGTAAGGGTGACTAATTTAGTTCAAATAAAAACAATTTAATAAATTAATCTAACAGTTAATATATAATTGAATTAAAAATAATTTTAAAATATTTAACATATACTTAAATTAGAATATAATGTAATTAGAATTTAATTTGATATTAATTAAATATAATATTATAATTAATTAAAATTTGATTATTTTTAGTTAAAAAAGTCTTTGGTAAAAGAAAATATAAATATAAATATAAATATAAATAATAAAATATATATTTTTCGTTTAAAATTAATTTAATAAATTACACCTGTTAGTTGTTTGTTTTTTTTACTAAATTTCAATGAACAAAAAAGTTTTTTTTTTTCAACCTAACAACGAATAAGTATATTTTGACATATATAGTTAGTTTAGTATTAATATTATAGATGAAAAACTCGATTTAAAAAAAAAAAATTGAAAAGCACTATAAAAATTTATTGTAAAAAATTATGATTTAAGATTATTGATTAATGTTTGGTATTGCTGGAAAAAAATTAAAATATTTAAAGATGACATGATATTGGAAAGAAAGAATAAGTTGTTTTTGTCAAAAAACAATAATGAAGTAATATTTGATTATTTTATTTTTAAATCATAAATTTCAAATCACAATTATATTTTTTAATTAATTTTTAGGATTAGCCCATTTTTAACAATTAAAAAAAAATACTTTTAACTCGAATTATAATATATTTAGCATTACTTTTACATTAAAGAGCTGCATTTAAGAACCCAGATACAATGCTAAACCTATCAAATTTCATGGCAAATATAATTTTTTTTCAAAATCCCAAACATTAAATCAGGCTGACGTGAATGAGAAACGATTAAGTTTTGTCTTTTCTTGTAAATCTCACTTGTCTCATTTTAAAATGAAAATTACTTATAATATTCATTGTACTAAAAAAACTACATTCATTGTACTAAAATAATTAATTATTATCTTTTAACTTGTTCCATGCAAATGTGCATGTTAAAGACTTTTAAACAGAAAAAGAAATTCAACCAACCACTTATTCCATTTTTTATGTTCATCAATTATAATAATAATAATAAATCATAAAAAAAAAAAAGAAAGTTTTTTGTTTAAAGAAAAGTAAAAGTTTTTGTTTTAAAAAAAAAAAGTCAATTACTTTTTCTTTGGAAAATTCATTTCCTTTAGAAAGAGTGATTTGACAATTGTTGAAAATCAACAAACAAGACATTTGAACACAGCAAAAACGTGGAAGAAATTTTGTTAAAAATGGGGCCTGGCATCTCGACCAAGGGGGGACCATGGCCTCCTTTTTGTGGCAATTAGAAATTTGGATAATTGAGAAAAACTAATTAGAGTTGGAGTTATAATTTTATCTTATTCAAAAAAAAAAAAAAAAAAGAATATTGAGATGAATGTTTGTTATTGTTTCTGGAAGATATTGCAATTACAAATTTACCATTAAATCTTTTTTTCAATTTAAGAAAGACAAAGAACCAGAGAAAATTAATATCTACTAAAGAGAATTCAAGCTAAATTTAATGATAACTAATTGATAAAATATTTTCTGGAGCTAAAAAGTTTAATGATAAAAGAAATTGATTTAAACAAAGAGCAAGAGAAAACAATATACATATATTTATATATATTAGCTAACTAATTGTGATCAAATTCAAGGTAAATTCTGTCTCGCAAATCAGAATGAATTGTTTGTCGATGTCGATCCGGCAGAAAGTACCATAGGCCTCAATGTTTTGGTAATTAAAAGGATCGAAGAGGATAATTTAAAAAGATAAAAAAAAAATAAAAATGAGTAATTTAGTAATTATGATTTCCTTCTTAACCAAACTATTAATTTCAGTAATGATTTTTGACAAACTATCATTATTTTTCATTCGTTGCCTTTATTTTTAATTTTCCTTTTTCTTTTAACAAAATTTATGCCAAAAATCCTTGACAATTGAAACCAACCACTTGTTGGCTCCTTGCCATTATAAGCTGTACATCACTTTGATGGTTAATTTGATTGGCGGAAAAAGTAAATTGGCAGCATAAAAGTTATGGTAAATTTGGTGGCATTTTCTTCACGAGAGTGGTTGTTGCTATCAAGTGATTAAATTCATTTTTCTTACAAAATGTTGATGAGACATACTTCTTTCCTCGTTAGAATTTCTTGCTTGTATTCTAAAGTTTATGTTTGTTATGCATGTACTCGATAGGGTAATAGACTTTTGAATTAATTAATTAGGAACAAAATACTAGTTTCTAAGAAAAAACAAAGCATATAATGAAAAAAATGCTAACACTAGCCAAAATTTTTGGCGATTTATATAGCAAAACAAACAAACAGGCAATACCCATACAACAAATAATAAAGTAAGTTAAAAATAAAAATAAAAATTTATAAATATATTTATTTCAGTCCAACTTATAATGACTTGCTTAAAACCCAATCCATTAACAAAACAAATCTTTACAACCATAAGAATAAGAAAGTTTATACTATTTTAATAACACCCTTTTAATAATCCATTTATTTAGCCATTATTTTGATATCTAATTATTTGGGATTGTCAAACTAAAATCAAAATGTCTTATTTATAAAGATGAAACACTTTAGAACTTTACTAAACTTCCTATGTGGGATTCAATACAAACTTTTAACTCTTATAACTTCACTCAAAGTTTAATGTGAGATTAAGAGATTCAAGGCAAACCTCAACAAATTTTCCCTTGATATAAATTTATAAACACTTTAATAGTATTTGCAAAACTGACATGCTTGCTCTTTTTTTTTTTCATCTTAAGAATCCCAACAACTAAGCCTCTATAAAAAATATACAAGTGATTCTTGACTCTATTCCCTTGTTGAACCACATTACCATTCTTGTAAACTTTACATGAATCATTTCGTCCATAGTATGTATACTCACGAGAAACTAACTTACTCAAAACAATCAAATTATAGTTATAACTCGATACATATAAGATAAAGAGTCATAATAATACCATTATGAGATTTAAAGCGAACACTCTTAATATCTTGAATTTACACCTTTCATTGTTGGCAACCATAATATCATCATACTTCTCATTCTCTTCCAACTTTATAAAGTAACTCTTATCATTGCAAATATAGACAGAAGTAGCTGAATCTAAAACTCAACCTTTATCACCTTTCAAAGTTTGAGTCTCTTCCACACAAGTCATTAAAAGGTCACCATCATCAAACACAACAACAATAGTATTATTTTTTCCTTCATTCGATTTCTTCTCATCATTCACCTTTTTGAAAGCAACCATATCCCATCTCAATTCTTGCAGTGCACTTGGATATTTACCTTTTTATCATAATAATAACATTTTATATCACTATGATTTCTTTCTTTTAATTTGGATCTCCTTTTTGATATTTCAATCTTCTCTTGAGTCTTCTCTCGATTATAACTCTTTATGGCTAGTACACTTCTTTTAGGTGATGAGTTCTTTATTCCCATAAATCTTTCATTCTTATGCAACATGGTAGTCACATCATTTAACTTCAAAGTAGACTTATCTACCAACAAAATCTAAACTAAAGGCTTATAGGACTTGAACAAATATGACAACAAATTTAAAGCATACTCTTCATCTTTTAACTCATCAACAGAAATAGTCAACAATTGAGAAACTAACTTATTAAACTCGTTCAGGTGATTATGAAGACTCATACCTTCTTTCATATTCAAAGAATACAAATTTATCTTTAAACATAATTTATTAGTCAATGATTTTGTCACGTAGATACCCTAAAGCTTATCTTACAAATTTTTCAGAGTACTCTCAATTAACACACTAAATTTTACCTCAGATCTAGGGTCAATTATTAAGTACTAATAGTTTTATTCTGAATTTTTATTCTAATTACTGTAAGACATTTTCTTAAGCTTACTATTCTCTTACGCTTGATCTAGAGATATCAATCTTGCCATTACCCAATAGGGAGCCCATTTTTTACTCAAATGGGGATAGAGATGGGTATTATATTGTAGGTATAAGATGTGAACGGATATGATTTTAAATTTTTATTGAATATAAGGATGAGGATGGATAATATAGCACATGTCCTGTATCCGTACCCTACATATATATTTATATATATTTAGTAAATAAATTTTTATTAAATGATATATATTATTATTTTAAATTTACTAGAATTAATATAATTTTATTGAAAAAAATATATTAATATATATTTATAAAAATTACTTAAATATACAAGATAAAAATAAAAAAATAAAAATTGGTTTTTATTTTTTTTTAAAGCTATGGGTATAGGGATTATTCATACCTATTAAATACCTATAGGGATGAGGATGGGGATGAGAATAAATTTGAAATATTCTTTGGGTATAGATATGAGGATGTGTATAATATAAAAATTCAAGGATGGAGAATGTTTTACCCTCCTCAGACCCTATCCAATGACATCCCTAGCTTAATCTAACCCTTATTATATTAACAAATTTTGAATAATACTTTTTCATAGCATAAAATTACTCTTTTCATCAAATAAAGGAATCTCAAACTTAGTTAAACTATGCATACTTTCGGACATTTTGAGATACTCACACATTTTTCATGAAACTCGAACTCTTTTCTTTTAGGTTTGCCTTTTCTCATATCTCAAATCGAAAACAAATAAACATGCAACTCCCACACATAAACAATATAGTAAGCCTAAAACAAAAAAAAAAAAAATACAAATATATTTGATTCAGCCCAGTCCAAAATAGTCTACTTCAAACCCAATCTATTAATAAAACAAATCTTTACAAATATGAGACTTTTGAAATGAAAAAATTATCAAAAGTTCCTTATTCAAAACTTAACCTAAAACCCAATTACATCATTTTAATTGTCCACTCACTTAGCTATTTTTTTTTGTGTCTAACTATTTAAGATTACCAAACTAAATCAAAACATCTTATTTATAAGGGTGAAACACATTATAACTTTACTAAACTTCTCATCTGCGGCAAACTCTCAACTTTTATAATTTCACTCAACTTTTGATGTGAGATTAAGAGATTTAAGGCAAACCTCAACAATTTTCACCAACAGTTGAGCAGCTCAATGCTTTGACCCGCTAGCTCTAAAACCTTATAGACTTGATCTAAAGCACATTGGTTCCAACTCCACCATTGAAAGATCCATAACTTACCTCAAAACTATTAGAAATATTTTTAAATATGGAAATAATATGATTAAGTAAAGATTTAATCAAATAAATTATATTAAGTTGTTTAATATAGTTTAAGGAAATGTTTCAAGGTAAATAGGATTGATTTTGGACTTAAAAAACAATGAAAGTTGGCATATACCATAGGAATAGTAGACTGCTTTAGTAAGAGCAATTGACTACCATGTTCATGCCTAAAGGAGCAGCGACTACTTATGAAGAAGTTGACTGCTATACATTCTAGAAATATATTCGGTACAAAACTTAAAAAATAAGCAATCGACCACCTACACTAGAGAATCAACAACTATGGATGGAACCGATTGCTATTTCAATTTCTATTAGTTTTGTGCATTTTGGAATTTAGGGAAATCAACTTCCTTAATACAACAATCGATTGTCCTATTTCATGAAGCATTCTAGAAACAGAAATTACAAAGAGGCAGTTGGCTGGCTTCAAAGAGTAGTTGAATGCTTTAGTGAAAAATTGTAATTTTTTGGAAACGTGAAAAATGATTTCTATTAGAATGAAAAAAAATGACTATTCAAATGAACCAATTTGTTTGTTACTTTTAGAAAGATATCATCTTGATTAAATGAGGTGATTTTTTTTTATTAAAACAACAAAAAAATCAGAATCTTAAGATATAATCTCTATAAATAGACATTATGAGTGTTCATTTGAATATATACAAAAAGATTGAATAAATTCAAAAACTCTTTCTTTTCTCTCATTCTTTCATAAATAAAGTTCAGTTACTTTTATACTATTTCTGTAGAAATTAATGTTCAAAGTTTGATATTTTCGTTTTCATCAAAGAATGTTTAATAATTTGATATTACATATGCAAGGTGAAATCAAACAAGATTTTATTATATCTTGAGGCATTTTGATTATATCTCTTTTGCATACTATAACTAAAAAAGATGAACTAAGTCTTAAGGAAATTGGTATTACCTTGAAGTCAATTTTTTTTTGTTCTTTAAAAGTTTCATCATAAGTTCAATCAGGACTGTAAGAAAAGACTAAGTGGAAAATCATTATCAACTACAAGTTCATGAAAATGTGAGTCTTAAAACTAAAAAAAAATCTACTACCGACCCAAAAAAACCACCACATAACACGACAACGATGCTAATTCCTCAGCCCTGAAGGAACAAGTCCCCAAAATTATCACCCCAACTTAAAAGCAAATCACCTCCACCAAGCAAACTAATTCGGCTAAGCAAGCTTTTGATCATCAACAAAGCGCTCCCTATAAATAAAAAATTGAAAGCTCAGATAGAAGCAATGGAAAGACAATTGTTTGTTGGTTGATAAAATATTTTAAATTTGATTGTCAATTTTACTTAATTTGATAATTTGTATTAATCAATTATAAACTTATAAGATATGATAGAATTATCTTTATTATTATGCGATTTAAAATTCAATTTATCCAAAAAAAGAATTGTAAAACCAGCTTGTCTTAAAGGATAACATAATACCTAAAAGTTTAGTAGAAAGGGTGATATCAAGGGATTCAATAAAACAATCAACATTTGAAATAAAGATTTAATTAGCTGTATGTCAAAAGCTATCAACTCAACCCACACACGAAATTTCTTGAGCAATACGGCTATAAATTCTGAGTTGACTTCTCTCCTACAAGAGTCTTCCTCCAAACTGACCCTTTATTTATCTAAAATTAGGAAATTAATTATATGAACTATATATATTTATAACAGATGGCCTATAATATATATATAAAACATAATTATTAAATTCGGATTGACCTCGATCGGATCAATTGACCCAATGATCTAACACTTGGATCGATTCCTTAATCAGATCTTCATGCAATTGATCCCGCCAAAAAATCCGGATTGATCAGTTAGGTTTATGACGAGAGTGGATTTGTGTTTATGTGACTATTTTTAATTACATATAATCTGTTTATGACAGTTGACTAGTAAATGCATGGTAATAGAAGGATTTATGTAATAATTTCTTGATTTAATTGACTTGGTTTTTTTTTTTTTTTAACTTGAACTCAGAAACATTATTTGTTAATATGATCAAAATTGGTGTCTTTTCGTAAACTTCCTTTTGATACATTTCAAAATAATAATAGTAAATAACACAGGTGACTTCTCTAATTTTTGTTTATTAGAGACTTGTCAACTTCTAGAAATCAATGAATTTTTTCATGATACATTTAAATTCCTCCCTATTCCCATGCATGTATGTTTCCGGTCAGCCATCTCCAATACAAGGAATGAGGACACTAATATAAGTTCAGAATAAAGCTTTGTTTCCATATACAAGGAATGAGGACGTTAATTCTTTTTAATTAGGTATGGGTCGACCATTTTCATTAAAATGCAACAAAATTTAATTAATTACTTACATTCTATTTTATCAGAAAATTGTGGTCTAATCTGGTAGGTATGTACAAAATTCACTATTTAATCATTTTTGGTGTAAATTAGACAAATAATCATTAAACTTTCACATAATTCCTGTTTTGATTACTAAACTTTAATTTATTTTAAATAGATTAATAAAATTTGTCAACTAGATCAAATTCAGTCACTTTTAATATATTCTATCCAATCAAGTGACGAAAAAAATGATGTGGCTGCTACATTAGTCAAAGTTGACGTCTTTTTGTTCTTCACTTCTTCGTCTAGTGGCTAAGGAGCTTTTATAAGGATATAAAAGTTCTGATTTCTGAGTCATGATCTCTTCCCTCTTTCCCCCTTGCTAGGACTTCGCCCTCCCCTTAACCGGAAAAGAAAAAAAGTTCACGTCTTTTTTATTTATTTACCTCATTCCCACTTCTTTTCTCATTTTTTCTCTTCATTGATAGGTATATAGTTTTGATTTTTAAATGAAAAAATGCCTAAAAGCCTACTATTTGTAATTTAATTTGATTGATGAGGTAGTTTATGTAGTAGATTATATATATATATATATATATATGTCTGTGTATGGCAATTTATGTTATTCTACGATCACTTGGTTGATTAAAATCTATATATGGGTGACCAAATTTAGTATATATAGTCGACCAACTTCAATTACCTATCTGGAGACAAAATAAAGTAATTTAAAGATCAAAATGTAAGTATCTGAAAGGTTAATGCAAGACAGACCGGTTCTAGAAGCAAAGGAGGTGAAATTTTTAGGATGGTTAATTTCAAAAACAGTCCAAATTTTTTTGGTAAAAAAGAATCAGATAATTAAGGAACAGCCCTCGACCCTGCAGAGCCATATATCACCATTGAACAAGAAATAAGGGAAAATTGAAAAGAAATGAGGGAACATTTGTACCAAGTCTAAAAAATAAAGAACAAAGGGTATAAGAAGATTAAACATTATGTTACATGTATTTCAATTATCTTAATGAAATACATATGCTCTATGTTTAAAAACATGAATTTAACAAAATGAATTTTGGTTTAATTTGTTATATAAATTATGAGCATGAAATGTATACATTATGCATGCACAAATTAATTGTGTTTTAATATATGTGTATTTGAAAGGGAATTATAAGATAAATATCAAATTTACAAATACTTGTAGATATTTTAAATTTACCATTAAATATATATTCAACAAATTCATAAATTTAATAATGATCATGAATGTCATATTTACATTTATTTTATCACAAAATTTATAGTAAATTTAAAATCCACATCATTTCTTTTAAATCTAAGTTACCAACCGTCACATAATATTGAAGGTGAAACAATCTTTGTATTAATCTTCACTTGGGCTTAGCTCAAGTGATTAAGTGTACGGTGTGGATACGGCATAATACATATGCTTTGGTAAGTATATATATCCCGGTCAAGGAGGATTTCAAAGGGCACATTTTCGGACTTTTTGTGTGTGTGGAAACATCCTGGTCAAGGAGGATTTAAAAGGGCATATTTTGAGACCTTTTTTTTCTGTGTGGCATGCTTTAAATAAATTTTCACACGTGGTATGTCTGATACTCGCAGAAATGGTGATTTAATTAATAAATAATTACAGAAATAATTAATATTGGTTATGGCCTTAAATAATATACATATTTTTTTCTTTCATGGTGTAGTAAATATTTTTCTACTTTCAACTTTTTTTAACAAAGAAAATTATAATATAAGAATAAAAAAAAATTACGAATGTTATAGATTTAAATTTTAAATTTGTTGAATATCTATATAAATCAATTAAATTAAAATTTGAATTCATGTTATATCTTTCATGGTAATTAACTCGATGGTTTCAAAATCCCGTAAATATAGTCTCCAATTTTGCTCATAAATAAGAATATTTTTTTTTAATGTAAGATATATATCCTCTTTAATGAGGTGGGGTTAGGCAAAGCAATGTGTAAAGATTAGAGTTATAATGTAAACAATGCAAAGCAAAAGTCCCAGGCACGTGTGACGTGTCTGCATGAAGGGAAGGCTAATGTCTTCCACAAGGAAATTCCCTTGAAAATCCCCTTTAAATTGTTTTTTAAGCTCTCTCATTTGAAGTAAATCGAAAACAAAGAAATTTCCAACTCTTTGAAGATTTTCCACTCACACCCTCTCGTACTCCAACAATGTCCAACTCCAACGTCACCACCACCTTCCTAGCAATAGCCGAAGCAGCAGCAACAAACATCCCGCAAAACCCAACCCCTATTTCCACTCACACCATGGATATTAACAGTAGTGATCAGCAACTACAAGACTTTGAAGATTTTCTAATTCTTGCTGCCGCTGATCATGAAGAAACTAAGGAATCTACCGCCTCTTCTTGTCTCAAAGCGTCGACTACTTTTTCTCAAAACCCTTTCATTTCATCACATGATCAGAATGAGATGATGACTAGCAGTTCAGTCAATGATAGCTGCTGGGAGCAGGTTCCAAGAAGTAGCTCTGCTGATTATAATATGGAACCGTAACAAATCTCCTTCCAATTTATTGTATACTTTTTCTGCACTTAATTATCTATCTGTATAACTTATATAATTCCTTTGCTTGTTACTAATTCTGGTATTTAATTTTCTTTCTCGTGTAGAAATGATGATAAAAAGACAATGGAAAGGGATGATGACGTGGGGTTTAAAATTGCTTTCCGAACCAAATCTGATATTGAGATAATGGATGATGGGTACAAATGGAGAAAATATGGGAAGAAGATGGTTAAGAATAGCCCGAATCCAAGGTAATTGAAGCATATATAAGCTGAAGCTGGTCCTGGCTGTAGTCTCCTTTAATCGGCTTTAACTTAGATATGGTATATGTAGGAGTGAAGCACAGATGGATGATTTAACTAATCCCTTCAAGTATGTAAACCTCTTCTTCTAGGCTCTAGGAATATATTTTCTTTTTTTGGTAAAAAAAATGTTTAGGTACCCTAATCCATGATCAAGGTATATCACAAGCCTCAACGAAGATTTATATATTCATTAAATTATGGGAGCATCGCTTGCAGTGGAAATCGAATTTAACCCTTACAAGTAATTAAAGCATTCAGTCAACTCACTTGGCATCTAGGAACATATATTCATGTAAAATTAAAGGTTCCAATTTAGCCTGACTGACGGGCAAACTAATGGTGTCACTTACTGAGCTGAGGGGCTAGGCTAGGAATGGATATTATTGGAATAATTCTTTTGTTGCTCTTATATATATGATTGCGGTTTGTTAATTAATTTACTTATTGACATACATATATACATACATACAGGAACTATTACCGGTGCTCAAGCGGGGGATGCAAGGTGAAGAAAAGGGTGGAAAGGGAAAGAGATGATCCGCGGTTTGTGATAACAACTTACCAGGGGAAGCATAACCATGAAAGCCTTGCACCTGCTCCTGGTCACTGCACTTCACACTACGCCCTTCAAATTCTTCATCAGCCCTAGCCTTTCCTACATATATTGATCATATAATAGACTACAGCATATTTGCTTCAATCTATCATCAACTAATTAATGCAAATATGCTAAGGCTTTCAATATTGGAGATGAAGCTTGGTTCCATAGATGAAGCATCGGTAATTCACTCTCTTTCCTCATTGAAAGCATTAGCATATATAAGATAGGATTATGGTTGTAGTTAATCCAGTCTACTTGTTTATCTTATTTTATCCTATTATCCTTATTTTATATATGGTGTTACAAACTTTACCTTAATATCAATCAAGATAGGCTTATGGATGTCATGAAGTCAAGGTAACTAAATTGATGCCAAACTTAAACTTGACTCAAGTATGAAACTCAAGCTTAAATTGAATTGAGTTTTATTTTTAAACTCAGAATTGACATAAAAAAAAATTAATTGAGTGATTCAAGTTTAACTTTTACGTTTGATTATTATTTAAAATTAAAATGAATTTTTATTTCAAATTATTAATTAATATTAAGCTCAATGTAATTAGAGCTAATATTTTGTTTTATTGTTTTCATTTGTTACTTTTTCTAAATTTGTCATGTGATAAGCTATTCCTTTTACCTATATGTAATGGGTTTTGTAAAAATAGTGTTTAATGTCTCACATTGTTAAATATTAAATTTCTTGTGGTCTTATTATTACATGGGATCACTCCATCTAAAAGTCAGTTGGCTTTAAATTAGTTGTTTAACAAAAATAATTATAAATATAAACAAATTAATTACTAATTATGTTAACTAAATATTACTGAACTTTTTTTGTGATTAATCGTGTTTGCCATTATTTAGTTTCTTAATCAAGTACTGATTAGATCTAAATTTTGCTGTTACTAATCCTTAGGTTTCATTAAATTGGTGCCTTTATTATTTATTTTTTTTTTAAAAAAATAAATAGTAAAAGGTAAATAGTAAAAGTATAAACAAAAAAAGTCCTTAATTGATCAAATCATTTGTTTTTTTTTTTTTTTTTTTTTAACATTCATGCTCAAACTATTGTTTTAATTATTAAGAGTATTACTAAGGTATCCTTCTTTGTTAATGAATACATATATATAGTTTATAATTGATGTAATAAGATTATAAATTTTATAAACTGTTATCGAAATATATGATGTTATTTTATTAATAAAACTATTTTAAAAAATAAAATTTTGTGTATTTACTGTAAGGGTTTATAAAATTTTATATTAACTTATTATGAGATTACATAATTTAATGATAGTGTAAAAATTTGCTCACAAATAATCCATCAAAAACAAACTTATATATATGCAATTTGTATATTAATTTATTTGTAAAAGGAGTCAAAATTCCAATGAGGAATATACGTAGATAAGCCATGATTACTACCAATTTGGAAAGACTATGATCTTGTCTTCTTTATTTCTTAATAAAACATATATAAAAGCAATTTGAACATATAGAATAGTAAGCACAAAATTAGCTGTTTAGCAAAGAAAGTGGTCAAGAACTTTTCTTCTATGGCTGCGTTAATTTTGGTGACAGCAACAAGGGCATTATCCCACGTTTTAATTCTCTTCGATGACCTTTTTTTTGAACTAATATAGACTAATCAAAATATTTAGCAGCAGCCAATGGGAGAAGATGATAAAACCTTAAGGTTTTAATTTCAAGTATTATTGTGTGTGGGTTTAATTGCTTAGTTAAATTATAATTTATTAGTTGATTTATTAAGTGATATATTAATTGATTTTATGAATGTAATATTTGATTATGAGTATAACTTTAAAAAAAAAAAAATGTAGTAGCATGTTTTTGGTAGTTTTTTTCTTCTTGCCGCTTACTAAATACGGTTTTGTCAACATGAAACATATGGACTTGTACATTTACACAAGATGATATTCAAATTCAAAGTAATTCATCAACATTTGCTTACTGTATTCATAATTTAACCTACAAAATCCATAATAAACTCAAAAATTTTAAAAATATATAATATTTGAAATTATAATTAAATAAAAATATTTTTATTAATTAAATATTATCTTGGATCGGGCTATAGTTATAATTACAAGACAATTTATTCGACTCTGAATTTTATACGAACAAGTCAATGATTTTGTTTTAAGAACTAACACGCATCAAAATTGGTTCATGTTGTCCATGGTTTGTTCTTTTTTAAAATGTTAGTTTAATCAAAATTAAATTTCTTTTATTATTAACAATAAAATTATTTTGAGTATTTTGTACTCAATGATTTTTCAATGCACCAAACAGAGTAATTTATGATATGAAAAATGCTCTGTTTAACTCATGTAAAATAGAAAAATGTCTAATATGATATATGTACCTCAACAAAAGTTGAGATAAAGAAAAAAAAAGATGTTGAAATTTTCAGGTTGGGTCTATGAAGCATAATTTTGGTAGCAAATCTTTCTCATTCATATGATTCAACTTCCCGAAAGGAACCAAATCGACAAAATAATATAGATAGTAATTTTTCAACAAATGATCATTTTATCCTTCTAATTTTTTATTAATTACTCGACATTTGTTCGAAAAGATAATAATGTCCTTTTTGTATTAAATGAAAAAAACACCCATCTTTTAAATGATAAACTACTATAATGTCTTTCCTTTATTAAATGACAAAAATACCCCTTTTATAAATATAAAATACTATAATGACACTTATATCTTAAATAACGAAGATATGCCTCTTACAAATGACGAATTATTATGATACCTTTAAGTCATAATTACAAAAATACCCACAATCCCATAATTGGTTAAAATTGTTATAGTATCCCTTTTACTATAATTACGGAAATGTCTTTACTACCATGATTGTCCAAAATTGTTATAATATCTTTTTATCGTAATTATGAAAATATTCTCCTACCAAAATTGATCAAAATAGTTATAATATTCTTTACCATAATTACAAAAATGTCTTTATGATTGCTTTATAAGAAGTTAATATGTACTATTTTATTTGAAAATTACTATAATACTGCTTTTAATTTACTTATTAAATTTTAACATAAAAATATAAAATTAATTACATAGTAAATTACTAAAATACCTTTATCATCGTTTTATAAAAAATTGATGTGTGAAATTTTATCTGAAAATTGCTATTCAATTACATATATTAAATTTTAATATAATATAAAATTAATTACATATTAAATTGCTAATCTCATTGAGATTATAAAAATGCCCCTATAGTTCTTTGATTAAGAGTTAACACATATCTGAAATGATTATAATATCCTTTTATCATAATTACCGAAATATCACGCTTACCATAATTGTTGAAATTACGATAATATCCTTTTTACTATAATTTGAGAAAATTCCTATGATGCCTTTATTATCATAATTATGAAAATATCCCTTTTATCATAATTTTTCAAAATTATTTTTATACCCCTCTTACCATAGTCAAAATTACTATAATGCCCCATATCATCTAACTATATATAAAAGTAATCTACCAAAGAAACAACAATTTTGCCCCTGTAGACACCTCAATTTGTTTGGGGGTCTACTTGGCATTGATTTTATTTAAAAAAAATAATTATTAAAAAATTAAAAAAAAGAAAAAATTGGGTGGTTGAATTTGTGTAAAACTGGGATTGAAGAGTTTGAAATAGATTGGTAAAGGTTAAGTTGAATTAAAGTTTGAAGGGAATTGGAATTTCTTTTGAGTATGGGGTTTTATGGATTTAAGCCTATAAATATAGCCTTAAACCAAGCAGCAAAAGAACAAATGAAAATCAGAGAGATAGATTGTCATTATGTATAGATCTGTGGACTTATTGCTAGACATGGCTAAAAGGAGTCACCACTAATCTTTTTTGTTTAGGTGTGATTGGCCACCTGAAGCACATTCTGGTCCATTAAACTAGATGTTAGGTTCAGAGTACGGTTACACACAAGGAAGGTTATAACACTCCCACGACGCCCATCCAACAGATAGTACCAGCATGACTTCCAATTATTCAAGCTTTGATCATATTTTTGATTCACCAGATAATTTAATATTGAAAATATATCTTAATAGTTTGGTAGCAATTTAAGATAATTCTTTCACCTTATGAGTATTCATAAATACTAGTGTTACACTCTGAAAAGGCTCCGTTGTCGGATTTATTGATTTATTTTATTCCAAAAAATCAGTAAAGTCTTTCAATAGTTTGGTAAGACTTACTTTAAAGTAGATCTCTCAATAATTTATGAGATTTTATTGTAAAAAGATTTGTAAAACTTTTATGGATTTCATTAAATCTCCTAATAGTTTGGCAAAACTTAATTTGAAAGATAATCCTCCAATTAGAGAATGAAAATTATTTATTTATTATTTTTTTAAAAAAAACTGATTTATGAAATTTCTTAATAATTTGGTGGATTTTATAAATTTATTTGAAAAGGATTTTTTTTTAGACTTATTACTTTGTTTTTCTTTTTATCTTATTGGAAAAGATTTTTTCTTTGCTTATTCTGCTTTCCAGAAAGAAAAGATCTTTTTTCTTTTTCTTTTTTCCTTTTTAAAAAATGGATTACTAAATTAATTAAATAAAAAAACTAGTAAAATAAAATAATAAAAAAACTTAAAATAAAATAAAACGTAAAATATGAAAATAAATGAAAATCAAAAAATAAAATGAAAATGAAAAAGAAAATCTTACGAAGCAGGTTGGGTCTGCACATAGATCTTCACGTAGGTTGTTGGGTAGTCGCGTGGATATGGGGTGTTCAAAACGCTGTCTTTTTAGACTAGTATAAAAGCCAAGTCTCTATGCCTAGCTTTAGAAATCTTCTGCCCACTCTTTCTTTAACCTAAAAACTCTCTCCCCTCTTTTTAAAAACTTATCTAGAAACTTAATCAAAATTTGAAAAATTCATCGAATTCTAGAAATCTTGTCCAAATCTCATTGAAAACTACAAACTCTTGTTGAAAACTTCATCGAAAAATTCATATGTTCTTCTAAAAATCCAAAATTTTTCATAAAAAAACCATAATTTTCCTAGATTCTCCAAAGTTCCTCTAGAAACCTTTTAAAACCCTTAGAAGCTTAAAATCGAATCTAGAACTCCAAATTAATCCCAGAATCTCACAAATCAAAATTGCAGAAACTATCTTTTCCTAGAATCTCAGAAACCTACTCTTAGAAATTTTTCAGACCTTTTTTTTTCCAAAAATTCCCTACCTTGTTCATTTCTTTGTTCTTTGGTTTAATTTATAAATAGCTCCAGTGAGCATATTTAGGAAACGAATAGAATCATCTGAGGTTTGAATCCTAAAGTTGGATTCTGTCCAAGCGTGATCTTAAGTCCTAGCAATTATACCAATTTGATTTCGCATTAAAGCTCTTTGAATACGCTGTTGAGGTTCTGGTCTGACCAATCTCAAATTTGGATTTCCTTATTCACGAGCAGATTCAAACAAAAAGGAAAAGAGCAAAGAAAAATAAAAATAACATTAATATAATAATAATAATAATAATAATAATAATAACAGTAATAATAACAGTAATAATAATAATAATAATAATAATAATAATTTTATAAATATAGAATACTATAATATAAGATACTATACTATATACTATACTATGATAATGCTAATAATAATACATTAGAATAGATAATAGCATATTATACTATAGTAAAAAGCGATAATAATAAAGAAAATCAACGCCGATTTGCCCCTGACACAAATGAGTGTTTACAGTTGCCCATATTTGCATATCACTATTAGAAAAGATGATGCAAATATCTAGACACCCACTATGTTCAAGTCAAATTAGCAAGTAAAATTGAGCAGGACTAAACCGCCAATTAAGAAGATGATCTGGGCTGAATCGAGATCGAATGACTGAGATGATGCCATGAGTCTGAAAGTAAATGGATCGAGTCAAGGTCAAAGTTAAATGACTGGGACAATGTCATGGGTTTGAAAGCAACCAAGATCGAAACAAGGTTGAAGATAAATGATCGGGACGATGCCGTGGGTCTGAAAGTGACCAAGATCGAGTTGAGGTCATAGATTAATGACCGAAACAATACTATAAGTTCAAAAAATGATCTGACTTAAGCTAAGATTGGATGATTAGGATGATGCCATAAGTTTGAAAGTGACCAAGATCTAGTCGAAGTCATGGATAAATAACCGGAATGATGTCGTGAGTCCAAAAATGATTTGACCTGAGTCGAGATCAGATGACTGAGACGATGCTACGAGTCTAAAAGTGACCAAAATCGAGTTAAGATCATGGATAAATGATCAAGATGATGTCACAAGTCTAAAAGTGATCAAGACTGAATCAAAGTCATAGATAAATGATCAGGTTGATACTACAAGTCTAAAAATGACCTGACCTAAGCCAATATCAGATGCTGAGATAATGCCACGAGCTTGAGAGTGGCCAAGATCGAGTCGAGGTCGTGGATAAATGATCAAGGCAATGACGTGAGTTTGAAAGTGATCAAGACCAAGTCGAGGTCATGGATAAATGATCAGAATGATGTCGTTAGTCGAAAAAAGATCTGGCCTAAACCAAGATCGGATGATTGGGATGATGTTGCGAGTCTAGAAACGATCAAGACTGAGACGAATCATAGATAAATGACTGAGATGATGTCGTAAATCAAGAAATGATCTGGAATGAGCTGGGATCGAAACCCATGATGAATGAACATGCAATGAATGTATGCCCTATTTAATATACAAATAGAATGTCTATCATGGTACTAAGGCTTCCACAGCTTTCATCTGCATTCTCATTTTTGCACACCTTTGGCAAGGAAACTATCCTTCGTTACCTTGAATAAGTATTTATCTTCATCCCAAGGAAAGCTTTTGAAATTAGTGATTTTCTCTTATTTGAAGGAGTTCATCCTTGGTTTTTATCTTTTTCAATTTTTTCAAAGAAACATATAATTTCTTATGACTGTGTTTAATTATTAATCATTTTCTTAATTTTAAAATATGAGATGCAGGTTATGCACTTCTTCTATTTATGGCAAGGCACAACGAGAAAAGGGAAAGTATATATTGAAAGTGGACAATAGGACGAATATCATTTATTTGGATAAGTAATAAATTACAAATGATGGCAAAAAACAAGATAAAGGTGTATAAGAATGGTTATTCAGGATAGCAATGCCCTAAAATAAATGATTAGATAATCATGACAGTAAATCTTGGATTTCATAAAAAAATTCAACCAAAACGTGATGCCCCAACACCTCAGAACTCTTTGAAATTCATTGTCTCAGGTATGTCTCTCATGTGATGCCATATTTTACTCATCTGAGTTGTTCTTCTTCAATTCAAGCTATCTCTTTGGGTTTTTAACTTAAACTTTTTTTTATTTTTTATTATTTTATTTTATTTTTTTTGGGTCATGCAAAGTACTTATTCATAGCATTAGAATTAATAGGATTAGAAAGCTCATCTCCATCCATTTTTGACAAAATTAAAGCTTTTTCTGGAAAAGCTTTCTTTACAATATATGGTTTTTCCCAATTTGGAGTCCATTTCTCTCTATCATCATGTTGGCTTGAAAGAATTCTTTTCAAAACTAACTCTTATTCTCGAAATTGATGAGGTCAGACCTTTTTGTCACAAGCTCTCATCATTTTCTTTTGGTACAGCTGGCCATGATAGAGTGCTGTTAGTCTCTTTTTCTCAATAAAGTTCAATTGCTCATAGCACTCCCAAATTCATTCAACTTCTTCTAATCCCACTTCCCTTAGGACTTTCAAGGATAAGATCTCTACTTCTACTAGCAATATGACTTTCATTCTGTGGATTAGGGAAAATGGAGATGCCTTGGTGGAAGTATATACAGATGTTCGATAAGCATGTAGAGCAAAAGGTAATTTTTCATGCTAGTTCTTATATGTTTCGATCATCTTTTTTAGGATCCTTTTGATATTCTTATTTGTAGCTTCCACTGTCCCATTCATTTTTGGGCGATATGAAGCTTAATTGTGATGCTTGATCTTAAACTTAGTGCATACTTCTTGCATAATTTTGCTATTCAAGTTCTTTATATTATCTGAAATGATCCTTTCTAGGAGCCCATATCTACAGATTATCTCTCTTTTAATAAACTTGCAAACCATAGATTTCATTATAGTTATGAAGGAAGTAGCTTCAACCCATTTAGTAAAGTAATCAATCATCATGAAAATAAATCTATTCTTATTTGAGGCCTTTAGGGTAATGGGACCAATGATATCCATTCCTCATATAGAAAATGGCCAAGGTGGTGCTATAACATGTAAAACACTGGGCAGAGCATGGATCTTATTGGCATAAATCTAGCATTTGTGACATTTTCGAGCATTGTCAATGCAATCTTTTTCTATTGTCAACCAGTAGTACTCGGCCCATATGATCTGTCTTGTCATCATATGTCCATTAACATGTGCCCTACATACACCATCATATACCTCATGAAGAATCTTCTTGGCTTTAGAAACACCTACACAACGTAATAATACTTGGTCTTTATCTTTTTTATACAAAATTTTCCTATCTAAAAAGAATCCCATAGCCAATTTTCTCAAGACTTTTTTATCATTTTTTGTTGCTTGATTTGGGTACTGTTAATTCTTTAGATATCGCATAATGTCATGACACTAGGGATTACCACTTTCTTTTTCCTCCAAGTTGGCATAATGCTGTGGCATATTTCTCACATCTAATTTGACGGGTTGAATTTCAGCGGTATCACCATTTTGCACCATCACAGCTAAAGTTGCCAAATTTTTACTATTTGATTACCTTCATGGGCAAATGTTCAAACTTGATGCTTTCAAATTGTTTACACAACTTTAAGATGTATTTGTGGTAAGGGATGAGTTTTGAATCCTTTGTCTCCCATTCACCCTGTAGTTTATAGATAACTAAGGCTGAATCTTCAAACACCTTTAATGATTAGATTTTTCTATCCAAAGTAGCATGTAACTCCATAACACAAGCTTCATATTCAGCCATATTATTGGTGTAGTTGAAGTTTAATCTTATTGTTACGGGATAGTAATGTTTTATTAGAGATATTAATATTGTTCCAATCCTATGTCCT